>OX235275.1:65100238-65406577 GCA_944472155.2 Trichobilharzia szidati | reverse complement strand
GGTTTGGATCCTTGAGACGGTAAACACCAATGGCAGGAAACAAAAGGGGATATGTCTCAAAATCGATCTCAATGACAGCGCAGATGCATCCACTCCTTGCGACTTATCATTTGCAATGAAACTATGTTTTTCTTCGTTATGACTATTCCTTTTGTCTCATATCCCTGCTCCCTATGTCTATTTTGCATTTCTTCTACTTTCTTCTGTTGCTTTGTGTGCTACATGAAAGGAGTGTGGTGACTCGAACTGCTGCACATTGGTGCAAAGTTCTATGTCGAAAACAGACAGACAGATTACAATGAAATATATATATACGCCGGGTTAGATTTCAAATGATGGCAAGAATTTACTTAGTACTGATAAGAACATTCTACTAACACTAATTTCAGTAGATGGATGGTACGTAGATGTGATGTCTGCAGTATGATTGTAGTGACTGTATTTGTGTGTTGCTGAGAAAAGCTGTCTTTGTGTTCAACAGCACCTACAGTCTTAGCATCAGTATTGTTTATACCGACAAGATTTTACAAAATGCTAAGCACCACAATGCCAGCAGGATGATGGAGGTATCTTCCATGGACATTGGAAGGTATCGTGTGAGTAAGTGAAATAATGGACGGTCAAATTAAGATGAGGGATGGTCTGGCTAGAATGCAACGTGACTGTATGTGATTTCTGACGAATTGCCTATATTTCATAATCACCCTGACCTCGGAATGAATTTAGCTGAACTTTTATCATGCTGGAAGTTCTTTAATTATTGACACTCAGTATTATCGATGGGTCTCCTGCAGAGTTATCCAGCAACGTAATTTTGGTATCAAGAAACTTATGTCACCGCAGACTGAAGATAAGTATCAGCGCTTAAATGAATCGTCCGTTAAAGATTTAAATTTACATTTTCCGCACTCGCGACTGATCATACAACGTGTATGACGAAATCATCATTTTCATTCGTGACATCGAGAATACAAGAGAGAGAGAGATGATTGATCACCAAAGCGTTGTCTTAATATCTGCAGTATGACGTCTAAGGTGAGATAGTGTCGATTTTGAAGCAGAATTATATCGTAAAATTCGTCGAATTCAGATGGACGAAATTTTTAAAATTAACAGCCTGCATTTTCCAAGAATCATCCTGACCAGTAACATCCATTTTAAAATTATATGTAAATCACCAAAACCAAGTATCATCAAGTCAAACAGTGTGGCATCAGGAGCGTAAGAGAATTCAATAACGCAATTCGCAATCTCGTCCACTATCATGTATGATTTCAAAAGTTGAGACTGGCACATACTACTGTAACGACAGATGACAAGGGCCAGGCAGCAGATCATTTATTGGGGAAATCAAGAGATATTTATAGATTTTTATGTACATTATTATAGGTTATTGTTAGCAGAGAAGCAACGTCTTCTGATTGGTTGTGTTTTCTGCTGAAAGTTAATCTTTTATCTCTTTCCGGCTGTTTCTTGAATGTCACATCATCTATCTGCTAACTGTATCCGCCCACGCAACGTCTACTGTGGTTGGTTGTTGAGTTCCACAAGGCTAGGCTTTGTTCTTGTTTTTTTCTCATGACCTCGATTCGGGACGTAAACATTGACGTAAATTTCTGTCTACAATTTTGTCTTGCAGACAGCTCTAACCACACTACTACTACTAATAATAATAAATTCTCTCTGAAGAGCACCAAAGAGCATTGAAAGCTCTCAAAAATAATGACAAAATCGTCATATTGTGACCTGACAAAGGCTCAGGAGTGGTGCTGATGGACAAAAATGACTACATCGCAAAGATGAAAACTGTGTTAAGTAACCCGTTGAGGTTTAAAGTTGACAATTGCCAGGAAGATAAGACAGATGCAGTTGAAAAACGTATCATAAATGTACTGAGAGATCTTCTAAAGAAGAAATTGATTGACGGCAATACGTACAATGATTGGAAACCCTGAGGGTCCCGTTTGCCACACATGTATGGCTTTCCAAAGACACACAAAAAACAAGTCCCCGTGAGACCTATACTTTCGATGATCAACTCTCCTCAACATAAGGTTGCTCGTTGGCTTGCGGAGAAGCTGGAACCCATTCGTCAACGGCTAGCCGTGCATACCATGAAAGACTCATTTCATTTCTCCGAAAGTGTGAATCACATGAACGTTTCAGATCAGTTCATGGCGTCATTTGATGCAACCTCCTTGTTCACAATGATCCCAGTTAGTGAAACCATTGAGACCATTTGTCAACAGTCTGATCTTCTCCCACTCCCAGAGTCGGAATTCAAACTCCTACTGCTAGTGTGTACCATGGTTGTAAAATTCCAATTTGACAACACTCTTGACCGCCAAATAGATGGTATAGCTATGGGCAGTCCAATTAGCTCTGTTTTAGCAGATATCTTTATGTCCAACCTTCAAAGAACAAAGTTGAAGCATGCAATCGACGAAACAACTTATTATTGTCGATATGTCGATGACATATTTTTAATGTGCAACAATGAAAGTCATGCTTCCTACCAACCTACTCAGATTATTCAACAACGCGCATACGAATATCGAATTTACTATGGAACATGAAAATGATAGAAAGTTCCATTTCTTTGACATTGCCATTTAACGTCTAGAAGATGGTAGTCTCTAGAAGTCAATTTATCGAAAGCCTACATGTGTAACGACAGAAGGCAAGAGTCAGGCAACAGATCATTTATTAAAGAAATCAACGCATATTTATATATTTTCATGTACATTACTATGAATATTTAAGTAAACAAACACAGTCTTCCGATTGGTTGTTTCTCACGTAAAGTTAATCTTTCATCTCTTTGTGACTGTTTCTTGAATGTCAAATCCTCTATGTGTTAACTGCATCCGCCTACGCAAAGTCTGCTGTGGTCGGTTTTGAATCAATCTTTGTTCACATTTTCTCACTACAAATCTTGGGAACGTAAATATTGACGTAAATTACTGTCTATCAATTTGGCTAGTAGACAGCTCTCACCACACATGGAATGGACAATACCTACATTTTAATCATTTTTGTCCAATTAGCGTTAAACATGGACTAGTCAAGACTCTATACTATAGAACTAGGAGATTGTGCTCTATAGAGAAATTAGAAGAAGAATTTATGTTTGTCGAAAAGATGTTGAAAAGGACGATTCCTCCAAAGGTTCACTAACAAGTCCGGAATATCTGAAGGCCCAAATGTCATCTACATTCAACTTAATTCTAAAGGTGAAAATATTGCGGCAATTGTCAACAGAAGATGGAGGACGTCACTAGCCAGAGCCTATCCTGCAGCTAGCTAAGCTCCTTCCCGTCTGTCGAACAACTTGCTCTCCTTTGGTGCAATCAAAAATCGATAGATATCCTTTTTGTGTTAACTCCAACTGTATATACAAATATACATGTATCTGCGGGATCAGTTACATTGGAAGGATAGAAAGAAGGGCACATCTACGATTTTCTGAAAATGTATCAAAACGTCTATGTCTAAAGGGGACAAATGCTCCAAACAGTGCCATCGCCAGGCATCTCCTCGACACGGGTCACAAGACCGTTCAAAATTACTAATAGGTAAAAGAGTTCAATTCTCCTCAAGTTTGCTGAAGCAATCGCCGTCAGTCTCCTGAAACCCGATTCATGCGTTCAGAAAGAAGCGGTTATCAGTCTTTCTTTGCCTATCCTGGTAACTGGATATCTCCACCCTCTCTTTCATCTGATCACGTAGTGCCAAAAGTTTCCACTTTGTATGATCATTGTTGTTCGGGATAAAGTGTTTATTATTATATATATTATTACTGTATGCATTTATTTATTGATTGATTTTTATTTAAAAATGAACTCGTTGTGCAAGTATGTTAAAATTGTTTGTGTAAATATACTTAATAATTACTTTGGCCTGTGAGCAGATGATGAGAAGCCAAGGAAATAAGCAATGATGGTACCATTTTATTCTGCAAAATCTCTCTTTCTTGTTTTATTCAAATAATAATAGCATACAACGATAATACTGTAATTTGAAAAAGATAAAATCAATTGACCGACTAAATACAGATTCTCATATAAGAATCATTTCAAGTTATCACACTTGGAAGAAGGAATGTACATAAAAATATAGTGAAGCTTTGAACGAGAAACTCACAGATAGATAGAAGACTGATGCGAATTTTCAGAATCTTGGTGAATATCAACAACCATGATTCTGAGGTTACACAATAAGATTTCATCAGGAATCGGTACTGAAAACCAAAGAGTACTGGACAACTGTTTCATCCCGGTTGGAGACTCCTCAACAACACTCACCAATTACCTTACTGGAGATCGAATCTAGGTCTTACAAGGCTGAAAAGCGAGTCAGTTGACAGTTTACCCAAGAGAAATTTAGATTTTGGGTTCAGTGGACATTTAGCCAATCAGCAGTTCAAAATAGTTTAATCAATAGCATCGATCTGTTTGTCTGTTTAAGTCTTAAATAGCAGTTAAACTGTTGAAACTTTATATAGTTTCCATTGAACATATTCGATTTTTGTTTATGTATTTGTTTTAAATTCCAAGTTACATTTTCATCTTTTTTTCGTTTTTCATCACAAAAGGATGATCCCGATGGATTACGTTATAGAATCGTCCGTCGTAAAGCATTTGAAGATATTTTGGACGGGGAATTTGATAATACAACATTTGAAGGATTATTTTATATCGGTGGGTAATTATTCTTTTGAATACAAATCGATATCAGTTAGGGGATTATGGAAAACTAGTGTTAGGGGAATGACTGACTGGCTGGTTTCAACATAGAACTTCGCACCGATGTGCAGCAGTTCGAGTTGCCACACTCCCTCCATGTAGCACACAAAGCAAGAGAAGAAAGTAGAAGAAATGCTAGAGACAGTAGAGATAGGGATATGAGACAAAAAGAATAGTGACATCGAAGAACAATATAGTTTCATTGGAAATTATGAGTCACTGAGAACGATTTTTAGGCATATCATAAATTGTCTCTAGCCTTCATTGGTGTTTACCGTCCCGTGGACCCCAACCAGTCAGGAAGCCTACACCTTCCTACGTGGCTAGCTTAAACTAACTGTTGTGGATTTGATTGACTGATGAGGGCATTTTTTGGTTTGACCCCCCACCACTAGCTATCTCTTTTCCAACCTGACCCTATGTCAGCTAACATTGACCATCACTCGAGGAAGGCTATGGCTGGGCATGAGTAACGCATTTCCTAACCATTTCAATCGATGTAACTTCACAGCCTCGTCTTTTGATTTCCAGTGGTGGGAGGAACAACCACTGGCGTCTATTACAAATGCCTACCATCCTCATTTTTGTTTAATTTCATCATAGATGCACCAGTGAAAATGATCCCGAATTGACTTAGTGTTTGAGTTTTTACTGGAGAACAGTTTCATCGACTTGGAGTGTGTGGATAGTATTGTCCTCCTTGGTGAAGACGCTGAGTAGAAATCTCCGAATGTTTCCCATGCGATTCGCTCCTATCAAGTGTAGGATCATGTTGAAGGATTGGACTACACTGACTTTCCTAGTTTGAAGATAGAGAGTGAGGTGGTAGAGCATGTTGACTGTTTCACTTATTTGAGAAGTTTCATCAGCCCGAATGAATTGGTTGCTGATGGAATCTCACCCCCAGATAAAAAAGGCTGGTGTGGCATTTGCCAACTTACGACGTCATGTCTGGCGTATGGGCCTATTTCGCACTCGGAACCCAATGGGAATAGTAATAATAATAATAATCATGAAATTCATGTGCGAAGAGGAATCCCAAAACAGAATTGCCTTCCTAGGTGTCCTCCTTACAAGAAAACCAGATTGTGGTATAAAGATAAATTTGCATAGGGAAAGTACATGTACAGGACAGTATATACATTTTCACAGCTTCATTCCTCTTCAGTACAAAAGAAATTTAGTAGAGACGCTCAGCCACAGGGTTACAGCGATATGCTCAGAAGAAGTAATTTAAGATTAATTAAGCATTGTATATGATACCTTCATTGAAAAAGCTAGTTATCCTGACAAATTTATCAAGAAACACATGACAAAGAAGGCGGAGAAGGACTACTCACTATCCGTAAACAAGAAGCCACTTTATATACATACGAGTGCAATTCAAGGGAGATATACCAAGCGAAATAATTACGAAGAGGTTAAGAAAATGAGTTCAAAGAACTTTTAATTCTAGCAAACTCCAAGCTTTATTTTCTTTACGACCGATGGTGATTCCTCGATTGAAAGATGAAGTTCATACAACTGGTTCCCTTGATAAATTTCGATAAAGAAAGGAAGACGAAATTTGCAGTATAAAATGATATCATTCTATCTCACAGGTTCTCATCAGCTGCAGACTACCTGAAATTACAATGGTTATATAAATGATAATAACATACTTCTCTACTACTACTCAAACATTAAAGTATGTTATTATCATTTATATAACCATTGTAATTTCAGGTAGTCTGCAGCTGATGAGAACCTGTGAGATAGAATGATATCATTTTATACTGCAAATTTCGTCTTCCTTTCTTTATCGAAAGATGAAGTACCTAGACTAGACTAGCCACCTCCAATTGTATCTACCAGTTCAACTGCGCTTGTGGGGCGAGTTATATCGGTCGTCGTTCTAAGAACTTGATTAACCATCATGTAATTATTAGCTTTTGTGGTTGTTTTTTCTTATTTTTTATTTTTTTCGGCAATACCAACTGACGATCATTGGTTGTGAACTTCATTATCACCACCTTAAAATTTTGCATTATGCAGGATTACTCACACTACTACTACAAACACTGCATTAGACCTGACAATAAGAAACAAAACAACAACCCTGAAATGTTATTTTATGATTGTTTAGTGTTGTTTCAACCAAATTAACTGATCATCTTGGCGATAAACATTCTTAAATATCATTTCATAACTTCTTGTATGACTATAGCTTTACTGTCACAATGCATAATCATATCATAGCTTCCACTACCCAATACTAAGATATTATTTATTATGTTGTTTATTTTCCTTTCTAATTCTTGGTACTTTTTCGCATTTTTTAAAAATTATTTTGTGTTTTTCCTGTTTTTTGCTGTTGGTGTCTTTATATTTATTTTTTTAAATACTCCTTTTAAAGGTTTGATAAAATTAGATGCAAATATTGTAGATATGTGCTGAAAATTCCACACTGTACCACTAGTACTGTTTCTGGAATAAAGCAAATTATAATTATTATTTTTCATGCTCGAGAACATCTCCCAGTATGACTAAGTAAAGATGTAGTTAGAAGCATCAACAGCTCGATATTAGACCATCTGATCCAAACCGACCGGCCACAAAGCCAGCCAGCACTGAAGAATCCTTCTCCATCATCATCTACCGGGTACCAAATAAATTGCCAAAAACATCGAGGTACCGCATGCTCCAAACAGCAGAGGATATCGCGATTTGCGTGAAACAACCAGTGTTTTGTCTGCAAAAGAAGCAAGTCCAACCAGCTACTACTACTGCCCTGGGTGGCCCTCAGTAAAGACTATAAATTTATGAATTTGTATTATTATCTTTCGTAATTTTTCTGATATTCAGTGTGTATTGTTATGTTGATGCTACCTAACTGTAATCTATTGATATTATTATTGATTCAATGTTATTTAAAGCACGCTAATGTTACTAATAACACTAATTGATTCACTGTTATGTATAGGTATATAACTGTAGAGCCTGATGAAGAGCAGGTTATCGAAAATATGAATATTCTTTGTTCATTAACCGTGTGATAATAATTAGGTGTGCTTAATTTTGCATTACTTTAAAAATTATTCAATGTTTTATTCTATTTTCAATCTTTTGTCGTGTTTTGTTTTAATAGATGATGGAAATTCATTTGGTGATGTCCTGTACTATGGCAATGAATGGCTCCTGTTTACATTCGATGCAATTCTATTCTGTCTAGTTGATTTACTAAGTCAAAATTTAATATTATCTGCATTTTTTGTTATACTCGTTAGCAATGTAAGTTTTTATATGATTCAATTGGGGGTGTTTTTTTACCAGTTCACCTAAATATAGCTAGCTAGTCAGAATTCAGAGGGCAGGAAGGGTGGTTTTTGAACTGATTTAGCTAATATGAGCTGAGCCAAAAATATATTGATTACTCGCCACTGATGAGCTTAGCCCTGAACAAATGAAACGGCAAGCTATCCGATGTTTAGACCACTTCGATTTGACTGGCTATCAAACACTACTGGTTGTTGATATGAGCGGTAACCAACTACTCATATCGATCAAGCAGTAGTATATGGCGCCATGCATTAACGGACAAATTTGCTTAAAAGCCACCTAGATAAAATTTAAAACTTCCAGCTAAATTACGATTCTTATAAATGACTTCATCATGAGCTGATGTCGGTTAGAGAACCGTTGGAAAACAGCCAGGGAGCACTGGAAAACTGATTCGTCAGCCCAGTCTGGCACTCATCAACAGTAGGCACCCACTGGGGTCCAAAACCTACGACCTTTCGATTACAAGGGGAGCTCGTGGACCACTAAGCCACTGAGACCTGATCCAACGGCCAGTCCATGAATTCTAACTTTTACCAATTCATGACATAGTGCAACCACTATTGAAAACCAAGTGGGAAGTACTGGACACAGTTGTTTTAGCCTAGTATCAGACTCATTGGTAGAACGCATCCACAAGGGTGCTTGGTTAGTGGGATTCACTCAGTTCAGAATGAGAACGGACACTCGCCGATGACATTGTTTGGTTGAATGACTTACGAGCTCGCCTTGTAACTGGAAGGTCCTGCGTTCGAACCCCGACGGTGGGTGAGTACCGTTGAAGTGGAGTCCCAAACTAGACTGACAAAACAGCTGTCCAGTACTTCTTACAGGTTTTCCAATGGTTCTCTAACGGATGTCAGCTCATGGCTGAAATCCTGTCACCAGTGAAATCCCTGTAAACCAAAAATTGAATCTTATAAATGATTCATTTAGATATCGAAATTATTGATATCTGATTGATTTTATGTTTTTGCGAGTTGATCACGGATCGATATCAGTTAGAGAACCATTGAAAACACTCCAGGGAGTACTGGACAGCTGTTTCACCCCACTTTTTGGGAATCATCAGCAGTACGCACCCACACCATGGGATTCGAACCCAGGACCTCCCGGTTACAAGGCAAGCGAGCTCGTATACCATTCAGCCACTGGGACCCGATTTATATGGCTCATGAATTCTAACTTCTACCAATTCGTGATTTAGTGCCACCCCAGCCATTGTCGTTGGTGGGACATCCATCCTCACACGTGACATCTGGATGGACCTCACTGGTAACGACTTCTCACTAAAACTCCATCCTGTAGCAAGTCACTAGCGAGCATCAGATTAATTTTCTATAGTTTGGTTTGTAAGTTAGAATTCATGAGCCATTGAATCGGTCCCAGTGGCTGAATGGTATACGAGCTAGCTTGCCTTGTAACCGGAAGGTCCTGGGTTCGAATACCAGTAAGTGCGTACTGCCGATGGTTCCCAAAAATAGGATGAAACAGCTGTCCAGTACTCCCTGTGGCTGGTTTTCAATGGTTCTCTAACTGATATCAGTCCGTGATCAACTCGCAAAAACATAACTAATTCTTACAAACCAAACTATAGAAGATTGATTTTATGTCAAAACTGACATCAGTTACGTAATCAGTTGGAGGTAGAGAACATCTGACAGCTGTTTTGTCTTAGTATGCTACCCACAGTTGCACTATCGATCAAAATCTGAAAGCTTCACGTCATGTGGCAAACTTGCAGGCTAAAATACCAAGTTTATATGGGACGTGTATGAATCTATGCTCAAAATCATCACTCCCCTCCCAAAACATAGTGGTTCCTTCACACACCCCGTTAACTCTATAATGGCCATAGAGATCAAATGCCTACAACCTTCACAGATCAGACTGAACGATTTGAATACTTCATATCAAGGTCACCTTGATATGATTATGAGTGGCAATAAATTGTACTCAAAACTTAGTCATCAGTAAATATTACTGTATAACACACTGTGTGACTTTATCAAAATAAATTTTACCCATAATGGAGTCAGCTGGAAAGGCCTAGCAACAAGAAACTCCGGGAACGAACCAATCAAGTAAATGCAGGTAGACCGGACACACAATGAGGAGACCATTAAGTGACATCGCGGACTAGGACCTCTAGTGCAACCCAAAAGGGAAATGGTGAGGTGGATATCCCTTAACGGTGACATAGAGATCGTGTGAGGAGAGGATGAAAGCTTATGGGGTGTCATTGCGTCAGCTAAACAGGGCTGCAGAGGACAGGAAGAAGTAGAGATGTGCTGTTAAAGTCTTATGTTCCATTTGGAAGCCAGGGGAATAATAATAACAATCCAAGGGTACCCCAAAGCTTGGAATGGCAGTCACCTATCTATCTCAACTTCATCGAATTTGAAAAGACCTTCGATAGTGCAGCGTCGATCGAGAGGTGACTTCGGTAACTACTTCGCTACTACGGGGTGCCACAGACAATTATACATCTCATCCAACAGCTGTATGACACTGCTGCATGCCAAGTAATCCACAACAGGAAACTTACTGAATCCTTCGAAGTGAAGACGGGAGTAAGACAAGCTGGCTGCCTACTATCGCCAATGATTTTCCTGATTGCAATAGATTGGATAATGCGACAAACAGCGGGCAATCAGGAAACAGGCATAAAATGGACTCACACAAAAAACTTGGAGGATCTGGACTTCGCCGATGATATATGTCTGATTTCCCACAAACAGGAAGATACGCAAGTGAAAAGCAACAGGTTGGCAGAAGAAGCATCCAGAGAAGATAGCACTTCAGGTGAACATAGAGAAAACAGAGGTGATGAAGATTCCTGGGGAACACCACCAACAGTAACAACAACAACAGAGAACAATCAGCATAAATGGGAGGAACCTGAAAGAAGCAACCTCTTTTACCTACACTACCTGGGAAGCATCGTTTCAGCTACAGGCGGAACTGACGAGGATATCAAAGCAAGAATCGGAAAAGCAAGACAAGCTTTCACTACTCTCAAGTCTGTGTGGAGGTCAGCAGCACTCACCATCAAAAATAAGATCCGGATTTTCAACTCCAATGTGAAGTCAGTCAGTACTACTCACTATATGGATCACAGACTTGGCCAGCGCGTCATAAAGAGCATCTCAAACAAACTATAGACCTTCATTAACAGTTGTCTTCGCTCAATACTCAAGATCAGACGGTTGGCCAGAAGAGATCAGCAACAGAGACCTCTGGGAGAGAACCAACCCAGCAGGAACAAATTGTGCAACAAATAAGCAGGAAGAAATGGAAATGGATCGGCCATACTCTGAGGAAACCATCAAGTGACATCACTAGACAAGCCCTCGAGTGGAACGCGAAAGGGAAGCGGCGAGTGGGACGTCCAAGGGTGGCATGGAGGAGATCGTGTGAAGAGGAGTTGACACAGTATGGACTAATATGGATGCAGGTGAAAAGTACAGCAGAATGCAGAAGCAAGTGGAGACGTGCAGTTGAAGCCCTATGTTCCACTAGGAACCCAAGGGAACAATGATAATAATAAAATTCTTTTGAAAAATTATCTTCAGTATTGCTATAAAAAAAGTTCATTTTGTTTTTGTACTATTATCTAAATTTTAGATATTTAAATTATTACGAAATGATCTTGGACGTCGTAATACTGCAAGAAAAACGTTGATTGATGAACGTTTCTTAATTTGAAATATATACACAAATATTTGTACTTTGATTTTAACATATCAACTCGGTGTAAATTGAACATGTAATGAAAGTTTCTTATTATGAAATAAAATAGGTAGTTTTTATAAAGCAAATCTGAAATGAATAAATTTTTAATGTAATCTAAGCCGATAAATGTCATAATGGTACCCTTTTTTTAAGCTGGTGTTGACCAATATTGAACTATGAAAAGTCTGACTGACTGGTTTCAAAATAGAACTTTGCACTGATGTGCAGCACTTCAAGTCGCCACTCTCCATGTAGCACACAAAGACTGAGAAGAAAGTAAAAGGAGACGCAAAATAGAGACAGTAAACAGAGATATGAGGAAAAAAGAATAGTAATATCGAAGAACAGTATAGTTTTACTGGAAATTATGAGTCACAAGGAGTGGATGCATCTGCGTCACTGAGAACGATTTTGAGGCATATCACCGATTGTCTCCAGCCATTGGTTTTTGCCGTTCCGAGGACCCCAACCAGTCGGGAAGTCTACACGTACCTACGTGACTAGCTTAAACTAATTATTGTGGATTTCATTGACTGATGAAGCCACGTTTCGGTTTGACCACCACTGACTCTTTTCCATTTCACACGGGAGCAAGAACGCAGGCACCTATGATCAAAGGCAGCTGGCTAGGCGTTTCATTTCTTCCACTCTCAATAGCCAGGTCTCACAGCCATAAAGGAGGACGGAGCCGACTGTTGGGCAGTTCACACGTCCTTTGGTCGATAGCCAGCCGGATATCATGTCTACGCCAGAGATAGCGTAAACTGGCATATGCGAAATGAGCCTTCTGTATCCGTGTTGAGATTTCGTCAGCGATCAACCCGTTATGGCTGGCTGATGCAAACCCCACCCAAATAAGTGAAGTGGTCAAGGTGCTCAACCACTTCACTCCCTATTTCTAAGCTAGAAGTCAGTGTAGTCCAGTCCTGTAGCATCATCTTATATTTGGCGGGAGCGAGTCGCGTGCGAAATATTCGTAGATTGCAACTCAACGTGTTCAGAAGACTCTGCATTTGTCAGCGTCCTCACCTAGGTGGGAGGACTATATCATTTGCACATTCTAGGTCAACAAGATTATTCCCTGGTAATAAGTCAATCCCTGACTCTGAAGTCACTTAGGACTAAGTCCATTAGTACGTCTATGATGAAATTGAATAGAAATGGGGGTAGTGGGCATCCCTGACGGACACCACTAGTTGTCACCATTTCAGATGACAACTCTCCATAAGCCCTCACCTGGCTGCATGAGTACGAGTAGAGTGCCTCAATCAGTGCAATGTATTTTCTCGGCATTCCCTTTACAGCCAGACATCGCTACAGTACTTCTCGGTCAACAGAATCGAACGCCGCCTTTAGGTCAAGAAATATAACGATTGTTGGACACCGGAAAGTATGCCTGTGTTCCAAAGTCTGTCGAAGGGTGAAGATATGATCAGTACACCCTCTTCCTGGTCTAAAGCCTGCCTGGTTTTCTTGTGTTTGTGCCTCCCGAGCACCACTTAGTCTACGCTATATTATTGAGCCTAGGACTTTAGATACTATACTAGTCAAGCTAATCCCTCTGTGATTATCACAGGAAGACTTGTCTCCCTTTTTATATATGGGGATAACCAGTGGCTTACACCAACCCGACGGGACTTCCTCTGATTCCCAGACGCTTCCTAGTACCTTAGTTAACGTACTTAAATACCTCTGGAGCCATTCCATCGGGTCCTGCTGCTTTTCCTCCTTTCAGACTAATGACAGCCTCAGTAACCTCAGTTAGGTACGGAGCACCTGTGTCTATATCGCATTCAGGGAGGTGTTGGATGCTGGGTAAGTTCAGCGTGGCTGTAGACCAATTAAAGTGCTCTTTCCAACGTCCTAGTCGTCTATCCAGAGAGCTAATTATGGTGCCATTTTTCTCAGAGATTGTTTCACTTATCATTTACCTTTTGCCACCTGTTTCTCTGATAAGCCTAAATAGTTGTCTGGTGTTACCAATCGCCAATACCTTTTCTATCTCCTTTGCTTTTGTCGCCCACCACTGTTCACGGTTAGGTGACTATGAAAAGTAGGTTGAATTCAATAAACACCAACTCTACTTCAACTTATTGAAAACATATTCCTGAGAATTAATATAATCCTTGCTAATGAGTGAATACACGAAGAAGTTGCATGAACTTCTAGTGAGAAGTCGTGAATAGGGAGATCTGCCAAGTCAAATGTTAGAACAAACACTCGCTAGTGACGTCCAATGGTTGATGATCACCCTAAAATAGCAAATTCACGGAAGTTAGAATTCATCGACCGTTGGATTCCAGCCAAAGTGACTGAATAATCAAAGAGCTTGACCACGTAACCTTGATCTCCTGGGTTCCATTCCCGGCGGGGTCATGCATGCGTACACTGGTGAACAGTCTCAGACTAGAACGAAACGGTTATCCAGTCTTCAAAGGTTCTCGAAAATGACAACCACCCATGATTAGACTTGCGATCAACCATAGTCATTCGTTTTCGACTTAATTAATTCCGATATCTAGATCCCAATCAAGAACCGATATGAATGGTGGTTCTCCTCGGTGATCTGCATGAGTAAAACGGAGAAAATCTAATTTTCTAAGACAACGAACCATCCGGGATAAAACAAGGAGTCTACAGTTACCAGACCTAACTCAACAAAATCTTATTCAGAAGCTAATTGGTGGATGGTGACTAGCAGTAGAATCCAGGATAACGCGTATTTCGTCCTATTTGGGACTAATCGTCAGCTAGATGTACATGCATTCCCCAGTGAGTGATGATGTTCCCACCGAGGCTCAAACCCAGTGCCCATAGTTTCAAACGCCAAAGCGTTATCCAGTAGACCACATCCAGATGACGAGTCCCAAACAGGACGAAATGCGCATCCTGGATTCCACTGCTAGTCACCAGCCACCAATTAACTTCTAATTACACGCCCAGACATCGTCGAAGCATCTGTATAACAAGTCGACATGTCTGCCTGAGACCGAGCACTTCTGTCCAATCAATCGACGGGGAAATCTAAAATTCAATTAAAAATCTTATTCAGATTAAACTCAGTCACTGAAAACTATTCAGTCTATCAGATAAGATACTTACGGCACAGTAACTCCTAATTAGTTGTCAACTCAGGCACAAAGCTTTGTCATGAAATCTTTAATCGTCTTTCTAGTAACCAAAAACTATAAGATTGACTGAATGAATGACTTAGATGAAGATGTGTGATGATCAGGAGAGCTTTGTGTGCGTCTTTGGAAGTGTGTGGGCGGTTACTACTTCCCAGCTGTTCCTACTGTGGAAGTCGACTCTTTTCTTGCGTAACCGCAGAGTCTACGGGACAACTCCTTGAGGCCGGTTGCACACACACCGCTCATTTGAATTGGTTTTTGGAGTTGCATCCATATTAAGATCTTACCGCCGCAAGATAAGTCAGGTGTAACAACAGAAGACAAGGGCCAGGCAACAGATCAGTTTTATTACAAAAACCAACAGGTATTTATATGTATTTTACGTACATTAATAAGGCTCTGCCCGCAGAAAGAAGGCGGTCTTCTGATTGGTTGTTTGCAAACAAAGGCAGTCTTCTTCTGCTTTCTCGTTTTCGATATTTCTCGGAAATGCGAGCCACTTGTCTGCGAATCATATTTGTCCACCTCTAGGTCAGCTGTGATCGGTTGTTAAATCAGCCTGGATTAATTTCCACCAATCAGCGTAGATCAATGTCTACAAATTGGCTAGCAGCTTGCTCTCACCACACAGGGAGTAAAATTTTCGGGGTCGACTTTTCTGAACCTCACCACCTCTCCAGAGCAGAGAGGTAGTATAGCCGGCATGCTAGTCATCTGAGAGAAACAACCTCTTATTGCGGTTACATCCATACTTCCTAGTCTTACGATTGCCGCCACAAGTCTCCAGCATGGTAGATACCAATTACACTATTATGGTAACTGCTTCCAGTCTAATCACTATCTCAGCGAGCTTTCTGGAATGGCAAGACCTGTGGGGACATTAGTTCCAGGCAGTGTAGTTCGTTGGACCATTGGGGTATGCAAGCCTGACCACCAACCACATCAGGGTGGCAGCTATCGGTCGGGATAGACAAATGATTGTACGTTGTGTCCCCCAGAAAGATAAGTAAAGCTTCACAATTCACAACTATCCGTCTCATGGACCATAAGAAATTATAACAACAATACCGTCGTCCCCCAAGACCAACCACACCTGAAAATCTGTCCGCATTTCTATCTGTGACCAGTCCAACGGGACTATCTCTGATTCCCAGACGTTGCCTAATACCTTAGTTAACCCGTCGTCCTTAAACACATCTGGAGTCATTCCATCAGGTCGCGCAGCTTTGCTTCGTTTCAGATTAGTAACAGCTCGCTGAACCTCAATTAGGGGCGGACGATCGGTGTTTATATCCAATTCAGAGAGGTGTTAGATCCTCAGTAAGTTGAACGTGGCTGTAGGTCAGTTATATTCCTCCTCGAAATATCCCTTCCGACGTTCTATTCGTCTATCCTGAGCGCTAATTAGGGTGTCATTTTTCTCAGACATTGTCTCACTTATCATTAACCTTTTGCCACCTAATTCCCCGATAAGTCTAAATAGTTTTCTGGTGTTACGGATAGCTGATGCCTTTTCCATTTCTTTCACTTTTATCACCCGCCGTTGTTCACGGTTGTTGCAAAGACCTTTTGTCAGTGTGAGTTTGACCAGCTTTCGCTCCTCATCATATTCGGCGCTCGCTGGAATCAGTCTTCTTGCCCTAATCAGTTCTGATGGCCTTCACTAACTTTTGGTTTTTGGGTTAATTAAGAGCCTTTACATCTGTATACCAACCTAGTGTCTGATCAAAGTATACAGTCCCACAAAAAGTTAATCACCAGCCCAAATATAGCTCAGTAGTGGTGACCTCTCCTAACTCAGGACGAGTTAACCTAAGTTCGAATCTCCTAAGCAAGCAAGATTGAAGGTACACACGCCTTGAGGACTGGTAGTGAGTGCCAACGTGCACAAAACCTAGGTCATCATCACAGAGGGAGCTTCCTGTAGATCCCACCACCTCCAACCGTCTAACAACAAGTTCACCTTTATTTCACTGACAAATACTTTGTCCTGAGTACTTTACACCTTGACACTAACAAAACCAAAAAAACACATGAACAACACAAGTGAATGTGTGGTGACAACAGTACTCAGTTAAAGTGTATTAATAAAGCACTGCAACATCTCAATCAAGACAGACAATACAACACAACACAACGCATACAACGATAATGCAGGCTTTTTAGAGAAAGGAAAGAAATTTCTTCATACAGTGGTGAACAGGCAGAAACGTTTCGATTTTTATGAAAAATTTCATTTGGAATGCTTTTCTTTAAGAAAAAATCAATAATATACGAAGAAAAAGAAAGAAAGAACACACAGTAGTATGGCTACCACACATCGTAGCACAATTCACATTGATAATCGAACATTATTATTATTATTATTATTATTATTATTATGCATTAGGTATGTTTATATATATTCAACAGAAAATAAATATATAATATTATAATAATTTCCATTAAATATGAATAAGTGTGGGAGAGAACACTTTGAAGTGAGATAATTTTAGTAAATTATAATACCCTCCCCCCCCCCCGCACGCCACCGCGAGGAAGTAATAGTGAAATCACTGCTGGGTAGTAGTATGAGTATGAGTATGCAACTAACTTACTACTACTCACCTCAACTAATCAGTAGTATATAATTTTCTGTGAAATTATTGATTGATTATCAGAGATCAATCATGATCAATCGTGATCAAAAAATATGTCAAATAAATGAGGAAGAGTAGAAAAAGGATTAAATTAAACAGAGTAATGAATGAGAAATATCAACTGAAAATTGTTTTTTCTCTATGCTTGATTACTTTAATGCAGATTAAATTAACTGTGTGAGGAGCGGTGTGGCGTGATTACACAGCGGAGGTTGTAGTGTAGACAGAAAACTACATTCAAACTCCTCCAATGTTTATTCAACAACACATATATATGTATATATATATATATATTAACCTTTGTCGGAAATCTTCTTCCCAGAAATCTGAAAGAAAAATTAAACAAATTTTATAGGCGTAAATAAACATCTAACATCTGACATGTATTGGCGTCAATTTCAAACACAATGATAAAATGATGAGATAGTGGAAAATTCCATCACGGACTGACTCAAAACAACAAACACGTGTTTGTTTGTGTTTGCTAGAAGGGATAGGCTTTTTTCTTTGTTAGCCGTGATATCACCATTTATGCATATCCTGACATGATGATAACCATGATTGGAGAGTTTTCGACTGGTTTGCTTATGGCTTAATTTCTGAGGTTAAACAGACAACCAATCAGATTTGTTTTACCTGTAGTTTCAACTTCTCGGGTTTTATCAACATACCATAAATTTTCAAATTGGACTACGGATTGATTGATCAGTTAGAGAACCACTGAAAACCACTAGGTAGTACTGGACACCTGCGTCGTCCTAGTTTGGGATTCCGCTTTAGCTGTACGCACCCACCCCCGTGGTTAGAACCCAGGATCTTTCGGTTACGAGACACGCTCGTGGACCATTAAGCCACTGGGACCCGTCTCAATAGCGCATGAAGAGCCCCGAACTAGGACGAAACACCTGTCCAGTACTCCCAGGTTTTCTAATGGTCCCCTCTAACTGATGTCAGTTTACGATGAAGTCGTGAAATTCCATATCAGCTTCGATCATCATCACGCATCCTTCAGCATCACTGACAAGTGTCTTAATGTATTTTATGACACAACCTTACATGATTTAAATTATCACGTCCACCTAAGAATCAGCCAAGAAAGGAAGGTAAACTGTTGGTATTAGATGGTTGGAGGCAATCGGCAGGAAGCCTTGGACCTAGGTTTCGTGCTAGTAGTTGGCACTCATCAGCAAGGCGTATCTGCAACCTTGAAGGAACTGATGTCACAGTGCACCGTAATGGCGAGCCACCTAGCATGGTGGCCACATTGCAAACATGACTGATAGAATTCAGTCTGCACCGAAGATAGGACTAGACGCATTACACTAGTTACTGACTAGTGCGCAATCAAAAAGAAAGGTAAACTAAATGATATTAGATGGTTGGGGGCAATCGGTAGGATGCCTTGAACCTACGTCTCGTGCTAGTTGGCACTCGTCAGCAAGGAGTATCTGCAACCTTGAAGGAACTCATGTCCCTTCTGAGATTAGAACCCGCGTCACCCTCTGCTGCAGTCAGAGACGTTACCACTGAGCTGACTGATAGAATTCAGTCTGCACCAAAGAAAGGACTAGACACGTCACACTAGTTACTAGTGTCCAATCAAAAGATAAACTAGGTTATAACTAGACTGCAATTAATTTCAGTAACAATACAATATGTTGGAGAGGGGGGTGATATGACTGTGATGTAATAATGTGGTCTATACGACAGAAATAAAAGGTTCCACTTAGTTGACCAATATAGCCCCAACTGTGTTGACTTCCTTATCTAAGGGAAAAAGTGGAGTGGTAATGTCTCTGATTACCGCACTGAATGACACGGGTTCGAGTCCCAGAAGAGACATAAGTTCCTTCGAGACGGCAGATTGGAGGCAATTTGCCTCCAACCATCTAACACAAACAATTCAAAGTGCAGTGCACCGTGATGGCTAACCCCCTAGCAAACATGACTGATAGAATTCAGTTTGCATCAAGCAAAGGACTAGACACATATTACACTAGTTACTACTTAGTGTCCAATCCAAATAACCTCGTCTATAAGCCATACCTTATCTGACGGCTTTCGATTATCAACAGTAAGGTTCTTTAAAGTACGAATTCAACTCTAACAACCTACACAAAAGACTATTTAATAAAACTTTATATAATATTGGATTGAATCACAAGAAGAACAACGGGATGTTTAAATTTTATAAAGACAAAGAAAGGAAGGAATGAAACTGTTTACATGAAATCAATAAGTAGGTCTATATGCGCCTTTACACAACTCCATTGAGCAGCTAACAACTACAAAGGTTCATTGGGTTGATGGTATGGTTAGCCTGAGAATTCCTCAGTTTATCCATACGCTTGTCAACACCACACTACCCGCATAAATGACCCGGTACGGTTGAGGGTGAGTAGACTTTGATCACCCTTTCAAAAAGCTCTCATGTGTCCACGTCACACCTTCATAACCACTGCCAGGTAAGTGATATCCCCTGACTTCGCATGGCGGCGGGGATATTCCTCACAAAAGTGAAAGGGCGAACACGAACGTGTGGTGCTTGAGACCGGACTGGTAGACATCATGGTCTACTAGTGGTGTGTACATGGACTCCAGAGTCCGAAAGGATCGAATGGAGTATGTGGATGTGGTTTGGTCACTGGAAACCATAGGCACGTAGCTCCTGATGCTGCTCTACTGCTTTGGAGATTAGACTTCAAGTCGAAGGGTCGGGATAGGAGTGGCCTCCTAGGAAGACCGCCTCGGGCAGTATCCCAGCCCTTGCCGAAACTACTAGATTCTGTATGGCCCATAATGTACCAAGCTTGTTTTAATAACAATAGTAATAATAATAATAATAATAGGTGGTGATGCTACAGGAGGACTACATGTCCTAAACACCCAAAACCATATTACACTTTAAACCCATCAGATAACCTAACTAACATCATAGATAGTTACAGGATGAAACATAAAACATAGTGCGTTCATCTCTAGTTATAAAAACATTACTCACCTGAAGAATAGCCACAATGATACCGAATAATCCAATAGCACTACCGAATATCTCCACGACGAGTATTTTAACGAATAAGGCAGAATTTGCCGCGTCTGCCAAAGCTGCACCTGAACCAACCATCCCAACACAGACACCGCATATCAGATTACAGAAACCAACAGTCAGACCAGCTGCAAACATTGAATAACCAGCCCGATGTGCTTGACGAATTATGCCCTCGCTAGCTCCAACTGGATTGTATGACTATTTGCAGATACAAAGATAAGAAAAGTGATATATAAATATATATATATATATTAAGCGTTTATGATTATTACAAATTTGTTCACTCACTATATGAAGTAGGCATTGTCAAGCTGCTTCGGTAATTTATGAAGTCACATCGATCGAGAAGGTTAGGACATGTGTTACGCATGTCTAGCCACCAGTCACCCACGATGGACGGGCAATGTTAGCTGACTGACATAAGATGGATCAGGCTGGAAAACAACTAGCAAGTGGTGGTTGCAAAACCGAAACATGGCTTCATCAGTCAGTCAAATTCATAACAGTTAGTTTAAGCCAGGCAACCAGCCAGTCACGTATGAAGGTGTAGACTTCCTAACTGACTGGTTGGGGTCCTCGGGATGGTGGGAACCACTGGAGGCTCGAGACAATTGGTGACACAGCTTGAAATCGTTGTCAATGGCTGGCGCAGATGCACTCAGTCTTTGTGATTTGCCAGTTATATCCAATTAAAGTACTCTATTGTTCTTCCATATACTATTGTTTTTCCATCACCAAAAAGAAACTCTCCACTGAACTACTGGTCTTCCCTCTGTTAATGTTCAAATGGTGATTTTTCATGAATTAAAAAGTAGCATGGACCCCTCGACAGTCAAGGAACTCAATGGGTTTTTACGATACTCTGTCAAACTTGAGGTAGCGAATGCGAAAATACCTTTTTTAAAAGATTATCTCTGTAATCGCGAATATCCGAAATGGTATTGGAAAGCATTGAAAAGAAATCATATGTATATATCCAAACACAAAGTCTCTCCGACGTCATGCACTGAATCCTGCGACTCTATCAAAGTAGGTATTCCAGAACTGAAACACGCAACATTTCACAAAGGTCTACGGCCTTCCACGATTTTCTGCCTAGTGAAATTCAGAAGTTTACAGAATACGTCAATAAGAAGAAATTCGCCGAAAAGAGACTCTTCGCTGAACTACTGCTCTTCTCTCTATTATCTTTCTCTCTTTCGAATCTCCGTTTACTGTTTTCTCATGCTTTGTGCGTTACATGGAGAGTGGCAGCTTGAACCACTGCATATCTATGCAAAGTTCTATGTTGGAACCAGTCAGTCACTCAGTCATATCTGCCGAGGTAATCCGATAACTGTACTTTTATCCACTTGACCATGTACCACGCCTACTGTCTAGTGCCTGATAACACTGCCTATCTTGTCCAATAATCATCCATAACTAGGTAGGCATCCAAGTTTATTCCGTTAAATAACTCTCTATTGTGTTTCAGAGAAACTAAATTCTTTACACATATCATGCGCGACATATCAAGACACTTTTGTTCACAACCTTAATTTCTTCACTATTATTTTCAACTTACGGAGTACACTTGAGAAACACAAATCTGGCAATGTTACCTTAATCATTTCTCGCATGCTCTTCAATATGAATCATATTGAAACATAAAGAGCAACTCCTGTCGAAAAATAAATTAGTTGGAGGACTTCATCATGAGCTGATATCAGTTAGAGAATCACTGGAAAACTAACTGGGAGTACTGGATAGCCAACTGTTTCGTCAGCCTAGTTTGGGACTCTTCGTCAGTACGCACCCACACCACGGGGTTCGAACACAGGACCTTCTGGTTACAAGGCGAGCTTGCTTGTGGACCATTAACCCACTGGGACCCGGATCCAATGGCCAGTTCATGAATGTTAACTTCCACCAATTCATGACATAGAGCGACCACTTCTCAATATCTTCTGCTTCGATGAGTTACTCCCACACCTTCAACCTGCTGCACCCTACTGATCACGGCTTCCCACTACAACTTCAGGTCACTGTCTGAATAGGGCCAGTCGCTAGTGAGCATCAGATGAATTTTCAAGTATTGGTTTTTTCTAGGGAATTAGTCTGATTGGTTTGAACCCCGGTGGCTGCACACTGCTGAAGAGTCTCAAACTAGGCTGACGAAACAGCTGTCCAGTACTCCTTGAAGGTTTTTCAATGGTTCTCTAACTGATGTCAGCTCATGATGACATCCTTCAACCAATCAAACTAAATCCCTACAAAAACCAATAGTTGAAAAGGAATTAGACAATATGATAACTCCTAATCTTGACTAATTGCTTTGCACACATAAATACTTGCTTAGAGTCACTCGTTGGCCATTGAGAGCAGGAGAAATGAAAAGATTAGCTGTCTTTGATCATAGGTGTCTGCGTTCTATCTCCCGCGTGAAGTGGTATAATAAAGGGGGGGAAAATTAAGGTTAGGCGTCGAGTGCTAGGTAAGGAGGGGAAATCAATAGATGAGACTGTGAAATTACATCGACTGAGATGGTTAGGACATGTGTTACGTATGCCTAGTCATCGCCTTCCTCGACGATAGGCAATGTTAGCTGATATAGGGCCAGGCTGGAAAAGAGCTAGCGGCGGTCAAACCAAAACATGGCACTAGTCAATGAAATCTACAACACTTAGTCTAAGCCACGTAGGAAGGTGTAGACTTCTGTCTGGTTGGGGTCTTCGGGACAGTAAAAACCAATGGTTGGAAACAATTGGCTCAAAATCGTTCTCAGCGGCGCAGATGCATCCACTCCTTGTGACTTATGATTTCCAATGAAACTGTTTTGCTCTTCGTTATTACTATTCCTTTGTCTCACACCTCTCTTTACTGTCTATATTATGCATTTCTTCTACTTTCTTCTCTTGATTTGTGTGCTACATGGAGTGTGGCGACTTGAACTGCCGCACATATGTGCAAAGTTCTATGTCGAAAACCGACCGACCGACCGAGAGTCACTCGTAGACTAGTTCATTTTCAAAGGATACCGTTCGAAACCGGTTAGAAACGCCACATATCAAGTGGTTAATTAGTTAACAAACAGCTAAATGTTTGGTACGGATGTTCTGTACACTTAAGGAAGGAGTACCCACGACTCAACTCAGCCATGAATGTAAACTATTATTATCATTATGATTACTATAATGTCTTGTAGCCAGCACAATGATCTCCACTAAGTCTAATATACCACAAATATTTATCTCATACAGAATTCAGCCAATCTTATACAAACATATCTGTCTGTCTGTCTCTTTTCGACATAGAACTTTACACATATGTGCGACAGTTCAAGTCACCACACTCCATTTAGCACACAAAGCAAGAGAAGAAAGTAGGAGAAATGCATAACAGAGGTGTGAGACAAAGGAATAGTAATAACGAAGAAAAAGCAGTTTAACTGGAAACCATAAGTCACAAGGAGTGGATGCATCTGCGCCACTGAGAACGATTTTGAGCCATGTCACCAATTGTTTCCAACCATTGTTTACCGTCCCGAGGACCCCAACCAGCCAGTCAGGAAGTCTACACCTTCCTACGTGGCTTAAACTAACTGTTGTGGATTTCAGTGACTGATGATGCCATGTTTCGGTTTGACCACCATCAGCTAGCTCTTTTCCAGCCTGACCCTATATCAGCTAACATTGCCCGTCGAGGAAGGCGATGACTAGGCATACGTAACACATGTCCTAACCATCTCAGTCGATGTAATTTCACAGTCTCGTCGACTGGTTTCCCCTCCTTACCTAGCACTCGACGCCTAACCTCAATATTCCTCACCTTATTAAACCACTTCACGCGGGAGATAGAACGCAGACACCTATGATCAAGGACAGCTAGTCTTTTAATGTCTTCCGCTCTCAATGGCCAGGTCTCACGGCCATAAAGAAGGACGGAGCGGACTGCTGAGCAGTACACACGCTCTTTGGTCGATAGCCAGCCAGTCGGATATCACGTCTACGCCAGAGACGGCGTAAACTGGCATATGCGAAACTAGCCCTCTGTATTCGTGCTGATATTTCGTCAGAGATGGGCTGATGGTACTTCCCAAGTGAGTGAAGCGGTCAACGTGCTCTACCACTTCACTTCCTATTTCTAATCTAGGGGTCGGTGTAGTCCAATCCCGCAACATCATCTTACATTTTACAGGGGCGAATCGCATGCCAAACATACGAAGATTGTTGCTCAAGCTGTTCAGTAGACTCTGCATTTTGTCAGCGTCCTCGCCTAGAAGGAGTATATCGTCCGTATATTCTAAGTCGACGAGATTATTCCCTGGTAGTAAGTCAATCCCTGAGTCACTGATGTGTGTTAGGGTTAAGTCCATTAGTACGTCTATGATGAAGTTGAATAGAAATGGGGATAATGGGCATCCTTGAAGGACGCCACTAGTCGTCACCACTTCAGATGACAACTCTCCGTAAGCTCTCACCTGGCTGCATGAGTACAAGTAGAGTGTCCTAATCAGTGCAATGCATTTTCTCGGTATTCCCTTTACAGCCAAGTATCGCCAGAGAACCTCTCGGTCGACCGAATCGAATGCTTGTTGGACGCCGGTAACAATGCCTATGTTCCAGAGTCTGTCGAAGGGTGAAGATATGATCAATACACCCTCTTCCTGGCTTAATACCTGCCTGGTTCTCACGAGCACCACTTAGTCTACGCAATACTATTGAGCCTAGGACTTTAGATACTATATCAGTCAAGCTAATCCCTCTGTGATTATCACAAGAAGACTTGCCTTACAAACATATCTACACGAGAGAAAAAATGACTGAGATAAAGGTGGTCAACTTACCCCGATTTGACTTAGCATAACAATCGCTGTAATGATTCCATAAATGGCGACAGCTTCACAAAAAATAATACTGACCAAATTTTTTGTACGAATCCGAGGTGCTTTAACAGCAGCTCCGAGAATACTAGAGCCGGTTATATAAATACCCCTGCAAAACAAAAAAGACATACATTAGATTAGAAAGTAAGACGTGTGCAAATAACTTTACCACAAAAAATATGCAATCTTAGGTGCTTAATAAGGATTTCCTATGGAACAAGCACAATTTTAAAACGTTGAAAAACCGTCTTAAAACCACCTTTCCACGTGAATATTAATAGGCGTTAGAAAATTTTTAGAATTTTAGCTTATTTCTAATGCCGGAGACTAGTATAAAATCCACAAGAACACGTATCATAAGAACATCTTAAACACTGCCATACATTCATAAGTCTACAGAACAGTACGATGGAGTTGAATAATACAATGTCAGATATGCAACGAATGACAGACATTGAACTAATGAGTATCAGCACAACTTAGGATTCTTTCAAAACAACTTATGGAATTGGTTCTCTCTTCATATGTGCGACGTTACGTCATACAATATATACTTCAGACTATTACTTTATATGCAAATCCTAAGCGAAAAGGAAATATTTTGTGACTAAATACGCTTGATATCAGTGTAAGGCTTTCAAAGGTGAATGAAAACAAGGTAAATCCATTGTGTTACGACTGCAGCTAGTAATAATAAGGATAACCTTTAAATTGCAGCTAATATGTGGAAACATTGTAAGCAAATTTTCAGCGTATTTAGTCCCAAAATATTTCTTCTTCGCTCAGGATTTGCATATACAGTAATAGTCTGAAGTATATTGCATGACGCAACCTCACATATGAAGAGAGGACCAATTGCATAAGTTGGTGGAGCGAGCTGACCACTTCACTTATTTGGGTGGGAAGTTGCATCAGCCAGCCCCCAAGCGGGTTGATCGCTGACGAAATCTCAACACAGATACACCAGAAGGCTCGTTTCGCATATGCCAGTTTACGCCGTCTCTGGCTTAGTAGACGTGATATCCAGCTAGCTGGCTGTCGGCCAATGGACGTGTGTACTGCTCAGCAGTCCGCTCCGTCCTCCTTTATGTCTGTGAGTGAGATATGACCATTGAGAGTGGAAGATATGAAGAGGCCAGACAGTTATCTGTCTTTGATCATTGGTGCCTGAGTTCTATCTCCCGTATGAATTGGTATAATAGGGTGAGCAATATCGAGGTTAGGCATCGGTCGGGTGATAGGTAGGTGGGGGGGGGGTAAGTCAGTCGACGAGGCTACATCGACTGAGATGATTAGGACATGTGTTACGTATGCCTAGCCTAGCCATTGGCTTCCTCGAGTGACGCCAGTGTTAGCTGGCATAGAGTCAGGTTGGAAAATAGCTAGCTAGTGGTGGTTAAACCAAAACATGGCCTCATCAGTCAATGCAATCCACAACAGTTAATTTAAACCAGCCATTTAGGAAGGTGTAGACTTCCTGACTGGCTGGTTGGGGTTCTCGGGACGGTAAACACCAATGAAGGCTAGAGACAATTAGTGATATGGCTTAAAATCGTTCTCAGTGACGCAGATGCATCCGCTCCTTGTGAATCATAATTTCCAATGAAACTATATTGTTCTTCGATGTCACTATTCTTTTTGTCCCATATCCCTATCTCTACTGTCTCTATTTTGCATTTCTTCTTCGTTCTTCTCTTGCTTTGTGTGCTAAATGGAGTGTGGCGACTTGAACTGCTGCACATCGGTGCAAAGTTCTGTGTTGAAAACAGGCACACAAATATTAGTGTAGCAGTTCAAATTTGATACACAATTATTGCAAGTGGATTATAAAATTAGAAAATGAAACTGATATTAAGATATGGAAAACCATAAATAGTAACGATGATAAATTGGTACTACATAACGATCTAGATAAATTATCTGAATGAGCAAACCTCTGGAGTTTGGAAATTAATTCCATGAAAAGCGCGGTTATGCACCTGGGACAGAGGTCGTAAACGTTGTACTCTCTGGGTGACACAGCAGTACCACATGCCAAGGGCTTAGGAATTATTGTGAGCCATGACTTAAAAACAACGGCAAATTGTAATGCAGCCGCAGCTAAGGCTGTTCGAATGCTATGGACACTTCAAAGGGATTTCAAACGATTAGACAAGTGTATGTTCCAAGTACGCTATGCAACATATATCAAACCTCATCTAGAATACTGCATACAAGCGGCGAGTCCATGCATCAAAAAGGAAGCACATATCCTAAGAAGAGTAGATGGGGTAGCAACCAAATTAGTTAGTGGTATCTCACACCTTCCTTATGATAAGAAGGATGGGGAATTTAAATCTCTTCATACTATCATGACGAAGGAGAGGCGACTAAATTTTGGCATACCGTATATTAAAGGGTGATTTCAGGATTGATCTTTCAAACCTTTCCTGTTCCTCTAGGATATATTTACTAGGTCACCATAAGAAGGTGCTCAAACCGAGGCCGAATAAAATACGCGTGGAATTTCGATTTTTTCATAGAGTGGTCAACGACTGGGTCTCTCTATCTGATTCAGTAGCAACAGTTCCATCGGTGAACGCTTTCAAAGAGAAACTAGATCTCTGCAGAGATATATATCGTAAGGATTAACACAGTCAACAAGCGCCTTCTATCCTTATAATCTGAATCTGAACAAAATATAAGATCACAGAGAAAAGCCTTGAGTAAAACTCAATAATTCGTTGGTAGTGTGCATTCAGGACACCACGACAGATTCAAAGCAATATTCAAAGCTATATGTCCTATGCTACTGGGTCTAGTTTACGTGTACAATTTAACTATGTAACATACATTTCTCCATATACTTGTGATCAACTGTCGATGTCTCACCAAGTAAGCACATCGCGTTATTCCGATCTAATATTTTGAAAAAGGTGAAATATTAAGATGGGCAGTGCTTAGGAACGTGCATAAAATTTCCCCATCACCTCAGTCTACGGTTGTCTGAAGCCAAATTAACTGCGATGAACCCTGTGTGTTAGTACAAGCAACAGTAATACAAACACAACCAGTAAGTAGGTATATATTTTACAGTAATAATCATAACTCTGACTTAGGAAAGGAAAACATAAAAAGGGCAATTTAGAATCTTCCATTAGTGCTCACCAAGCGGCTCCAACGACAGACAAGGAGATAGCCAATCCAACACCCATTGCAGCCCACAGATATGGTGATGTTCCCGCGAGAACCCTAGGGAAAATCACAGTTACAACCGGCATACCATCCTATGTCGAATCTATGACCTTCACCGCTGAGAATGTAATAAAGACCTAGTGAAATTAACAGACAGTAAAGAAATGACAGTTACCGATTAGGACAAAAACGGAAATAGCGGTGTACACCGGTATATAATAGGCATTCAACCTGGTGCAGGTCATTCTGCAAAAATTCAAAATCCCCGCCTAATGCGTTAACCGATCTATTCAATACTCAACAGACGTTTATGAGGTGAAATGAACTAATTTTTGGTCAAGTGTTAATAATCTGTTTGAGTGCATGTTATGAGGGCGAAATTTGTGGGTATAATTCTTAAAGAATGTATTTCAAGGTAAACAACAAGAAGCATTATTGCATATTACGCTGATCTTTGTTTGTTCCTTATTCGTTAAGGCAGTGTACTGTGGACTAGATGATCAAAATGTTGTTTTATTGACTCTGCTGTGCTGGTTTATTGTTGAATGATCATTAATTTTTCGATTTTCTCATCTATCTTTAATATCAGTCGCGTTGAACTCAAGCTTTTTAGTTGAAATCTGAGTATTTTTTTCTTAATTCTGGAGATATGTCTTCTGCCAACAGAAATAATTCCTGATAGCGTTGTTGACGGCGTCTGAATTGGTCACTTGCACCTACTAAGAATCACCAAAATAAAGCAGATCTCGGGAAACGTTAGCATACACAACTTCGAAGGAATAAAATGTCATTTGGGCCAGGCTTATCCAAACGTCTCCACCCAAAAATCAAGGACATTCATCGATTCAAGTCCCAAATAAGACACATTGATCAGGCAGTCAATAAGTATTTCAATACAAGCCTAAAGCTTACCTTACTGAATAAACCACAGTATAATCCTAAGTGGGCAAACAAACTTCCGCTTTGGAAAATCTGTAATATGACGTCATATCAGACCATACGTTCCAAAGAAACGCACAAACACTCCTGCAATCTTAAGCAGTGCTCAATAGACTCTGTGCTGCTTTCTCAAAGTCGATGCAGGTTTTACTTTCTCATTTTTCAAATGTTGCAATGGAATAACATTTATGTACCTGTAACACTACTGCCAATGGAATCGAGGGTAACGTCATCCAACTAGCTAATACTGTTACAGAAAGGCACATGCAATCATGCAAGAAATTAGCCAGTAATATCTCGTTGAACCCTGTGTATCCTCTTTTCACTAAAAATTCTTTGCATTTCACCAAGTGGGAATAGAAGCAACTTTAGAAGAATTTGTGCTCAGACGACTCTTCAATGCCTTCTTTGTCATACATGTTATTTTTTGAGGAAAGTGTACGGCATAATACTACTAATCCACTAAGTAAGTGTTCCTTTACATTCTTCCCTTCATAGTTATATTTTTGTTAATATTTCACTTTGAATTTTAATCCAATACTGTTTTTCCTATTTAAAAATACTATCTGGGCAAATGATCCGTTCGATTGATTCCCCACTGTATCAGGTAAATTGGAAATTAGATGCAATACTGCATTACATGGTGAAAATTCCATACTCCTATCGAAAGTACTGTTTCGAATAAAGCTATTATTATTAAGGCGGATGAATGCCAACTTTAAGGGACGCTGGTGGAAATAACGACAAAATGGAAGAAGCCGGATTTGTGAGGTCGAACTTCCATTGTAATGGAATCAGCAAAGTAGGGAGGGTGGCGCATACTGATCAGCAGATATGGTAGTGGTCACAATGGTGAATCTCTCCAATATGTAGGACAGCAACATGCATTTTTTAACAGCTCGAGAATTAAACATTAGTCTGGACCCTCAACAAAAACAAAAAATAATAAGGGCTGTACAGATCTAAATTATAAAAAAAAAGTGCTTTCGCTCCTACCAGCTACAAGCCTGTTCAGCTTCTTGTCAAGGTTTGATCTCATGGACCCTACAGAAATTCGCCAGACATCTTACAGGTCCGCTTGTTCTACGGCTTCTAATCTTCCAGATCTTTGAATTCACTCCTCAGTTAAATATCACTTACCTACCTCACGATGACCTTTTTATTTACCCACTATTATACTCTAGCTGATCTTAACTATCTAGGCCTTTACTGAAGCTAGAACTTGCTCTTTGTTCATATCTGTTGCTTGCCTTAAGTCTGGTTGCTTTGATTAAAAACACAACAACACCAATGTTTGAACAAAGCTATATTTTCATCGGAAACGTGATAGTTTCCATGGTTAGACCAATATGGTAAGCATTAAACATTGCAAATGTAAACTATCATTTCAAATACCATATAGCATCTTCTCCTTGTATTTGTCTTGTAAATATACTTCCAATTATGTATTATTCATAATTGCATTTTATACCATTTTGAAGCTGCGCAAAATTTTCTCCTCTTCATGAAATAGCGTTCAATCACGTGGCGGTATAGCACACACCCAGGTATACGCTGTTCACTGGTAGGCCATAACTATCAGCAGGAAACAGAACGAAGTTTGGGTTGTCGCTCAACTTTGATGATGACCTTAGTGAAGGGTTTGCAATTTAACATTTATAAGAACCTGTTCTGATTGCTTGTGCAATAATCGGACAATTTAAACCTATGAGAAGGTATTAATTCATGATACTGTAGTGACCCATTTTATTACTCATCACCGTACTATACTTTCATTGTGTAATTGTACTTTGATTTGTTTATTACCCTAAATCTTGCGTGTTAACAATTGATACATTTGATTTCGCTCAAGTTTTGAATTTTGATTACGGCGAGAATACACACTCCTACGCCTTCTCAAGTGTCTTCTGATTTACGTTGTGTGTGTCGAGTAAGCACAACGTTAGGACACAATTATAAACGAGAAGAAGTATTAGGATATACGTATACGGTAGTTTAGTCAAAATATAGCAGCACAACAATACTGCAGGATTGTAATTTATAACATAACTCATCGGGCCTGTAGAAATGGCATGCATTTCTCGTTAACTTACTTGTTTAAAGGAAATATAATTTATTTATTTATTTTGATTTACAGCTTGATTCCACACCGTATTTTCAGTACAAGTGTGGAATTTTCAGCATGGATATCGGTAGCCCAAATTCAGGCCGACCATAGATATCGGGTGTGCGCCGGCAGGGGATCGAACCTCGGACCATGTGCATGGAACGCACATGGACGCAGATTTCTAGTTCTCGTAGTTTTCACAAATTTCACAAATTTGTCTGGCATTGTCTAATAAGGTATCTCCCTCTGTAAAATATATCTGAGGCTCTTTGGATGGTTCGTCTCACCAGTGGCCTGAAAATGAATAACTCGACTGAGCCTTTGCTGGTCTTCAGATGCCCCCACTCGTCCGGCCTGACTTTGAACTCTGCTGGTTCTTCTAAAGGCCACTCTGCAACATTCTATGTTCTTACTGACCCCAACAATCACATTCGAAATCTCAATTGTTCAATGCGGACAACCCGGAAATTTGAGAAACCACAAGGGATGCGACTGAATCCAGGAACTTTCTGGATGGTTTCAAAATTCTGATGGAACTGAGAAACGAGAATTTATCCCGGAAAGACATGAGACGTTCCGGTAGGTGCCTCAATGAATTAAAAAAGCTTTTTTATCTCTGCGACTTAACCTAGGTTCGTACGGCATGAGAAAATGGTGTGCTGCGTCTTTAGTGAAGAAGGTAGGCAAAAACCAGAGATTCCATCATGAATAAGATTTTATTTTGATAAATCACACAGTGTTATACTGCAAAATTAACTGATGACGTTTAGAGCACAAACTATTTCTCATAATCATATCCAGAGTAAATGAGACGATGTGGGTGTTCCAGTAGGCCATTATTGGCTTCTTTGTGGAAACTATGGAAGATCACTCATCAAAGTGCGAAAACTTTAGTGCCCTCCTAATGCTGCTCCTTTTGACTATTCAGTACAGGTAACATCTTTAGTTGGGGCGCTCCAAACCTAGCTAGATGAATATGCAATAATAGACGAACTGCTTCAAACTTTTACTTCACCGGACAGAAATAGGAGAAGTCTTTAAATAGAGCATTTCTCTCAACTACCCTCAGTGGTATCACTCGATCAGTTCAGTTGGCTGTCTTACTCAAAGTCCTTCAAGTCTGAGAAAGGTGAGCGGCTGGATAGAACCCAAAAAGAAACACTGGCGATGAGGACTGTCACTCATCAGCAAGTAATGCACTGATCCATTGTGCCCTGTTGAACGGATGTTAGGTCCTAGTCTGTTTTCGTTCATTGTGGGGAAGATCCCAATGGCATGAGAAAGACAATCTCAGAAACTGTAACTACCATGAAACAAGCATTAAGCATTACAAGCAAAGCACAACCACCTATTAAAACCTTAGCATTAGAGTGAAAACGTCGCCTATTTCTAGACTTAATGAAATACTGATGCTGTTTTTTCAAAACCAAGAGGTGAGTAAGAACAAACCTACAGCTAACACTATACCATTATCAATGCATCATCTATCATGCAGATTTTCCATGACTTAAGACCACAGCTTAAATGTAAAAGTAGATAGTTTCAGGTCACCACTGAATTTAAAATATCCTCTCCAGATGGAAAATACCTATTTTGTGAATTATCCGCTTTGGAAACCTGTTCTTCCAAGCCGGTGAATTAAATTCAGCCATTACTGACATATTAAATCTCTGTGTAGTAAGCCAGCTGTCTCGAACTACTGCCAAAGCTTCAGGTGCCTCTTCTATAGCAGCATCTTACATGGAGATAATACAAAGATCTCATAGGCTGTGTTTATCGAGCACCATGCTCAACCAAACAAACTGATGCGTTATTAGCTAAACCGTTTGCACACGCCTCCTCGTTTAGTATTAATTACATTAATCTTTCAGAAGTCTACTGGTTAAGTAGTTCCGGCCCCCAACGCTTCGATGAATTACTTGCCACTATCGCCTGTTATTCATGGCAACAACACGTCCAGACACCCACCCGTGGTGACAACATGCTGGACCTTGTGTTTTGTCATGGCATAATCCCAGCCTCCACCTATGTTGGGGACAGATTTTCCAGCGGTGACCGTAGAATGGCACTCTACTCTCTGCCTTTCTCACCACTAAATACAGGGAACAAACAAGATTCAGGGAGAATGATATGTCGTAGTTACAAACATACAGACTGGGGATCAGTCCAAGAACTCATTCGACTCTGTCAGTGGGATGACTATTTTACCACTGACTCCCTGTGGCTATAGTGTCACCATTTTGCAGGAATGTTACCCTTTTTCTAGATACTGTTGCTCCAATGAAAGTAGTGAAATTAGGTAGGCACCAAGCTGAATACATTCCGAGGGCATACCGCAACAAGTTAAGGAAGTTGAAGAAACAGTACTATTCCACTAAGGATATATCACTACTGCACTCAATCCACGAGCCTCTTGAATCTATCCAGCGCCTACGCGCTCAAAATGACCTCTGCGAAGAGTTAAGGGCACTTAAAAATACCTCCAAAGTTTATAACTTAACAACACTTCTTAAAAAACGAATGCAGTCGATGAGGGAAATCCCTTACTTACTTCACGACAAAGTTATCTGCAATGAGTCTGCCACTATCTGTGAAATATTCAGTGGGTGGTTTGCAAACTTCAGTTTAGAAACGCGCTTGCCTGGTGAAGCCGCCCCCTTACTAGCTGTTGCCTCGGGAGCATAGTGTTCACCAATCAATTAATAAAGCAATCAGTTAAAAGCCTTAGACCTTCTACTAGCACGGCACTGGATGGCCCTGCTTCAATAACTTTTAAAAACAGTAGGTGTGACATACCTCTATTACTTCTTAAATTCTTCTTGATATCTATGGACGCTGGCACTTACCCTAATGAGTGGAAAACTAGCTTCATGATTCCACACTACAAATCTGGTGATAAGGCAAACGTTTGCAGTTGCAGACCTATAAATATAACCCTAGTTGTCTCGCGAATCATGGAGAAGGTTGTCAAAGATCTATTGTCAGACTATCTACTTAAGGAAGATCTTTTTAAAAGATATCAACACGGATTTCTCAAAAATAGGTCCTGCGTTACTTGCCACCTCTACTTTTTCAACTGCATCACTAATAGTTGCGAAGCGCGTAAAATAGTCGTTGTTCTCTACTTCGATATATCTAGGGCATTTGACATGGCATCTCATAGTATGCTCTTTGGGAAGCTGTACTCATGCGAAATTCGCAAACCATTACTGAACTGGTTAAAATCGTATTTAAGCAACAGGGCACAAATAACCAAAGTCGGATCTGTATTGTCTCATTCTTGGCAGACATCAAGTGGGGTTATTTACCGTCTACATTAGCAGCATTTACAACTGCTTCGCCTCAGGTAAACCATTCATATATGCCGATGACCTCAAAGTCGTTTACTCCTGCTACAGTCATGAATTAAACGATATGGTAAGTAAAAGACATATTGAACTAAGTGGTCTCGCACCATGGTGTGCTGAATCCTGTCTAAAGTTTAACATTCACAAATGCGGCTGGATTTGTATCGGGAACAGTAACCCTGACTTGACTCTTGAAATAAATGGGCGAAAACTAGCCAAGCTCTACTCAGTCGTAGATCTCGATATCAGATGCGCAAGTAACTTGACGCTCTGAGAACAAACTGACTATGCCAGACGTAAATCATTAATGCTCCTAGGATGCATAACTCGCAATTTCTTTTGTTGTGAAACTAAGGTTTTACTATACAAAGTATGTGTTCGACCTATTTTAGAACACTGCTCGTTTATTCTTAGCGGACTCAGACAAAATGACAAGCTTAAATTAGGGGGAATGCAACGGCAAGAACTCTTGGTTTAGAAAGTGGTCTCGAATATCATGAGCGTTGCGATAGACTAAGATTCAATCGCTCTGGAAAAGCTAAACCTTATTTTTTATTACAAGCTAACTTATCCTCTTTTGCACTCCTCCGAGCTAATAACTAAACCTACCGCTGTCAACAGTTACAAAGTAAAAAATCATCACAACCTAGCTGCTATAGAGCATTGTAAGACTTACACTCTGTACAACTTCTTCTTAAATAAGTTTTCAGTCATTTGGAATAGACTACCAGCTGATGTGCTTGATGCAAACACACTCGCAGTGCTCATCTCCTCAGTCACCAGACTTCTCAAAGATGACAATGCACCTCTGCGTCTGACTCCTACACCCTCTTTTTCACCATACATAGATATTTTAAGTTCATTAAACGTGTAAGCTATAACAAACTATAATTATAAATTTTAATATTATTGGAAGTACATGATAAGCATGAAGGACCTAGACTTGGCTTAATGTAGACCTCAAAATAACCACTCTTACAAAACTTCTCCACCGATATGTGACCTTAACTGTACTCTGCCTAGCGTGCACGTACTGACGAGCGGAATCAAGGTAAAAAGATTTAAGACGACAATTGTGTCTGGAACAGAGTTATATTTTACACAACTAATTTTCATTTCGTATAAACAGGTAAGTTCATAAGAAATGCATGCCATTTCTACAGGCCCGATGAGTTATGTTATAAATTACAATCCTGAAGTATCATGAATTAATACCTTCTCATAGGTTTAAATTGTCCGATTATTGCACAAGCAATCAGAACAGGTTCTTATAAATGTTAAATTGCAAACCCTTCACTAAGGTCATCATCAAAGTTGAGCGACAACCCAAACTTCGTTCTGTTTCCTGCTGATAGTTATGGCCTACCAGTGAACAGCGTATACCTGGGTGTGTGCTATACCGCCACGTGATTGAACGCTATTTCATGAAGAGGAGAAAATTTTGCGCAGCTTCAAAATGGTATAAAATGCAATTATGAATAATACATAATTGGAAGTATATTTACAAGACAAATACAAGGAGAAGATGCTATATGGTATTTGAAATGATAGTTCACATTTGCAATGTTTAATGCTAACCACATTGGTCTAAGCGTGGAAACTAAGATGTTTCCGATGAAAATATAGCTTTGTTCAAACATTGGTGTTGTTGTGTTTTTAATCAAAGAAACCAGACTTAAGGCAAGCAGCAGATATGAACAAAGAGCAAGTTTCAGCCTCAATAGACATCGCAAATTAACGCTTCAACTTATATAATGTTAAAGATACTGCGAAATATTATAAAGATTATACGTTTTAGCAGAGTTTATGAGGAAAGGTGTTTATTGGTTGAGTGTCGGTGGCACAGTGGTTAGGACTCTCGCCGACCGTGCACATGGTCCGAGGTTCGATCTCCTGCCGACGCACACCCCATATCTATGGTCGGTCTGTAAAATTTGGGCTACCGATATCCATGCTGAGAATTCCATACTTGTACTAAAATACGGTGTGGCAGCAAGCTGTAACCAAAATTAAAAATAAATAAAAAATAATTTAGACACAAAAAATAGCATTGTATTATAAACTGTGTATACATATGTAAAATATCAAAATGTGTGGTTACTAATATAATTGTTTCTAGAAATATACTAACATAACTTATTGAAGACCATACGGAAAGGAAAATCAGTAAATTGGTTAAACGTTCGCTGCGTAAGTAGTAGAGTCGAGTTATATGTAACTGACTTAGCTGAAGACTGGACCGGCTTTCATTTACCGTTCCACCAAAAGTTGTGATCTTTCAGACGAGCTAGGGTGGACATGTTGATGTGTATTTCTAGGCTCCGTTTGAACCCATCGGGGTTTTCACAACATCTAATTTCAGATGGTAGTTGGTTCCAAAGAGTGCAATATTTAATGGTGGAAAAGTTTGCCCAAGTGGATTTTCTGTGGGTAGCTACCTTGACAAGGTAGTTGTGGTTTCGCAGCTGATATGATTTGATATTTTCACACGTTATGGATGAGTTACTGTAACAATGTTTCCTAAGGACTTTGAGGAGTAGAAATAAGTTGCACTTCACTTTCCTTAACCACAGAGGTTCTAATTTCAGACGTATACTGTCAAAGTAGTTGAAAAACGAAGGATCAATTCATGGTTGTTTGCTCAAACCCAACTCCATATTTTGGCGGGAGTCATCGATACTGCAGACATCGTTCTATCGTTCGCTGTTTGTTAAAAGACAGAGAAAAACTATCAGAAGTATTATTGTAATTAATTGTTGTAACATCTATCCTTAGTCTTTGTGTACAATAACCTTGTGGTTGGTTCTGTATTGAATCACCAATTTGTGTTCTGGTTTTTCTCGTTGGTTATTGAAAACAGCTTCTGAAATTCTTCTAAAAACAGCGTCAGGTCCAGGGTAGTTAGACCTGGACACTGACATATACACCTGTCAACATATTCCACTTGTTGGTCCAACCATATTATGCGTTTCGCTAGGAATCTTTGAACATTTTCGATTGTTTTTCGGTCTGCAGACCTTAGGTTACTATACAGGAGAGCACAATATTCAAATTTGGGGCGGATACATGTTCTATATATAGCTAATCTTGCTTCTTGGGTGTAGAAGTTACACAGTACAAAGCCAGTAAGTCGTTTACAGTCAGATACAACCTTATTTGCATGATCAGTAAAGGTTAAATCTGAGTATGTTATCCCGAGATCTGTGACTGTGTCCAGTTTTGAGAATAGATTACCTTACATATATAGGCACATTCTCGGTTTCCAGCGTCCAAGGTGGGCTATACCGCACTTGTCTGGGTTGAAAGCTAGTTGCCACTTTTCGCTCCATTCGCCTAGATTGTTCAAGTCATGTTGGATTTTGCTTTTGACGCTCATATCACCGTACCCGAAATCACATATTATCTTGAGATCATCTGCAAAGAGGTATGGCTTGCCATAGTTGATCACAGAGACCATGTGATTTATAAATAAGAGGAATAGAACAGGGCCAAGAACGCTACCCTGTATTACACCACTAGTTATCGGCTTTGATGAAGACATCTGGTGGTTGATATTGACTAATTGCTCTCTTTCTGTGAGAAAAGAATTTATCCATTTGAGAAGTTTTCCGGTTATTCCGTAGGACTGAAGTTTTGTTAGGAGTCTGATATGTTGGACTTTATCGAAGGCCTTGCTAACGTCGAGAAATAACGTTGTTACCGAACGCCCATTATCAATGCATTGCCTAATGTAGTCAAAATAACCTAAGTGTTTCTCTTTATTTCTTTTTCTGTCCGTTAGTCCGAATAACTTCACTAATTATATCCATTATAATTATCTCTTCTCTTTTGACTACGATACCGGAGGACTAACTGGTAAAAGGATCAACTTAATTCTCAGTAGTAACAGTCTTAACACACCTCATAATAATAATAATTATTGTTTCCTTTAATTCCTAGAGGAACATAGGGCTTCAACCGTGCGTCTCCATTGCGTTCGGTTCTCTGCTAGAGTCTTCACCTGGCTACAAGTCTGCCCACACACTTTCATCTCCTCTTCACATGACCTCCTCCAAGTCACCCTTGCACTGACGACCAACTAGCCGCTTCCCTTTCGGGTTCCACTCGAGCAATGGCTTGTCTAGTGATGTCACTTGGTGGTTTCCTCAGAGTATGGCGAATCTACCTACCTTCATTTCTTCCTGCCTATTTGTTTCACAGTAGGTTCCTGGTTGGTTTGCTCCCAGAGATCTCTGTTGCTGATCTTTTCTAACCGGCCATCTGATCTTGAGTAGTGAGCGAAGACAGGTAGCTGTTGATGAAGGTATGTAGTTTGTTTGAAATGCTCTTTTTGACGCGCAGTGCAAGTCTCTGATCCGTATAGTAGCACTGACTGACTTCACATTGGAGTTGAAAATCCGGATCTTATTTTTGATGCTGAGAGCTGACTGTTGACCTCCACACAGACTTGAGAGTAATGAAAGCTTGTCTTGCTTTTCCGATTCTTGCTTTGATATCCTCGTCAGTTCCGTCCGCCTGTAGTTGAAATGATGCTTCCCAGGTCGGTGGGTAAAGGAGGTTGTTTCTTTCAGGTGTTGAGCTGTCTCCTTTGCCTGCAGCTGCCCAGATATCAAACGAAATGAAAGGATACGGAATTCAAGTACTGGGGATTTTGACACCTCATAATACAAACCACATATAATTAATTCTAGCACTACTCCTTTTGGAGTCAACCAAAGCTACGACAGTCGAGTGGCGGGACGAGCTACGCAGAAGTTTACCGAAGATTAAGAACCTGTACCTCACAATCAAGAGGTGAGCACAAAGAAATCAAATTGGTTTATACTAGCTCGTAAAAACGATACTGGATATTGGATGCTGCAAAAATAGTTTGTTTTAATGCACTAAAGCTTATTAGTGTCATAGGAGCCACTCTGTAACACTGAGAAAATAATGTCAAAAGCCACATTGTGGGACAGCATAGTTTCAGGTAGGTATCACTGATATTCATTTGAATTAAAGGTACTCAAATAACTAATTTACTGGATGAAGTAAAATTATGTCTGTCTATTCATGGCTGCTTATACATCCCATCAGAATTTATTAATTATCTAGTGCACATAAATTCACGTAATGATCGACAAATAAAAAATTAACCTGGAAGCTAGCAAGAGGTCCCAGAACAAAGATCCTTTTATCTGAAGACCTAAACCTTGGCTTTTTAGTCTGTGTTCAATTCACTTTAGATGGTAAACTCAGATAAACCTTTGTGTATTTTTGATTGCACACTAGTCAGTAACTAGTGTAATGTGTCTGGTCCTATCTTCGGTGCAGACTAAATTCTATCGGTCCTGTTTGCAATGTGGCCACCATGCTAGGTGGCTCGCCATTACGGTGCACTGTGAATTGTTAGTATTAGATGGTTGGAGGCAATTGGCAGGAAGCCTTGGACCTAGACTTCCTGCCGATTGCCTCCAACCATCTAATACCAACAAAACTTTGTGTGTTGGAATTCCTTAACAGGCGAAATATGATCAAAATAGGGAATCAGATGCCACGCTAGAAATTACTTGTATTCAAGTAACTATGAGACAAATTGTGAAACCATACACCTAGACATAAACAGATTCAGATTTAATGGTTGGGGATAGAAGGCCTGGAGCCGATATTAATCCTCTTCTAGTAAATTTCTTTGGCTGTCCAAACCCTTCTTGAATGGATCAGTTGAGGTTGCAGACGCCACTTCTTCTGGGAGTCTGTTCCAAGAGTTTATGACTTGGTGTGAGAACCAGTACTCAACAGCAATATGATTTCTTCCTGGCTTTTGAACTCTGCTGCTATGTTCTCCAAGGTGTTCCGACCTGGTGGGAAGGAAAAGAGAGAGAATAGGTGAGGTCCGTAGTCATTATTTAAAATTTAAAACATAGTAATTAAATCTCCTCTCTACCTACAGTATTACAGTGAGAAGAGATTTAAACTGTCTAGTCTTTCCTTGTATGATAAGTTAGTCATGCCGAGAACCATACGTGTTGCTTTCCTTTGAACCCTTTCTAGAATGTGTGAGTCCCCTTTCAGACCAGGATTGGTGGCCTGGATACTTTTCCAGTCTTGACCTCACCAGAGATGTATATGAGGAGGTGAACATATCTCTGATGATTCTAGTAAAGGCTCTGCAAATTGCCCATAAGGACCTGAAACTACGTGCAGCCACCGCGCGACATTGTGCTGCAGTTTTTAAGTCATGGCTAACTATGACACCTAAGTCCAAGTGAGTCTGAACTGATGGAAGTGTAATAATAATAATGATTTACTTTATTCCAAAAACAGTACTTGTGATACAGAATGGAATTTTCAGCATTAATCACAATATTGCATCTAATTTCCTCAAATTATAAATAAAATTAATCACACAGAAAAATTTTTCTACATTTACAATAGGGTTAATATAAAAAAAATAAAAAACATGCAGCATATAAAATGGGATAATAATGATAGCAGCTAAGGTAATGATAATAATACAAGTGAAAATTGCCGTGCGCTTGTTTCACACAGTATTGTCGATGCGGTATACAAATCCTTGCATGATTAAAATGATTGAATATGATGTTCTCTTTACATGATATGGTGAGGGAAAAAAACAAAGATTACAGCAGTCATAGAGATAAGTTAGTGTTTGCAGTTATGAAAGTAAAAACAAAGAGGCAACAGGACCATAAATATAACAGAAATAATAAAAGTAAAACTTGAAGGTATATTAAGATGGATGGAGGAGATTTTTTATTTACTAGATGAAAAAAGGTTAGTCGATTCTTGCCTGACACTATTTTCATCACATAAAATTCGCGCCAAGTATAGTATCAAAGAATTTTTATACTTAGACGTGCGAGCATACAGTTTTCTGAAGTCACTTCTTGTTCTACCTGAGGAGATTCAAGGTGAAAGCTGAGGGTGAAGTGGATGCTCCAAGTCAGACAAAATCCCTTTAGCAAATTTATTGCACGAAGTCAAGTGCCTATCGACAACGATGTTAACTATGTGGTCCACTGGGACACCACTCACCCTACTGACAGTCTTCAGCATTCTATGAATTTTGACAAGTCCTTTTTAAGCAAACCAGGAAAGAATAAGGGTGAACAATAAAGAAGAATAGGTAGGATGCAAGAGTTTATGAACAGTAAGAGGAGGGGTTGAGTTATACCCGAGTGCCTTAACTTCTTAATGTAAAATGTCAGGCGGAATATTTTACTGGAGATCGCTAAGACATGGGAAGACCAGGAGACATCAGAAGAGAGAATAAGTCCAAGATACTTAATTTCTGATTTAATTCCTATATCATTGTCATCAATCTTACAACTGTCATGAGAATCGACGGCTTCTTTTAACTGTCGTTTACATCTTAATCTGAAATTAACAGTTTGACATTTAGAAGGATTCAGTTTAAGACAGTTAGACTCAGACCATTTACTGACTCCCGACAGAAAGCTATTTATTTTGGTGCAATCTAGCTGGGAGTTAACAGCCATTGAAACAGTTAAATCATCAGCGTACTTCATAAAGTTTATTTCATCAGAGTGAGGCAAGTCATGTAAGAAGAAAGAAAAAAGAAAAGGAGAAAGGGCAGCGCCTTGAGGGACACCACCTTCAGTAGGCAGTGAAGTGGAAGACTTCCCTTTATACACGGTGTACTGCTTTCTTTCTGAGAAATAAGAATGTAACCAGTTAACAGCCCAACATTCCCTCTAGTTCGTAGGAACTCGTGCTTGCTTTTCCGATGTGCACGATTGCACATTTTGCTACATTGATCGGGAGCATCCATTCTCTGAACCACTCTGAAAATTTGTTGAGGTCCTCCTGCAACGTGAACGTTTCACTGTTGCCCTTCAGCTCTCTCCAAGTGTTTAATTCATCTGCATATAGGACCATAGGGGAGAGATAATTCATTCATATACAAAATTAATAGGAGAGATACGAGTACCATGCCTTGTGGCACTGAATGGTCTCCTCAGTAAATGTCCGATACATCCATTTCTATTTTCTTCAGCATTTTCGTTAGTTGGACAATAAGTTCTTGGATAGTAAGTTGCTTACCAGTGTTCTATGTTGCTCATCTGTCTGTCTGGATTCAACATCGAACTTGGTACCGAAGTGCAGCAGTTCCAGTTGCCACGTTCCAAATAGCACACAAAGATAGACAAGAAAATGAGTGAAGAGAATCAATAGAGTTTTGACAAGTATAAGAGTGAAACAGAATGAGTAATGGTAGAAAGGAATATGAAAGATTAGAGAGACTGACTGAATACATCTGCGTAAGCCATTGACAACAATTTTGAGCCATGTCACCTATTGTCTCCAGCCATTGATTCTTAGAGTCCCGAGGGCGGGCCCCAACCCAGAAGTCTGCATCTCCCTCCCTACCTGACTCAGTTTAACTGTCAAGGATTTCATGGATTGATGAGGCCATGTTTTTGTTTGGCCACCACTTACTCTTTTCCAACCTGCACCCATATCAGCTAGTAATGCCCGTCGGGGGAGGCGATGGTCAGGCATGCGCAGCACGTGACCTAGCCACCTCAATCTATGTAACTTTATAGTCTCTTCGATTGATTTTCCCTCTTTGCCCAACACTCTACGCCTAACGTCAACATTACTAACCTTATTATACCACCTAACGTGAGAAAGAGATCGTAGACATCTATGATCAAAAACAGTCAACCTTTTCATGTCTTCAACTCGTATTGGCCATGTTTCAGAGCCATAAAGAAGGACGGAACGAACTGCTGAGCAGTACACACTTCCCTTGGTTGATAGTCGGATGTCACGCCTACGCCAGAGACGGTGTAAGTTAGCGAAAGCAGCCCGAGCTTTTAGGATCCGTGCTGAGGTTTCGTCACCAATCAATCCGTTGATGCTGATACAACTTCCCAAATAGGTGAAGTGGTCAAAATATTCTATCACTTCACTCCCTATCACTAAGCTACGAGTTGACGTAGTCTAGTCCTGTAGCAGCATCATACTTTCTAGTCGGTCATCTGGTCACCAGTATAGAAAGAGGGTAGTTGTTAATAAATATGTTCAGTAGTCTAATAGTCTTGGAAGTGCTTTTCACCTATACGCGTGCCAAGTCCTTCACTAATATACAATGACTAACTGATCTGACATTAATGTCGGAAATCTTAATCTTGTTTCTTGTGTTTATTACAGCGGATTTCCTCACTGATTTCAGAATAATGAAGGTTTTATCTTATTTTTCCGATCGTAATAATCTCTAATTATGAGGTGCCATCAATGCTTTTCATCATATAATTATCTAGGAATCAAAGAGTATCATTTACTTCATGTTCTCTAGTGAAGTTACGATTAAGATAGAGTGAATAAGAGTTTATCAATAAATTTTCTGCCTTTCCTAACATTTCTACATCACATGTTGATTTGGTCCTTATTATTTGTCCTTGTCTCTGTTTAATCTCTAATTTTATTGTTCCTCTTTGTGGTTGTGTGTACATTGGTAATGTGTTGTACAGTGTGACTTTGCTTGGGTGAATTAAGGTTATTCTGGCCTTAAAGTGTCTGCGGGAAACATTGGTGTGTGAGTTTTGTGGACGGAGTTGCTGATGGCATCTTGCTGGAAATATTTCACAAAAGGAACTGTGTGCAGACATTGTTTAAAAGAGTTCAAACACACTGTAGCACTCCAGAGTTGAAAAGAATGGAAGAAAAATACCTACAAATGGTCTTCAAAAAGAATGGTTGTCCACAAAATTTCATCAAAAAGTGTTTAAAATCGAATAACACCAAAAAGGAACCATCATCAAAGACCACAAGAAAATTTATTCTATCATACATGAGAAATATCTCTGAAATAACAGCTAGAATACTGAAACCGTTTGATATAGATATAGCACACAAGCTAGTAAAATCGCTTAATTCGATATTGTGCAAACCGAAAGATGCAACAGAAAAAGGAGATTAAGTTAATACCATTTACAAAATAAATTGTATGAACTGTAACAGGCATTACATCAGCCAAAGTGGGCGTCCCCTTTGAATTGGAATCCATGAACACAAATCAGCCGTGAAAAGATACGATATGTATTCTTTAGTATCAATGCATATAGACGATAACGGATATCAATTTGATTGGGATAATGTCGAAATCTTAGACAGAGGAAACGCTGAAAGTGCCAGGGAATTCCTAGAAGCCTGGTACTCAAAAGAATATGCAATCAACGAACACGTTAAGACAGACCAAATATACGAACTAATGAAAAGTAAATCAGGCGACCAGAAAACTTAAAATCCAAGTCAATATAAAATGGTCAATACATATGTAAAGATGGTTACGGGGAGACGCAATTATATCACTCATGAAGAAATTTAAATTGTTTCACTTTATGCTAAATATTGCGCTGAAGGGGGATGTTGTCCAGAAAGACGACGAAAGCTCCGCAACTAAACCAACCAGCTCAGAGAACACTATTAATTGCAAATATTTTACTCGTTTCTAAGTACTCGTTATGTTCTTAGATTGGGCTGTATAACTGCCGAATGACACTGTTGAGAAACACAGATTTATTCAAGAATAATCATCCATTTCCTCTTTGTAGAACATTCCTTGACCACGTGTGTCTCAGAGAAGTTTTTTCATCTATACAGTAAGACTCAGAGATCGCTCGGCCAATCTCACACCAAAACGAGCCAGTTTTGGACGTAACATATACATATCAGTGTATATAAAGTATTTAGCTGAAGAGTTCTACCGAAATTTGATGAATTTGCTCAATTCTGCTTTATTAATTACTTTTTGAATAAGGCATTTAGAAGACTAATTTCGTGAGATGATGGTATCATTTCGTAGTTTCTTTACAACCTCTTCAAAACTAACACGGTTAAAAATGATAAAATAAAGTGCATGACAATTACTCAGTTATATAAAACAAAACAAAAGTACATACTAATGACCAATCATCACATTTAAATAGGTCAAGTAGTCAGTCCATGGTAGGCGAAGGTTAAAGTCTACTGTTTTTTGTACACACAGTTTAGGCTGTATGTGATTAATCCAAAGTGCTTCTTCCATCACCTTCAATAATCGTGAATTAGAGTTATGTGAAATTACTGTGAAACAGTCATGAATATTGATTTCGTGACCTGACATTAATAAGTGCTTTGCAATGGATGATGCTGGGTTTCTATTCCGTATGTTTTAATAACCATGTTTGGAACATGTTCTTTTCGAGGACATTGGAACATTCTATTGGTCCTACCTAGATGTCACTGCAACTGTAGGTGAATTTGTAGATACAGTTTGAAGTAGAGTCCACAGAATTACATCCTGTAATTGAAGGTACAGGGATCGAAAATGTTCGAGATGTGAGGGAAAGAGATGCGGTGAAGAATGTGCGTTTGACGGCTGACCGAAATGTCTTTGAGCTATCAACTGCATAATCTGGTCACCCTTGAATGGTAGATCAATAAAGATAGCTTTCTTTGGCACAGAAGCTGTCTTTTCGAGATGTGGTTTTTCTTTACTGTGACAAGTGATAAAGTTCTCCGGATAACCATTAGCTAATAAAACTGAATGTATATTTCGAAAGTCATCCATCACTATGTCAATCGTGCATATTTTCCGGGCCCTTGAGAACAAACATTTCACCAGGGAACGTTTATACTAGATAGGAACAAAACTGGTAAAATGAAGATATTGTCCACTTCATGTCTATTTACAAAAAATAGATCACTGAATCGTTCCATCGTCACTCCTGATCATTGTAATATCATTCTAATAACTCTTAAGAAGTTAAAACAAAAAGGAATAACCTGAATGTATCTTCCTAATTCCTTCAGACCCAATGGATGGAACTCTATTGACTTCTATGAAGGAACGATGATGGAACCCCATAAGAAACTTTCCTCTGCTACTATACCCAAACCACTAGGCATCTGACAACTGAATTAATGAAATAAAGACGTCCCTAAAACAACTATGGCTGAGGTTTTAATCTAAAATGAGGCGAAGCAGTAGGACCTAGTGGATTGAATTCAAATGTTTCTGAGGGTAGGTGCAGTGAGTTATCAAGTAGAATAACAGAAGCGCGATCTATCATACGGTAGTCTCAAACAGTTGAATCTAACTAGTACAAGTTTTTGATCCTTGAAATCTAGAATTATGTGCTGTAGTATCTTAAATTCCAGTCTCAAAAGTCCTTCTTGTCACTAATAATGAGGTTAAGTTTAGTGTTGCGTTAAGAAGGAAGGTCAGTCAATCAGGTTGTAAAGCCCTGTCATCCGAGATGGCTGGGACATGTGTTACATCCCTCAGACAGTAGTATATAAGTAAGGCGAGGCGTTCAAAATGCAACACAGTACCAGTCCATGGCGCAATTTAATTTAAATTAAGTAAAAAGATGAAGACAGTCAGAAGAGTGCTGTTAAAGTGTTAGGCATCAATAGAAAATAAAATTTAACTTAAACAAATGAAGTCATAAGTCAGTGATTCGGCAAATAAATGCAAAAACTTTTATCTTTATTATTCCCGGATGCAATTTCAATCTGATTTTGATTAAGCTGCCTCAGAAATCTTCAGTTTCTTTCACAAATTTCCCAAATGCTTGCTGTAATTGTCATCTTTCACAAGTAACAACTATTTCTGTCGTATTAGGCAAGATTCTAATGAGTGACCTCTTAATTTAACTGGATGGAGGATTTTGCCATGAGCTGACATCGTCTAGAGAACCATTGGGAGTACTGGACGTCTGTTTCGTCCTAGTTCTGGACTCTTCGTCAGTACGCAAACAGTTGGTAAGCTCATGATGAATTCCTCCAATCAATCAAACTAAATCCCTACAAAAACCAGTTATTATTGTTATTATTGTTCCCTTGGGTTCCTAGTGGAACATAGGGCTTCAACTGCACGCCTCCACTTGCTTCTGTCTTGTGCTTTACTTTTCACTTGCGTCCATGTTATTCCATACTGTTTCAGTTCCTCATCACACGATCTCCTCCATGTCACCCTTGCACTGACGTCCCACTCCACGCTTCCCTTTCGGGTTCCACTCGAGGGCCTGACGCGCGATGTCGCCCAACGGCCTCCTCAGCGAGTGTCCAATCCATCTCCACTTTCTCCTGCATATTTGTTGGGCGATTGGTCCCTGTTTTGTTTGTTCCCACAGTTTCTTATTGGTGATTCTTTCCGGCCATCTGATCTTCAGTAGTATAGAGCGAAGACAGTTGTTGTTGATAAAGGTCTGCAACAGGCTGTTGGAAATATTCTTTGTGACCCGCCAAGTTTCTGATCCATCCGTATAGAAGAACTGACTGACTTGACGTTTGTATTGAAAATCCGAATCATTTTGTTGTTGATGCAGGCTGAGTGACGGAGATTTCCAGATTGGCTTCAGGTTGATGAATGTGTTTCTCACCTTCCCGATTCTCGATTTGACATCCTCGTCCGTTCCAACTGCCTGTAGTTGAGACAATGCTCCCTAGATAAGTGAATGAAGTAACCTCTTTCAAATCCTTCCCGTTGATGGTGATTGGTGCTGGATGTTGCTGTTGTTGTTGTTGTTGGTAGGTTATTTTCATAACCTCCGTCTTGTCTATGTTCACCTGCAGTCCTGGCTTCTCTGGCTGCTTCTTCGACCAGTTTGTCGGTTTTCGCTCGTAAGTCTTCGATTTTGTGTGACATCAAACATAAATCATCCACACGCGAAATCCAGGTCTTCTAGATTCTTCACGTCGGTCCAGGATATCCCTGTCTTCTCGTTTCCCACTGTCTGACGCATAATCCAGTCCACCACAATTAGGAATATCATTGGTGATAATAAGCACCCTTGTCTGACTTCTGTGTTTACTCCAAACGCCTCGCTGAGTTTTCCGTTGTGGATCACTTGACATGTGCCGTTGTCGTACAGCTGTTGAATAAGGTTGATGAATATTTGGGGTACGCCGTAGTACTCGAGTAGTTTCCAAATTACTTCGCGGTCAACGCTGTCGAAGGCCTTCTCAAAGTCTATAAAGTTGAGGTAGAGATTTGATTGCCATTCCATGCTTTGTTCTGTGATGATGATGCGTAGAGCTGCAATTTGGTCAGAACATGATTTGCCTTTCCTGAATCCAGCTTGTTCTGGTCGGAGTTCTGTATCCAGTGCGTCCTTTATTCTCTCCAGGATGATGCGACTCAGGATTTTACTTGGCGTTGACAGCAGCATGATTCCTCGCCAGTTCTTGCAGAGTCCTAGGTCGCCCTTCTTTGGTAGTTTCACTAGGTAACCTTTCCTCCAGTCAGTAGGCACCTTTCCCTCTTTCCAGATCTTTTGCAATAATGGAGTCAGCATATCTGTTTTCGTCTCTGGGTCCGCTTTCAGTGCTTCCGGGGGTATCCCATCTGGTCCAGGTGCTTTTCCAGCTTTCAGAAGCTTGATTGCATTCATGACTTCAGTTTTCGTTGGAGGGTTGGTGTCAACTTGCAGTTGTGTACGTGCTGTTGTTGGTATTTCTGGGCGGGTTGTAGGTGGTGGTCGGTTCAAGAGTCCTTTGAAGTGGTCCGCCCATTGTTTAATCTGTCTTTCTTCTTTGGTAATTGGGTTCCCTTGGCTGTCTTTTATAGGTTTCACTTGTGTTGATCTCTTCCCGGATAGAGACTTGGTTATCTGATATAGTGTCCTCAGGTCTCTTTTGCCTGCTGCCTTCTCAGCTTCAGTAGCCAGGTTGTCGTAGAATTGTCTTTTGTCCTTCCTGGCACTCTTCTTCACTTCTTTGTCCAGTGCTGTGTAAGTTGAGCTCAGCGTCTCTTTCCATGGTCCGTCTTTGCATTGAATCATTTTCTCTTTCACCATTCTCCTCTCCTCTATTAGCTTCCAAGTGTCCGTTGACAGCCATTCCTTGTCTTGTCTCTTCTTTCTTCCTAAAACCGTTGAACACGTTTCATTGAAAATTACCTTCAGAGAGTTCCAATGGTCTTCCACGGATGATTCCTCGGTGGTGCCACGTAGTGTTTCCTGCTTTGCTCTGACAGTTGCAGTGAAAATATCCTGTGTGATTGTGTCCTTCAGTTTTTGCGTGTTGAACTTGCATTGTGGCCTATCCCCAGCTATCCTCGAGGCTTTCAGCTTCACCTTGAAAGTCCCTTGTACTAGATAGTGGTCTGAACCCACATCTGCTCCTCTCCTCGATCTTGTGTCCAGTAGGCTCCGTCTCCACTTCTTTGAGATTGAAATGAAGTCTATCTGGTTTTTGGTGTGTCCATCTGGTGAAATCCATGTTGCCTTGTGTATATCCTTGTGTTTGAACACACTGCCACCAATCACCAAATCGTTGAAGGCGCAGAAGTGTGAGAAGAGTTCACCATTTTCGTTCATTTCACCGAGGGCCTCACGACCCATGGTGAGTTCTCTTCCTGTATTGTCTTCTCCCAGTTTCGCATTCATGTCGCCCATCAGGATTTTGATATCGCTCTTTGGGACATTGTCCATTACTGTTTGTAGTTGACTGTAGAAATCCTCCTTCTTTTCATGTTCTGAGACGTTTGTAGGCGCATAGCATTGAATGATTGTAACCTTCCTTCCTTTTGAGTTGAACCTGGCTGTCATTATCCTGGAGGAGATTGGTTCCCACTGCATGAGAGCTTTAGCCGCTGTTGGTGACATCATGATGGCTACTCCCTCGGTGTGCTCGTGATCGTCCTCTGGGTGATCGGAGTAGATTATTGTCTCTTCAGTTGGTAGTTGGCACCTTCCGCATCCGTTCCATCTGCTCTCGCAGATTCCCAACACTTCTATTTTATATCTCCTGATTTCTGCGGCTACCTGAGCAGCCTTCCCAGCTTCGTACATTGTACGAACATTCCACGTCCCCATCCTTATTTTCGCTTTCATCGAAAGAAGGCACATCGGCTGACTGGCTTCCCGAAGGCTTACAAAAACCAATACTTGAAACTTATTAATTTGACTGCGCATATATTTGCTGAATTACATGACTTGATTCACCAAGTAAAAGCGAATAAATACTGGCGTTAAACATTCTAGTCCTGTCTGTTATGCAATTAGTCAATTTGAATAAAGCAAGAATGACAAGTGTACCAGGATAATCTGAGCTCATTTTTTATTATTTCGTGGATTCTTCTCAACTGGCTGCATACAACCTGAACAATGCCAAATTTATAAATGAAATTAAAGATCTGAGCATACAATTTTTTTACAATGATAAGGAGTAATTGATTGGAACTAGAAGAAAGTAACATTGGTCAGGAATGATTCAAGTTGTGGAATAATTAAGAGTGAAAAGGATCGTCTATTTATAGAAGAATTGCATGACTAAGCTTGGAAACAAAACGACAGAGCTCAACAGATGTTTCGTGGGTAGAAACAAAGTTTAACTAGAAACAGTGTGAAAAGCAGTAGGTTACGTAGCCGCGGAAAAACACGTTTATGTAAAATAACCAAGAAAGGGGATGGGATATGTTATATTTGAAAGAAAAAGTCAAAGTTTCTAACATGACAGAGGGTGACGTAATGAGATTTGTGTGCTTTGTTATCACCAAAGCAGTGCGAAATTCACCAGTGTCTCTCTCTGTGTACATAGATATAGTTTTGACCGTTTGATAGCGATTGTCTCAGCAAAACGGAGCAGGCTGGGTTTCTTTTGTCTGTTGATAATTTTGAACGCCTTCAGATTACCCACAACATGGCCATTGTGTGGTAGATGGCGTGCAATCACACTGTTTAATGTTTGTGGGCCCTTTAATCTCAGTTCTTGGGTATGTGTTCAGTGATGCGGACAATAACTGTTCTCTCTGTTCTTCCTATGTCTGTTCTTTGGCACGTACATGTAAAATGGTAGACGCAGTTGTAGGTGACACGAGGTGGGAGTTTGTCCACTCATGACTGTCTTAAACTGCTGGTCGTCTGATTAACACATACAAGCTGGATATATCCTTTTACAGGGCAACATCTTATTCCACCAGTAGTATTGTCAGCTAAGAAGGTAAGCAGTAGAAAGATGGTTTTTCCTCTACTGTGCTGTACTTCACCTTGTCAACACTAGTCAATTGTAGAAGTTATTAACGGGTTTTCAAGGAATCAGTAACTAAGAAGAATAACGTGAATGAATTTAATTATGACTTTTGCAGTATCAATAAGATGAATTAATATAATATCAACTATCATCTTAGTCTATTTATTCTTCAGCCATACATGATCGATCAGATAGAAAAAGTAAAGCATGAACTTACCCAAGTAATCCACAACGGGAAACTCACGGAATCCTTCGAAGTGAAGACGGGAGTAAGACAAACTGGCTGGCCGCCTACCATCTCCAATGATTTTCCTGATTGTGGTAGACTGCATAATGTTAGCGGGCAACGAGGAAACAGGCATAAATGGATCCACACAAAAAATTTGGAGGATCCGCATTTGGCCGATGATATATGTCTGCTTTCCCACAACCTGAAAGATATGCAAGTGAAAAGCAACAAGTTGGAAGAAGAAGCATCAGAGATAGCAAGGACTTCAGGTGAACAGAGAAAACACAGAGGTGGTGAAGATTCCTGGTCAACAGCAGCAAGAACAACTACAACAGACAACAATCAACCAACATAAATGGGAGAAATCCGAAAGAAGAAGCCTCCTTTACCTACTGACCGACCTGGGAAGCATCGTTTCAACTACAGGCGGACGGAACTGGCGAGGATATCAAAGAGAGGATCGAGAAAGCAAGACAAGCTTTCACTACTGTCAAGTATGTGTGGAGGCCAACAGCATTCATCATGACAAATAAGATCCGCATCTTCAACTCCAATGTGAAGTCAGTGCTACTTTATGGATCCGAGTCTTGGCGCGTCATGAAAAGCACCTCAAACAAACTACAGATCTTCATCAACGGCTGTCTTCGCTCAATGCTACTCAAGATCAGATGGCCGGCCAGAAAAGATAAGCAACAGGCATCTCTGGGAGCGAACCAACCAGAAACCGAATGTGCAACAAATAAGCAGGAAGAAATGGAGGTGGATTGGCTATACTCTGAGAAAACAAGCCATCTAGTGACATCACACGACAGGCCATTGCTCGAGTGGAACTCGAATGGGAAGCGATTTGGTCGTCAGTGCGAGGGTGACACGGAGGAGGTAATGTGAAGAGGAGGTGGAGGCATTTGGGCAGACGTGGAGCCAGGTGAAAACGTTGGCGGAGAACCGAACGCACTGGAGACGTTCAGCTTGATATGATTATGAGCAATAGTTTATCCTCGAAACGTCATCAGTTAATATTAATGTACAACACTGTGTGATTTATCAAAATAAAATCTTATCCATAATGGACTCGTCTTATTTCCCATCTGATTGTAATTTATCAATAAAACTCATATTATTATTTCTGAATGTACATTGTCTTATATTACTGATTTTATTCAAATGTCTAATCATAAATTTTTACTCATGTATGTAAATGAAACAAGAAAGTTGTGTGAGTAGTCCATTGATACGATTATGAGCAGGAATAATTTCTGCTCGAAACTTGGTCATCACTAGATATTACTGTATAACAACACTGTGTGATTTTATCAAAATAAAATCTTATCTATAATGGAGAAATGCAGCCGATTCACAACTCGATAGTTCCACTGCCTAATGCTCAGTGAGGTCATGATTTCCCGCTGCCGTTTAATTAGTATACCGTGATTACCAATGGTTCTTAAATTCACAACCCTTTGTAATCAAGTACACCTCGAAATCATTCGAATCTCATACAAATTTGAATTGTGAATACTCAATCACTCACTCACTCGCTCACTCACTTAAAAGACATTAAAATTCATCTCATAATTAATAATCAGCAGAATTATGATTTAATTATGATGAAAAGGCCTTCGATAGCGTCGATCGAGAGGTGCTTTGGCAACTACTTCGCTACTATAGGGTGCCACCGACAATTATACATCTCATCCAACAGCTGTACGACAATGCTGCATGCCAAGTAATCCACAACAGGAAACTCACGGAATCCTTTGAAGTGAGGACAGGAGTGAGACAAGCTGGCTGCCTACTATCGCCAATGATTTTCTCGATTGCAGTAGATTGGATAATGCGACAAACAGCGGGCAATGAGGAAACAGACATAAAATGGACCCACACAAAAAATTTGGAGGATCTAGACTTCGCCGATGATATATGTCTGATTTCCCAAAAACTGGAAGATATGCAAGCGAAAAGCAACAAGTTGACAGAAGAAGCACCAAAGATAGGACTTCAAGTGAACATAGAGAAAACAGAAGTGGTGAAGATTCCTGGGCAACACCACCGACAGTAACAACAACAACAGACAACAATCAGCATAAATGGGAGGAAGCTGAAAGAAACAATCTCTTTTACCCACTGACCTGGGAAGCATCGTTTCAACTACAGGCGGAACTGACGAGGATATCAAAGCAAGAATCGGAAAAGCAAGACAAGCTTTCACTACTCTCAAGTCTGTGTGGAGGTCAACAACACTCAGCATCAAAAATAAGATCCGGATTTTCAACTCCAATGTGAGGTCATTGCTACTACACGGATCAGAGACTTGGCCAGCGCGTCATGAAGAGCATCTCAAACAAACTACAGACCTTCATCAACAGTTGTCCTCGCTCAATACTCAAGATCAGATGGCTGGCCAGAAAAGATCAGCAACAGAGAGGGATCTCTGGGAGCGAACCAACCAGGAAGCGATTGTGAAACAAATAGGCAGGAAGAAATGGAGAAGGATTGGCTGGCCATACTCTGGGGAAACCATCAAGTGACATCACTAGACAAGCCATTGCTCGATTGGAACCCGAAAGGGAAGCGGCGAGTTGGTCTTCAGTGCAAGCCCTATGTTCCTCTAGGAATTAAACGAAACAATAATAATAAATAATAATAGGATGAGAACACTTTCCAATCTCTGATAATTATGAGAAAGGAAAGAAATTAAACTAAACTGAGTGAATGATTAATCCATCCATCCATTCTAGAAATGTTAACATCATGAAACTTCCGGTTGTTGTTTTTTCTCATTGACAAAAAAGAGAGAATAATAAGAATAATTTGATTTACCAGAAACTATATTCATTCAATCATCTATCATAATTTATTTGAACTGAAGTGAGAAATTTGTTAAAAATATTTCAAAAAATCTGCTGAAATTTTAAAAATGAAAATTCATTTCCTGTTAACCAACAAAACAAGAAGCATATTACTGTTAATAAAGTAAGATTTAATGAACTCATGAAATCCTTTATGGATAAAATTTTATTTTAGTAAAATCACACAGTAATGGACAGTAAGTAATATTTACTGATGACTACGTTTCAATCACAAATTATTGCTACTCATAATCATATGAAGGTACTACTCACACAACTTTTTTGCTTCATTTATATACATGAGTAAAAGCTGATTAGATACTCAAACGCAAAAGGTCCCAGGTATGTGTCGGTGGCACAGTGGTTACGACTCTCGCCGACCATGCACATGGTCGGAGGTTCGATCCCCTGCCAACGTACACCAGATATCTATGGTCGGCCTGCAAAATTTGGGCTACCGATATCCATGCTGAAAATTCCATACTTGTACTGAGAATACGGTGTGGTATCAAGCTGTAACCAAATATAAAAGAATATAAATATAAAAACCAATATAAGATAATGTACATTCAGAAATAATAATATGAGTGTTATCAATCAAATACAATCAGATGGGAAATAAGATGAGTGTTTTTATAGTCAAAATAAGTAACTTGTTAGATTGTTATGATGTATGTGAATTGAAACAGAATTCTGAGATTATTTATTATCCTCCTCTGATTTGACTGACTGGTGGTAATAATATCTTCCATGCATATCTTTGCTATTTGCATTGAGTCATTTCTGTTGCATGTGTTGGGTGTAGACTTGATGAACCAGGCAGGATTCAGTAATCAATCTCTCTCGCTCTCCACCTATCTATATTACTTTTTAGAATTAGCGATAGTGATAATAACAATAATAATGATAATAGTAATAATAATAATAGTATTAATGACGACACCAACAATAAAGAATCTAAATCATCAGTAGTAATTCCATACAAGGAAGGAACCTCGGAAACCACCTTACGCAGAATTCTTAACAAGGCGGGAATAAAAACGGCATTCAAACCCACAAACTCAATTAGAAACAAGCTTTGTCGGTTAAAGGATCCTGTAGAGCCTTTAAAACAAAACAATTTAGTTTATCTAATACCCTGCTAGAATGATTGTCAGGTCAAATACATAGGTCAAACTAGTAGAACAGGGGCAGTCAGACTAGCGGAACATAAAAACTTAGCAAAATCTAGATTGGTTGACCCGAATAAGATAAGAAATCTAGAGAATAGTTCAGCTATAGCACTACATGCAGTCACACACAACCATACAATAGAATGGGATAAGATGACAGTTTTAAAATCTAATGTCACAGGGTGTAGGAAGAGATCGATAACAGAAGCTTTGTATATCGAATCAACACCTCTCCACTCAGATATCTGGAAAATTCTACTACTCCAACGACCACAAATAGGAGAGAACAAAGAAAACTATAAAACTCAAGTTTCGAAGTCGTGTGATTATAATTGATGATATGATTATGAACAATAAATTTTGTTTGAAACGTCATCCAGTTAATAAAACTGTGTCACTCACTGTGTGATATATCTCATAAACAAACTAATATGGAATGACTGAAAACACTTGAAGTAAAAGTACCAAAAAGTTTAATAACAAAGCATCTTGTAGGCTACACTGACATGATATTGACGTGCTGTCAAGTCAATCACACGGTCATTGTCATCAGACGAACAAACAGGAAGTTGCTTAAAATTGTGGAGGCTAGTGCCAGTAGAGTTTACAAACTCAGTGGTCTCTGTGTACTAAAAAGAAAATGGTGGTCACTCCGAATCTACCATGGTAATATGTCTTGCTCACTAACTATGTCGCTAGCACCCTAACCTCCCGAAAAATGAAATAACTTATAGAGTCTAGAAGCACATAAACTATACTGGTTATTGACGCTTTGAATATTGAAATACTCTTCTTGCATAGGTTTATAGTGGTATAAACAGTTTAGGAGTTTTAAAAAATGGTATTATTCGACGATTTTCTTCAGATAACAGACAATAAGGATTTATAGGCGAGAATTTATGGAGATAGAGATGCAAACAGATTTCTCTGCTGTTGACATTCTTCTGTGGACTGTAAATAAACAGTACTAGTGCCTTGGTTTCGGTTTCCAGTATAAATGAAAGTGGTAGCATAATTGAAAATCGATAGCAGACGCAAAGATTTATGCATTATCATTTATTACGCATCCCCTGTTTTTCGTCTGCAGTACAGGATTCCGGCAGCATGTCTTCATTCCACACACTTGCAGATAGCTATAAAGGCTTTGATCTCCCCCCGTTACATGATCTTCTCCATATCACTATTAGACCGACGACCAACTAGTCGCCTACCATTGAATATATTTACTGAACTTGTTGTTTTCCTGCTAACCCATATGGACAGGTCGGAGAACTTACGCTAAGATTCGATGCTATGAACGGTTCTTCTTATTTATGCGTGTTCACTGCTCGGCAGTTTGCTCTATCATTTTTTTATGTCTGTGAAACCTTACCACTAAAAATGGAGGATATGAAGAGACTAGCTGTCTCTGACTACGGGTGTCTGCATACGATATCTCGTATTAGATATTATAATAGGGTGAGTAATGATGAGGTTAGGTATAGTGAAAGTCGATCAATTACGCCTTGAAATTTCATCGATTGAAGTGGCTAGGATATGTGTTGTACCTCACTTATTGAGTAATGTCAGATGATATACGATTAGATTTTTAAAAGAGTTAGAGGTGTTCAAATCGAGAACCAGCATTAATCAGTAAAGTCTGAGACTGTTGATGCTTGCCACTTAGCGTGGCACAGGTCCTGGAGAGGCTAAACACCCATGCCTACAGACTGTTGGTCAAGTGGTTCAAAAGTATTCTCTCTGACTTAGATGCATTCACCTTTTGTGACATGGCAGAATCACGAAATCTTCATTATTCTCAATGTATTTTCGAATTGTGGCAACTTCAGCTGCAGAAAATTCGTGTTAAGTCAGTCAGTTTCCTTATTATAAGTTAATAGGTGGATGGTGACTAGCAGTGGAATCCAGCTTGATGCGCATTTCGTCCTATTAGGGACTCGTCACTGGATATACCTGAGACCGAGCACTTCGATCCAGTCAGTCGACGGGAAAATCTAAAATTGAATTAAATAATTAACATGACCCAATGCACAAGAGGGGGCCAACTCTCGTGACCCAAGTGGTCTGGTGGATAACGCTTTGGGGTTGGAAACTATGGGCACTGGGTTCGAGCCTCGGTGGTGAGAACATCATCACTCACTGGGAAATGCAGGTACATCCAGTTGACGAGTCCCAAATAGGACGAAATGGGCATCCTGGATTCCACCACTAGTCACCATCCACCAATTAAAATCTAATTAAATGCCCAGACATCGTCAAAGCATCTGCACAAGAAGCCGACATGTCAACCTGAGACCGAGCACTTAGGTCCAATCAATCGACGGGAAAATCTGAAATTAAATTAAATAGTCTCCTTACTGCTGATTGGTTACCATAACTTATTTAATTATACTTTTAGAATTTGAATTAAAAAAACATGGTCTGATTCCTGAAGAAATAGAAACAAATCGCGCTATAGCTATTGAATCATTTAATACACCACAAGTAACTTGTGTTTATTTTGATTAATTAATTAAACAAACTTTTCTAATTCATAACTTTTATTGAGCCCATTTAATGTAATGCATGAAAATTCAGGGGAATATGAATATCAGTCTGCAGAGGATGAGGATAAGGATATTGCCGATTTGAAAGATCCAAAATCAGACTATGCAAAATCATGTAAGTAAGTGATTTTAGTGACATTGGTGAACGTTTGGTTGTCAGCCTAAATTGCTTGGTCAGTGTAATCTCATCACTGGATAAATAAATTTATTTAATTAAAAAAGCACAGTAGTATAGTAATGAACATTGCTCATAATCATATGAGATCACTTATATAACTTTTAAACTTTGTTTATATAGTTCCATTATTTCGTATACCTTAATTTAATTGGTTGTAATATGTTTATGTGTGTAAAACATGGGCACTGTGGTAGTAGTATATAATTTCATATCAATTTGTTTATTAGATATATCACATAGTGAGTGTAGAAGTATTATTTACAGGATGACAAAGTTTCAAACACAATTTATTACTCTTCATAATCATATCACCAATTATAACCAGTCAACTTCAAAACTCAAGTTTTGTAGTTTAATTTATTCTTTCCTATTCGTCATCACAGAGGTAGTAGAATTTTCCAGATATCCGGGTGGACAGGTGTTGAATCATTCCTATTACACGTGCTCGTTTGCAGTTGATTCGATAAACAAAGCTTCTGTTATCAATTTCTCCCTCCACCCTGCTATTACATTAGATTTTAAAACTGTCATCATCCCACCTTATTAGGGTCAACTAATCTAGATTTTGCTGCTAGTCTGACTGCCCCTGTTCTACTAGTTTGACCTATCTATTTGACCTGGCAATCATTCTAGCAGGGTAAACTAAATTGTTTTGTTTAATTGACTCCACAGGATCCAGCCTTTTTACCGGCAAAGCTTGTTTCTAATCGAGTTTGTCGGTTTAAATGCCACTTTTGTTATTGCCTCTATTGTAAAGAATTCTGCATAAGGTTTCCGAAGTTCCTTCTTTGTATGGAAGTTCAACTTAGCGTTGTAATTATCCTGAGCAGGGTTAACATGCATGTCGTCATTAATATTATTATTATTATCACTATCACTACTATTATTATTTATTTTATTTTTACAATTCCCCACATACTTCCTGATTAATTTATCGGGGTAATTATTAAGTTTCAAGGCTTCTTTTATGTGTATCAGTTCCTGTTTCAGATTTTCCTTGGTACTATTGAGTTTTTGTGCTCTGTCCTTTAAACATTTCACCAATCCTATTTTTACTAACATAGGATGGGATGATCGGAAATCCAAATATCTGTTTGAATGTGTGGGTTTCCTGTTCAACTTCCCATATTCTTTCCTTTTTACGTTGCAATCTAACATTGGGAGCTCCCCTTCCTGACTTTCCAATTCATAAGTGAATTGAATCACCCCCGTATAGATTAAGACCAGTAGATTGGGGGTGGTTTAGTTTCCAGAAGAGAAGAATTTAGCTAAGTGTAGAATGACTGACTCCGCGAAAATAAGTAATTTAGTAAAAGATCTTCGCATTTGCACTGCATGCATTAACACACACAACCACACAACGGGGTGGAACAAGGCGACAGTTCGAAAAGTAAAGCTGATTATTGCAAGGAGAGGTTGATCACCGAATTTCTCTTCATCGAATCTACACCCACCACATGCAACAGGAATGATCCGTCATCACTAATACCAGAGATCTGGAAAATATTAATACCAATCAAAACAAGAGATGGAAAATGATGGAATCATTATTATTATTGTTCCCTTGGGTTCCTAGTGGAACATAGGGCTTCAACAGCACGTCTCCACTTGCTTCTACTTTCTACTGTACTTTTCACCTGCATCCATGTTAGTTCATACTGTTTCAACTCCTCTTCACACGATCTCCTCCATGTCACCCTTGGACGTCCCACTCGCCGCTTCCCTTTCGGGTTCCACTCGAGGCCCTGACGTGCGATGTCACCCAGCGGCATCCTCAGCCAGTGAGTGTCCAATCCATCCATCTTCACTTTCTCCTGCATATTTGTTGAGTGGTTGGTTCTTGTTTTGTTTGTTCCCATAGTTTCAATGTTGGTGATTCTTTCCGGCCATATGATCTTCAGTATAGAACGAAGACAGTTGTTGATAAAGGTCTGCAACAGGCTGTTGGAAATGTTCTTTGTGACCCGCCAAGTTTCTGATCCGTATAGAAGAACTGGCTGACTTGACGTTTGTATTGAAAATCCGAATTTTGTTGTTGATGCTGAGTAAGTGATGAAGATTTCCAGATTGGTTTCAGGTTGATGAATGTGTTTCTCGCCTTCCCGATTCTCGATTTGACATCCTCGTCCGTCCGTTTCTCCTGTAGTTGAGACAATGCTCCCTAGATAAGTGTGTGTTTACTCCAAACGCCTCGCTGAGTTTTCCGTTGTGGATCACTTGATATGTGCCGTTGTCGTACAGCTGTTGAATAAGGTTGATGAATATTTGGGGTACGAATGGAATTATATTAACATGATTTAAGCAAACACAAATATTCGGTAAGTTCTCACTAGGCTTTCTGTTGACATAATGAAATACTAGTCACCGGCGTTTGAATTAATGTGGCTTATAGAATAAAAGATCAGAGTTCAGAGATATGAACTGATGAATAACAATCGAGGTGATCATAATAACAAAGATAAATTCATTCAAATGTTTATATAATCTAAGCTGTGGTGAGTATATAGGTAGAATGTGCGTACTATTAGGGTTAGGGGTGAAAATAACAATGGTCACATATCGATTAGATAATATAATAATAATAATAAATTGTGAAACGGAGATTAAAATGTACAACTACAGCACAGAATGATACTGATAATACAGTTAGCAGTACAAATAAAAATAAGATAAGATAATGCATACAGTTATGCGGTGTAACGGGAAAGATAACTGTTTGTCTGTTTTCGACATAGAACTTTGCACATATGTGGGGCAGTTCAAGTCGCCACACTCCATGTAACACACAAAGCCAGAGAAGTAAGAAGAAATGCAAAATAGAGACAGTGAACAGAGATATGAGACAAAAAGAATAGCAATATAGAAGAACAACATAGTTTCATTGGGTATTATAAGTCACAAGGAGTGGATGCATCTCCACCATTGTCGAGAACGATGAGTTTGAGCCATATCACCAATTATATCCAGCCTTCATTGGTGTTTAACATCCCGAGGACCCCAACCAGCCAGTCAGGAAGTTCACACCTTCCTACGTGGCTTAGACTAACTGTTGTGGGTTTCATTGACTGGTGCCATGTTTCGGTTTGACCGCCGCTAGCTCTTTTCCAGCCTGACGCTATATCAGCTAACATTGCCCGTCGAGGAAGGTGATGTGTAGAGATGCATACGTAACACATGTCCTAACTATCTTAGTCGATGTAGCCTCACAGCCTCGTCGACTGATTTCCCCTCCCACCTACCTATCACTCGACCGATGCCTAACCTCAATATTATTTACTCTACTATACCACTTCACACGGGAGATAGAACGCAGGCACCTATGATCAAAGACAGCTAACCGGTTTTTTCATGTCTTCCACTCTCAACGGCCAGGTCTCACTCACAGCCAGAAAGGAGGACGGAGCGGACTGATGATCAGTACACACGCCCTTTGGTCGATAGTCGGATGTCACGTCTACTAAGTCAGAAACGGCGTAAACAGGTATATGCGAAACGAGCATTCTGTATATGTGCTGAGATCTTTTCAACGATCAACCCGTTGGTACCGGCTGATGCAACTTCCCAAATAAGTGAAGCGTTCAACGTGCTCTACCACTTTACTTCCTATTTCTAAACTAGGAGTCAGTTTAGTCCATTCCTGTAACATCATCTTACATTTGGCATGAGCGAATTGCATGCCAAACATTCGTAGATTGCAGCTTAAGGCGTTCAGAAGACTGTGCATTTTGTCAGCGTCCTCACCTAGAAGGACTATATCATCTTCATATTCTAAGTCGACGAGATTATTCCCTGGTAGCAAGTCAATCCCTGAGTCGCTGAAGTGAGTTAGGGTTAAATCCACTAGTACATCTATGTTGAAATTGAATAGAAATTGGGATAATAGGTATCCCTGACGGGTACCACTAGTCGTCACCACTTCAGATGACAACTTGCCGTAAGCCTTCACGTGGCTGCATGAGTTCGAGTAAAGTTCCTTGATAAGTGCAATGTATTTTCTCGGCATTCATTTTACAGCCAAGTACCGCCATAGTACCCGTCGCTCAACAGAATCGAATGTCGCCTTTAGGTCAAGAAATATAATGATTGTTGAACGCCGGTAGGAATGCCTATGTTCTGGAATCGGTCGGAGGGTGAGGATATGATCAATACACCCTCTTCCTGGTCTAAAGCCTGCCTGGTTTTCTCATGTTTGTGCCTCCCGAGCACCTCTTAGTCTAAGCATGATTGTTGAGCCTAGGACTTTAGATACTACATTAGTCAAGCTAATCCTGTGATTATAACAGGAAGACTTTTCTCCCTTCTTGTATATCTGGATGACCAGTGACTTACACCACCCGACGGGACTTTCTGTGATTCCCAGACGCTACCTAGTACCTCAGATAATGCAGACAGTAAACTGTCTCCACCGTATTTAAATACCTCTGGAATCATTCCATCAGGTCCCGCTGCTTTGCTATTTTAGGTTGGGGGTAAAGGCCAACAAGGGGAGTGAGATTGTACAAACGTTTTGTGAAGACAGAGACTGGACTGAAAAACTTTTATGTCAGCTGCCTCAACTATGCTTGGAAACCGAAGACGAATCGACCAAGGGAGTTGAGGTGGTGCCTTGTATAGAACTGCAAAAGCGGAATTCTTATCAATCTTGTGCTCCAAAGTGTGCTAGTATGGAAATTTCTGACTAACTTTACGACTCCTCTACCTAAACACATTGGACAATACTCCAGAAGGCGATGGTGGGCTTGAAGAGTCGTTCTACCCATGTAATTGTCTCCACATTGAAGTGGCCAAACCCAGTAGCTTATCCTTCACTTGCATTGGAATTATACAAAGAGTGGAGAATTTTAAAGGCAATGTTGTGTCAAAGAATTTTTCAAAGATTCGGTGGCACAGCGGTTAGGACTCTCGCCGACCATGCAAATGGTCCGGGGTTCGATCCCCTGCCGACGCACACCCGATATCTATGGTCGGCCTGAATTTGGGCTACCGATATCCATGCTGAAAATTCCACACTTGTACTGAAAATACGGTGTGGAATCAAGCTGTAAATCAAAATAAAGTAAAATAAATTCTAGCCAGCAATTCAGTTGCTGTGTCTCCTTTAAACGGTGAAGTAATGTATATGGGTTTCTTCTGCACAGTTTGTAGGCATTTCTTTCTATTTGTTCTACTCTTGGAGACTTTAAAAAAATTTAAGAGGATCCGTCATCAAATGAAACGAAGTTTTTTTTTCATGTTTCAATGATATTTGTGTTAAACAAGTTAATCTTTTTTCCAGTGACCTTGAATCCCTATTCGATTTTAAATGCAGATGATTTTTTTCCGGTCAGTTGTTTACTTATCCCCTTGACCTTGACATATTTTTACTGTTCGATACACAAAAACAAAATGAATTTATTTCTTATGGGAAAGAAGGACTTTTTGTTTATCTAATTTATGTTGAATGGGTCGATTTATTTTCTCATGCTTGACTTCCAAATGTTTGATTCTCAGTTGATTGTACTTTACATTCTTAAGTGTTACTTTGTTGCTTTGATTTCAAATTTAATCACAGATTGATCTCACTTAGAGAACTGATTGGAAACCGACAGGGAGTCCTAAACAGCTGTTTCGTCCTAGCTTGGCACTTTTCATTAGCACGCATATAGGCCCCCTCCCTCATATCTAAGACTTTCATGCTGTTAGATGAACTCGTTGATAATTTGGTCACTGGGATGGGACTCAATCGCCAGGCTATAAATACTAACTTCTACCAATTCGAAATTTTAGCATGACCATTGGCTAATTTCATCCTTGGTTACTTCTCTTCAGACCTACCTTGGTAGACCCCTAGCGGTTAACCCTTTCTGATTAAACATGCATGAACTCCAGCACGTTTTCAGTTCCTAGTGAGTGACTGACTGACTGGTTTCAAAATACAACTTTGAACCGATGTGCAGCAGTTCGAGTCGCCATACTCCCTTCATGTAGCACACAAAGCAACAGAAGAAAGTAGAAGAAATGCAAAGTAGAGAAAGTAAAGACAGATATGAGGCAAAAGGAATAGTAATATCGAAGAACAACATAGTTTCATCGGGTATTACAAGTCACAAGGAGTGGATGCATGTGCGCCATCATCGAGAACGATGAGTTTGAGTCATATCACCAATTGTTTCGAGCCTTCATTGGTGTTTACCGTTTCGAGGAACCCAACCAGGAAGTCTACACCTTCCTGCGTGGCTAGCTTAAACTAACTGTTGTGGATTTCATTGACTGATGAAGCCATGTTTTGGTTTGACCACCACTGCCCAACTCTTTTCCAACCTGACCCTATGTCAGTCAGCTAACATTGCCCATTGTTGAGGAAGGCGGTGACTAGGCATACGTAACACATGTCCTAACTATCTCAGTTGATGTAGCTTCACAGCCTCGTCTATTGATTTCTCCCCCCCCCACCTACCTAGCACTCGACTCCTAACCTTGATATTGTTCAACCTATTATACCATTTCCCACGGGGGATTGAACGCAGGTACCTATGATTAAAGACAGCTAACCGGCTTTTTTTATGTCTCCCACTCTCAATAGTCATGTCTCACAGCCAGCCATAAAGGAGGACGGAGCGGACTGCTGAGCAGTAAACCTGCCCTTTGGTCGGCAGCCAGCCAGGTATCACGTCTACTAAGCCACAGTTGGAATATATCAAACAAGCCTTCTGTATCCTTGTTGAGATTTCGTCAACGATCAACCTGCTGAGGCTGATGCAGATTCCTACCCAAATAAGTGAAGTGGTCAACATGCTCCACCAACCACTTCACTCCCTATTTCTAAGCTGGGAGTGACTCAGTGTAGTCCAGTCCTGTAGCATCATCTAACAACTGGCGGGAGCTACTGATCACTAAGGCGGGGGAGGTCGTTTGTAAACCCAAATAACTAAGTGGTAGTAATGCTGATGTCAGTTTGAATCCCCAAGTCTACACATACACGTCATGCTAACAAGTGCATGAGACGAGACTCTGCGATCTCCTCTCCTACCGATGAACTTTAACCACTTGACGATAAATCTAACATAAGAATAAAATTTCCATGTTCATTTATAACGTTATAATGTCCCTTTTTGTTCTGTTTTTTTTCTTATAGGCAGGGCAAGTGAATATCTAACACATTTTATATTCCCCTGTCTCCTACCGGCTATGGAAGAAATGCTTAAAAAAGCGCAAGAATCACGTTGTTTTGAGGTAAATATCTTCTTATCATAATAGCCTTTGTTAGTAATACAATGATTTAAAAAGAATGGGTACTGAACATAGAAGATTCACTTTTTCGATAACCTACTCTTCATCAGGTTCCTCAATTATATATCCATCCGTAATAGTGAATGAATGAATTAGTGTTATGAACAACATTAATGTTGTTTAAATAACATCGAATCAATAATATTGATAGATTACAGCCCAATAGCATTAACATAACAATACACTGAAAGTCAGAAAATTTAGGGAAAAATAATAATACAAATTCATGAATTTATAGTCTCTAATGAAGGCTAGCCAGGGCAGTAGCAGTGGCTGATTGGACTTGCTTCTTTCGCACACAAAACACTGATTGTTTCACGCGAATCGCGATAGCCTCTACTGTTTGGTGCATGCGGTACCTTGATGTTTTTGGCAATTTATTTGCTACTCCATAGATGATGATGGAGAAGGACTCTTCAATGCTAGCTGGCTTTGTGGCCGGCCGGTTTGAACCAGGTGTTCTAATATCGAACTGTTAATGGTTTTCAATACAACTTTACTTAGCCATACAGGGAGATGTTCGCAAGTGAGCACGAAAAATCAAGTTCCTAGAAAAACGACCAATATAACTCGCCCCACCAAAAGCGCAGTTGAATTGGCAGATACAATTAGAGGAATCATAATCGGTTATGTATAAAACATGATTTGTAGTTTACCAGCACTAAAAGTTCTTCAACCTGATTTCCTTAACCTCTTCGTAATTATTTCGCTTGGTCTATCGCCCATGAATTGCAGTCGTATATAAATAGGTTTCTTGTTTCCGGATAGTGAGTAGTCCTTCTCCTCTTTCTTTGTCATGTGTTTCTTGATAAATTTGTCTGGATAGCTACTTTCCATCATGGTAACATATACGGCGCTTAATTCATCTTCAATTACTTCTTTTGAGCATATCGCTCAAACTCTGTGGCTGAGGGTCTCTACTAAATTTCTTTTATATTGTAGAGGAATGAAGCTGTGAAAATGTGAATACTGTCCTGTCCATGATTTAAAAAGATATTTTTAGTTGTTGGCTGACAAGAATTTGATTGATTTGATCTGAAACCAACTTCAGTCTGAGGACCCTTGAAAACCGGGGACTACTAGACGGCCCTTTGGGCCTTTTTCGGGACTCTTCAGCCTTGACGCACTCATGACTCTACCAGTAACCGAGTTCTGAACCTTCAGGTTAAAAGGTGAGCTCGCTGACCGCTCAGCCACTGGGACGGAATCCATAGGCGCATCAGTTCTAATTTCTGCCATCTCGCGATATATAGGATGACTGTTAGCTAATATCATTGGCAAGTATTTCTCCTGGTGTCCAGCCTGGTAGATAACTATTCAGTACTCTCTGCTTTTCAGGGGTTCCCTAAAAGAAGTGAGTTCTTGACGAAGTTTTGAAAAAATTACTTTGATTGGAAAACTCTTAAACTACTTAATGCCAGGGAAATCAGTAGTGTAAATATATCGAGTGAATATATTTTATCACATACTACTGTGTGATTTTAATCACACAGACTAGACACATTACACTAGTTGCTGACTAGTGTGCAATCAAAAAAATAACCAATGCAGTCCTACAGGAGGTTAGTCACGAGGCTGAATAGCTCAGTGGTAACGTCTCTGACTGCAGCACTGGGTGACGCGGGTTCGAATCTCAGAAGGGATATCAGTTCCTTCAAGGTTGCAGATACGCCTTGCTGATGAGTGCCAACTAGCACGAAACCTTGGTCCAAGGCTTCCTGCCGATTACCTCCAACCATCTAATACCAACGACTTTAATCACACATCGTAATGGGTAGAGATTAGTTTGGCACGTGGTTCACCACTGTCATATGTAAGACAATGCTACACAATTGGATTAAGTAAACGTTTTGGGAAGTTTATCAGTTCAGTTGAACTGATTACTGACAAAATTTCAGTAGTAATGAAGAAGAAGAGATTGGTCTTTAACAACTTGAGTTACTTCTCGTGCACAGATGATATTCAGTAAGTGTTACAGCTGTTCGTTCTGTTCCTCTCTAAGGATGGAATATTTGGCGACTGAAAATTTAAAAAAAATGAAATGATTAACGAATTGTCATCACAGGCGTCTCCAGCTCAGTCTTCAGGATTAGCTGGAGTAGCATATTAAATATCAATGAGGTTGGATTCCGAGTAATTGGTAAGGCAGGAATGTCAGTTTGCGGGGTTATGCAACTACATCGATCGAGATGGTTAGGACATGCATTAGGCATACAGAATCACAAATTTCTTTGACAAGCAATCTTATTGAAGAACGATTAGGTTAGCAAAAAGCTTTACCCTTGACTGGATGAAAACATGATATCGGTCTTCGGCTGTTGGTGCAGACTGCTTAGTTGGTGTGCTCAAGATGCTCAAACTGCAATGTCTGCAGAATCATAGCGATATGCTCCAGTATCATTCACGATGGTGCAGATGTGTATATTTCTTATAATATATGAGGTTATTTAGTTACCCACCTCCCCACATCATAAACATCTGCACATGTTGTCACTTCAATGGATTTCTTTACTGTACTTTATGTTTGCATTTTTGAAGTTTCGTAAATTGAATTTATACACCTTTGGGCAGATTTCTACATTTTGTCACCAAGCAGTGAGTCATTGAAAGAACCATTCCAAATGAATGGACATTTCATAAATAGTTCTATCAGGTATAGACCACGGTTAGAGAACCATTGAAAACCAGCAAGGAGAACTGGATAGCCAGCTGTTTCGTCAGCCTAGTTTGGGACTGACTCTTCGGTAGTATGCACCCACCGGTTGTGTTGCGAACCCAAGACCTCCCGGATACAAGACAAGCTCGTATACCATTCAGCCACTGGGACCCCATTTGATGGCCAGCCCATGAATTCTAACTCCTGCCAATTAGTAATTTTTGGCGCGATCACCGCCCAATGTCATCGGTGGGAACTTCATTTCACCGAAAATACCCATTGAGTCATGAAGAAAATAAAAGACGGATTCAGCGAAGAAAATTTTCTTCATCGACGAAATCACCTTCAGAGGCTGGCTGTACAGTCGTATTTATACTTACAAAAATATATAGTGGTCTATTATTGAGAATTAGGAGGGAGGTGACATAATTGATATAATTACTCAGAAGTGGCTTTAGAAGTGAAAATTAGAAGTTGAAAATTACATGGTATCACCGAAAATACCCATTGAGTCATGAAGAAAATAAAAGACAGATTCAGCGAAGAAAATTTTCTTTATCGACGAAATCATCTTCAGAGGCTGTACAATCGTATTTATACTTACAAAAATATATAGTGGTCTATTATTGAGTAATAGGGGGTGACATAATTGATATAATTACTCAGAAGTGGCTTTAGAAGTGAAAATTAGAAATTGAAAATTACGTGGTACTCAACAGAACAAAGATAGAAATTTGATAAGGTTAAAATTGCTATTAAGTGAGAATAAAGGTATTTGAGTGTCAGTTTAACAAGTGTGAAGAGGGTGTGAAAATATACAAAGGGAGCATATGAGAGTGATAATAGTGAATTAATTATTAAAGCAAAAGCTAACTATAAGTGAAATTAGAATGAAAAGAAAAAATAAAAAAAAATTTTTTTTATTATTTTATTTACAAGGAACGATTAGTGAAGAGGTTAAGACCAAGGTAGAATAAGAGACTGGACAAACGTTTTCTGTATACAGAGTTCAGGGTTGTATTGATGAATTGCTAGAGCCTCCGCCATACACGAAAGCCGAAACCTGACGCCCTTTGTACCATTTGGCTTCACTTTGTAGATGATCTTGAAAGACGATTCTGGTGGAGCTACGTGGCCTGAGTTTACCAAATGTTCGAGAATTGAGCTATTAATTGTCTTACATTGTCCCTTTGCTAACCATGCCGGATAATGCTCAGAGATGCGTTTGGAAAGCGTGCGCTTTGTGCGGCCAATATAACTAGCTCCACACGAGCAAGTGAATTTATAAACACACATTGAGGTGGCCCAAAGCGGCAGTTTATCCTTCACACACCCGTTGATCATTTGGCGGCTGTAGAAGTTGATACGTAGCTCAGCCATAAAGAAGGCTTTCCTCAGTGATCTGCATAAGCGATTCTTCAGGATCTCAGCTGCGGTATCACCTTTAAATTCGACACTCATAAACAGTAGTTTCTTCGGCACCGTCTGTATTCTTTCGGGTTTTCCCCTTGGCTTCATGTTTTTCTCGATGAATCTTGGAGGATATCCGTTCTCTATGAGGACTTGTCTGAGTCTCTCCAGTTCCCCAACGATTGTATCACTTGAACATATCCTCCTTATTCTTGAGGATAAGGAATGGATCAGATTTCTCTTTCTTCTCAAAGGGACCCAGCTATGGAAATTTGTGTATTGACCATTCCATGTTGGTTTCCTGTAGATCGATCTTTGAAGAGAGCCATCCGATCTCCTCTTTAGAAAAACATCCAAAAAATGGAATTCCGAGTTATTCTCTGATTCCGACGTGAACTTGATGGCATGATGGCAGCTGTTGAACTCTTTGGTTATCAATTCGATGTCGGTATTGTCGTCACATATGATGAAAGTATCATCAATGTATCTTTGGTACAGATGGAAGCTGTCGATAGTAGGCCGTACTCAACGGTAGGCGGTACTCAACGGCAAAAAGATAGAAATTTGATAAGGTTAAAATTGCTATTGAGTGAGAATAAAGGTATTTGAGTGTCAGTTTAACAAGTGTGAAGAGGGTGTGAAAATATACAAAAGGAGCATATGAGAGTGATAATAGCGAATTAATTATTAAAGCAAAAGCTAACTAAAAGTGAAAGTAGGATGAAAAGAAAAAATCAAAAAATATTTCATTTACAAGGAACGATTAGTGAAGAGGTTAAGACCAAGGTAGAATAAGAGACTGGACAAACTTTTTCTGTATACAGAGTTCAGGGTTGTATTGATGAATTGCTAGAGCCTCCGCCATGCACAAAAGCCGAAACTTGACGCCCTTTGTACCATTTGGCTTCACTTTGTAGATGATCTAGAAACTTCATTCTCATTTTCGATTGAATGGGACCCCCTCGTCACGACATTTCACTAGAACTTCAGGCAACTTTGTCCAGAAGGCAGTCAGTCACTAACGAACATCAGATTAATCTTCAAGAAATAGTTTGAAACCCGGTGGGTGTGCACCGCCGATGAGTCCCGAACTAGGATGAAACACCTGCCCAGTACTCCGTGCTGGTTTTCAATCACTCTCTAACAGATATGAATCTGTGGTCTAACCTGAAAGGAATGGAATTCCTACAAAAAAATCAATTCTTGAAAAATAAATATCTCTACCAAATTTAGTAATCCTTACTTATTATTATTATTTCCTTTAATTCCTAGAGGAACATACGGCTTCAGCCGTGCGTCTCCATTTCGTTCGGTTCTCTGCTACAGTCTTCACCTGGCTCCAAGTCTGCCAACACGTTTTCATCTCCTCTTCACATGATCTCCTCCAAGTCACCCTTGCACTGACTACCAACTCGCCACTTCCATTTCGGTTTCCACTCGAGCAATGGCTTGTCTAGTGATGTCACTTGCTGGTTTCCTCAGAGTATGGCCAGCCACTCCATCTCCATTTCCTTCTACATATTTGTTTCACAATCGGTTCCTGCTGGGTTGGTTCGCTAATTGCCAGAGATCTCTGTTGCTGATCTTTTCTGGCCGGCCATCTGATCTTGAGTATTGAGCGAAGACAACTTACTTATAAGAATCGATAAAGCCTTACCTGAAATCGATATATATTTCATCCGGTCTCACAGATAACTTATTGTCATCTAGTTAATGTATCATAATTTATGAACTTCTGACAGTACTGCAGTCAAGAGTGAACGTACATTAAAAATAAGACGAAAGAGTGAAACCAAACAAAAGAGAATTGTAAACATTACAGAGTAATTTCCAATTAACAGGTGAATACGATGAATCCTTTTATTATTATTATTCCCTTCAGTTCCGAGTGGAACACTGGGCTTCAGCAACACATCTCCACTTTGCTGTATTTTAGTGCTGTCCTCTTCAGCTGGGTTCACGATTGCCCACAATCTCTCATCTCCTCCTCATACGATCTCCCCCATGTCACCCTAGGACGACCCACTCGTCGCTCCCCATTTGGATTCCACTTGAGGGCCTGGCGCGCGATTTTGTTCGATGGTCTCCTCAGTGTTTGCCCGATTCATCTCCATTTTACCCCTACATATTTGCTGAGAGATCAGCTCTCACCCGTTGGTTTTTTCTCAGCCAGAGTTCCTTGGTGCTAGAAATTTGATCTGTGCACCTCCTTTAGCAAGATTCACACGTATTCTGTAGATAACTTTGAAATTTCTTTGTGGTTTAACTTGGTGTCCAGGTTCGATCAGGTGTTCCAGGATAGAGCTGAGGCGGATAGATCATTTCTCTCCTATATAAAACCATATATATATTCAAACTTGTTTATATTTCTCTAAATTTTAGAAAAAACGTTTTGGATTCAATGGTTTGGACTTTTTAACCCTGTATTTATACAAGAATAACACATATACTAAAGACGATAGAACTGCCCTGCAAACATTATCCGACATTCCATGGATTTCAAAAGAATGGGAGAAAAATCCACGAAAACCGCTACCACTCAGCTTACAATGGTCAGATGACGAAGCAGCTATCAAATTACAATCCTACTGGAGAGGTTATCTAGTAAGTTGATGTGATATATAACTCAGGTGATTGATGATTTCGATTTGGTTGTATTCCTGTGAGCTGGTTTGTTAGCTTCATTGCGATGCTTTCGTTGTCCTCCTTCTAGACAACATCGTTTCAACGCAAAATTCAATTTAAAGTGAACTTACTTGGTTGAATTCTTCATGAATGATGGTATAATTGTATCTCCTGACAACCTTCTTTGTGACTGGCTGTTAATTTACACTTTTATTGATCATTTTTATTGACCTGGTGTTTGACTTCTTCGTCTTATGAGAAGGAAGCAAAGAACATCCTGGATAAATTTAACGAGGTTCATCCTGTAATAAATTTTACTATTGAGAAAGAAAAAGACTCTAGTATTTCATTTCTAGAAGTCCTTATGACCAGAAAAGAGGATGGCACAATAAGAAGAAATGTTTATAGAAAACCTACATCAACGGGTCAGTACACACATTTTATCAGCTTTGTGCCCTTGAAATACAAGCGCAATCTGATAAAGTGCTTGGTCAGCCACAGAGCAAGAGCAATTTGCTCGGATGAATGTCTTGATGAGGAACTTAATAATATTAGACGGTTGCTGAGTGAAAATGGTTATCCAGAAAAGTTTAATGATAAGAATATGATTCTAAAGTCAAAGCAGACCAAGTTACCAACAGTTCCAAAAAAACCTTATTCTTACAAATGCAGTTCCTTGAGGATAACATCTGCGAGATACTAACACAGTGCCTTAGAAATGCGGTAAAAAGAGCATTCCCTGGTGCTGAATTACGCCGTCTTCAAGACCACCCAACCCTATTTCGCCTTCGGGAGTAAAAGACAAACGGCCTAATTTCGCCTCTTCCATGTGTAACTACCGATTTAACTGCTCCCGTGGAGCCAGTCAGTTGCATAGGCCGTACAATTAGGCGTGTTTCTCGTCGGATTTTCAAAAATCACCCTGCGTGATGGTTAAGTAAAGGACAAACAAAATCCAAACAACCACAAACAAAATATATTCGCATAGCTCTATTCTATCTGATCTTGTGGATACAGAACACAAGATCCATATTAACAAGTCTAATTTATGCATCCAAAAGAAGCTGGTTCAGAAATTGTCCTTACCTTGGCCTAAATTTTGTGGAATTTCCCTAATTTAAGTTGATATTCTATTCGTTACTATATCTTTATTATTATTATAACTTAAGCATCTTTAATGAACTGTAATTCCACTGTGATCTTACTTAACAAATCGATATTATTTAAAATGCACACCAATATTGTTATTGACTACTATTCTAGAATATTCTATGTATATAAACACATAGGTATATAATTATGGAGGCAGAAGACGGAATTATCGAAAGGGGGATATTCTTTGCTCAATTATATTTTGTGTTTTATAGATGTTTGAATGAATATTTCTGCTATATTCTGTGTTAGTTGGGTCGAGTCCCAATGGTTGAATGATCTACGAGCTCGCCTTGTAATCGGAAAGTCTTGGGTTCGAATCCTGGTGGGTGAATACCGCTAAAGAGTCCTCCAGCTACGACTAAATAGTTATCCAGTACTTTACGGCTGTCGAATGATCCTCTAATTGATGTCAGGTTGTGACCGAACTCGTGACCAATCAACGCTTTGTAAATTAACACTTGAAAATCAATCAATCTAATCAATCAATTAAAGAACAAGTCACATGGTGAAAGGGTCAGATATAATTTCGAAGAAATGATCAATACGAATACAAATTAACACAATAAATAAGGCTTGATGGGTCAATAAAAAGATCTATTTATATATAGAAAACCTACGTAGACAGGACGGTATCTTAATTATCACAGTTTCTGCCCTGTTCGGTACAAAAGAGCCTTAGTAAGGTGCCTCTTCAGTAGAATCCAACGAATATGCACTAAAGACACACTTGATGAAGACGAAAGAAAGTTGACAAAAACTCTGGTTGATAACAGTTATCCAGACAAGTTCATCAGGAGATATAAAGTAGTCAGAACACCAAGACCCACTCTACAACTCGCCCCTGAGAAAGACGTGTACATCAAGCTACCCTGTATGGGGGGCATCATAGCAGCTTGATAACTAGACAAAGATTGAACGCTGCTTTGTGGTTAAAAAGACTTTTTATGCAGCTAATATCATAATAATAACTGAGAATTTGAAGCCAATATATCCATCTAATCCCTTTCAACATGCGAAAAGTGATGTCACATCCCACTGTATTTACCAATTTGAATGTACATGTGGACACACATACATAGGGAGGACTCATCGATCTCTGCAAGTAAGGGCTGGCTTCAGAGCATATTCCTAAATGGCAGATAGAATCCCCAGAACCCATTAATATTAAGAACAGGCAACCTAGCTCCTCTACTGCGAAACATATTATAAAGACAGGACATAAAATTGACATTAACACATCTTTTAAACCTATCTATAAGGAGTGTTTGGGGGAGGGCGTGTCCTAAAGTTTGTGGAAGCCCTAGCAACTAGAAAGTCTAAGCCGCGTCTATGCGTTCAAAAACAATTCGTCAACATATTAAACCTTCCTTGGTAAATTTCGTTTTGATACCATAGCAGATGTACTATTACCTCTGTTATTTAGTTTAGCGATCTTCATTGTTATTTTGACCTTCAGGATGTCCTTTTAAACTTGACCTAATTAGTTTATTTTCTTACCTCTTAACTATTTATTAATTTCATATATATTCCTATGACAAGTCCGTGTGTGATCAGATTGTTCGAAATGCGTGTTGCGCAAATACATTACATACACGATTCAGACAAATAACGTCTTCTTATTGCTTCATCTCAATAAGGAAGTGTTCGAAAACAACCAGTCACATTGAACATCATCAACAGAGACACTTATACTTTAGTTGGACAGGAGTTGGCAACTGACGTCATGCATCCAGACTTTCGTTTTGTGTGAACTGAATTCTATCAGTCAAGTTGGCAGTCTGTTCGCAATGCTGGATGGCTCGTCATCACGGTGTACTCTGAACTGATGTTAAATGATTGGAGGCAAACGCTGGGAAGCTTTCAACGGACCTAGGTTTCGTGATTGCTGGCACTCACAAGTCAGCAAGGGATGTCTGCAGTCATGAAGGAACTCATGTTCCTTCTGAGAAACCTAGGTTCAAGGCATCCTACTGATAACCGCCAACCGTCTAACAAGAATACAGAGACCATTATGTCAATTCATGAATAATCCCCATTCAGACATTACTGATGAAACCAAAATACGTAATTTAACGAAGAGGCTCTTTTCGGCGGGCGAATTTATTTCCCTCACTAGCTGTACAGTTGCATCTGTATGCAGTCTCCTTTTTATGAAGGAGGGTAGTAACAAAAGTGATGAGTTGTAGCAAACACAGTAGTCAATATCTAAAAGGAGTTGAATAAGCGTATTAGAGTTGCGTAATGAGATGAATAACTTAATAAGTGAGTTGTGACTAGGATGTACATAGAAACGAAGGAAAATATGGAATTATGTGCAAGATTCCTAAAGAAGTACAAGAGTTAGAAGGAGTTAGAAAGACAGACAAACACAACTCAAGTCAGAAGGAACCAACAATGTTTTATTACCATGATAAGAGAAGTGATTGAATAATTTTCTTTTGTATGCATAATTCTGGTTTTTCTATTTAAACGGCTAAGGCTTCAGCAATACAAAGGAGACGAAAGCACATTACCTGTCTTCGGGAGGTTGTTCTTCACTTTGTAGATTACTTTGAAGAAGGCGTTTGTTGAGATGGTGACCAGTAACCAGTGTTCGGTTAGCGTGCTCACATTTTATAGAGCCACTACTACCTTTCTGCAACCATGCAGTGGGATAGTGTTCTTGAACCCTTTTAGACAGGATATGAGTCGAACAGCTAATCTACTTGGCTGCACAAGAACGAATAAACTGATATATGCACACTGAAGTGGTAAGATGTGAGATTTTGTCTTAAGACCTCTGCATACTAATGAAAAACTGGAGAACACTAATCTAATCGTTGTTGCGAAGAATGTTCTCCTCAGTTACATCATTCATAGAGAACTGGCTTTGATGTAGGCATTAAAGATGGTGACTAAAACGATAACAGTGAGAGCATCCTTAGTTCAATCAATCAGCTAGGAAAACATATATATATCATCGCTGAATAAGGCATGGAATGGCAGTCAAACTGTAACAATAGAAGACAAGGGCCAGGCAACAGAACGTTTATTACGTATTTATAGATTTTGATGTACATTATTGTAGGTTAATGTTAGTAGAAAATACAATCTTTTGATTGGTTGTTTCTCACAGAAAGTTAACCTTGCATCTCTTGTGGCTGTGTCACTTCATCTATATGTTAACTGTATCCGCCTGTCCATCTTGACCTTGTTTTCACATGACTAACATTGACCTCAATTACTGTCAAACAATTTGGCTAGCAACCATTTCTCACCACAAAACCTCTACCTCATTTTCACGGAACTCGAAAAGGCCTTCGACAACGCTGACCGAGAAGTAATTTGGAAACGGTTTCAACACTACGTCGTGCCTCAAGTTCTTATCAACCTAACTCAACAGCTACATGACAGTGGCACGCATCAAGTGACCCACTAAAGAAAACTCAGCAAAGACTTTCAATTGAAGATAAGAGTAAGATAAGGCTGTCTGCCTATTATCACCCACGATGATATTCCTAACTGTGGTGGACTGGATTATGCGTCAGACTGTGCTTGGAAGTCAGAAGACAGGAATACGTTCAACCGATAAGAAGACTTCAGAAGATCTGAATTTCGCAAATGATATACGTCTAATGTCACATAAACTCTAAGACTTGCAGGCGAAAAACAACAAACTGGCTGACGAACCAGAGAAGACAGAAGTTCAAGTGGACTTATAGAATACAGAGGTGATGAATATAACCAACCAACCAACAGCAAGAACAACAACCAGCATCAATCACCATCAACGGGACGAACTTGAAAGAGGTTACTTTCTTCACTTATCTACGAAGCATTGTTTCAACCACAGATGGAACGGATGAAGATGTCAAAGTCAGAATCGGAAAGGCAATGCACCTTCGTCACTCTGAAAACACTCTGGAAATCTTCTGCACTCCACAGCATAGTAAACAAGGTTCTGATCTTCAGCACAAATTAAGAGTTAGTCAGTTCTTTCATATGCGTCAGAAACTTGGCGTCCGTGTCACGAAAAGTATTTCCAACAAGTTACAGTAGACTTTTATCAACAGCTGCCGCCCCCATTAGATGGCTCAATACTCACGATCAGATGGCCAGAATGGAAAAGCGACAAGAAGCTATGGGAACAAACTGACAAGAACCTGCCATTCAACAAATATGTAGAAGAAAATGAAGATGGATTGGGACCACGCTGAAGAGACTGTCGAATGACATCTCGCACCAGGCCATCGATCGAGTAGAACTCGAACTGGAAACAACGATTTGAGCCTGAGTCTAAAGGTGACATGGACGAGATCGTGTGGCGAGGAGGAGACGAGAGAATATGGACAAGCGTGGAACTAGTTGAAGCGGACCCCGCAGAAAATAGCGCAAAGTGGAGATGTTCTGCCGAAGACAACTACATCATTTGTGGAGAATTCACACTGAAGTTTGCGCTAAAGATGATGTCTACAAGGGCAGCAATTATATCATTCTCAATTCAATCAATTAGCTAAAAAAACACAATCATATTGGAGAAGACTTCTTTCGCTTTTTGTTGACCAAAACATAAATCAACCAAGTATGATGTATAAACGTGTTTTCTGTACATACTTGTTTAGGAATTCAATTAGCTGAATTAATGAAAGGATGAGCGTCATTCACCATCATCAACATGTTTACCAACTTGTATCAACTGAACAGAGAGTAAAGTGAAATAGAGTAAGAGTATTAGTAGATTGACCATGTGAAAACAATTCATGTGAAAACTAAAACATGTTCCACGTGTATTTTGACTGAGACAAACATCGTTTCAAATTTTGTCTATGCACAACGCATGTTTCAGTAATTGTTGTGTTTAGCCTTGTATAAAAACCATCCTAAAATGTATCACATGGGAGAATAGATGATTTGAAGTTGTAACGTTTACAGCTATAAGAAGCAAATATCAATATTATTGTTCTGTTATTGTTTACGTGTCTTGAGTTCTGAGTGCAAAATAACAAGGCTTCAGTTGAGGGTACATCTCCATTTCATTCTGTCCTCTACAGCGGTTTTCAACTGGCATCACGTTTAACCATAATTTTTGTTTTCCACCTCAAATGATCTCCTCCATCATAACCTTGAATCTATGTCCATTTCGTAGTTTCCTTCTGGGCAACACCACCAACAGCAACAACAAAAACAGACAACAATCACCATAAATGGGAGGAACCTGAAAGAAACAACCTCCTTCGCCTACCTACTTGGGAAGCATCGATTCAACTACAGGCGAATGGAACTGACGAGGATATCAAAGAAAGAATCGGAAAAGCAAGACAAGCTTTTTTACTACTCTCAAGTCTGTGTGGAGGTCAACAGCACTCAGCATCAACAATAAGATCCAGATCTTCAACTGCAATGTCAAGTCAGTCAGTGCTACTATGCGGATCAGAGACTTGCACTGCGCGTCATAAAGAGCATCTCAAACAAACTCCAGACCTTCATTAACAGTTGTCTTCGCTCAATACTCAAGATCAGATGACCGGCCAGAAAAGATCAACAACAGAGATCTCTGTGAGCAAACCAACCAGGAACCGATTGTGAAACGAATAGGCAGGAAGAAATGGAGATTGATTGGCCATACTCTAAGGAAACAAACCATCAAGTGACATCACTAGACAAGCCATGACTCGAGTGGAACCCGAACGGGAAGCGGAGAGTTGATCGTCAGTGCAAGGGTGACTTGGAGGAGGTCATGTGGAGAGGAGATGAAAACGTGTGGGCAGACTTGGAGTCAGGTGAAGACTGTAGCAGAGAACCGAACGCAATGGAGACGCACGGCTGAAGCCCTATGTTTCTCTAGGAATGAAAGGAAATAATAATAATGATACATCCGGGTTACTTGGCGCATGATGTCAGTCAACGGTATCCTCAGTGTGTGCCCAGTCTGTCCCCATTTATTTCTGCATATTGGTTAGGTGATAGGTTCTTTCTCAGAGTTTCTTGCCGATAATCCCTTCTGGCCAACTGGTCTTTATTATGGAGCTTTTAGTGATTCGTCAGTCAAGTTTCAGAACCATGCAGTAGCACTGACTGACTTGACAATGGTGGTGAAAATTCCTGAGGTGATGTGGGACTGAGAACATTTGTCTGGCTGATTAAACTTTCGAATTGCACTTGAGTGTTCAGTCTGCTGACTTTGGATATACTGTTACAGAAATCAGAGCCCAGTGACGGAACTTGTAGTTGAGTTCCCGAGAGAGTGACGGAAGAACAATCAAAGATATATTTAATGGGAACAGTCGGAAATCTCCTTTCTGCTAATACCTGCTTGAGGCTGTTAAGATATTTGAGATTAGCAGACTGGGATTGTTTTTCGATAAAAAGATAAGTGTATCCATCGAATTGTTGGTGTTCATCAGCTGAGAGTACAAACAGAACATGACTTTTCAAAGATATATCCCTGTTTAGCTATACAACACGATAACTGATTTCATCAATGTAATTAAGTGTATGTCACTTCAGGGTTTTAGAATTCGGACAGATACGTTTGTGCCCTGAGGGATTTCCAGAATACTTTACAATATTCAATTTTACTAATACAGCTTTCAAAAAAGTCAGTCTTGGATTTCACAAACGCAATTTTGAAAGAATACTGCAGGAACTCATTGAGGTTCCTTCATAGTCATTGGGTCTTCGCACTTTTTCAATAATTTAATAATTCCCATTGTAACGTTAAGAACAAAATAATATTCAGCGCAGAGACCTCATTTTCAACGAATTTATTATCAAGCTGTACAATCGTGTACTATATACATATATATATATGGGTTTTTTATATTAATAAATTATGTCACGTGAGGAAATTTAGACATAGGTGTGAATACATAAAATAATAATAGTAGTAGTATGAGGTGTAATTAAAATGTTTTAATTGATTAAAGATGCCCATTCGAAATTTCAAAAGACTTATTACTGACCCCATTCGGGAAGTCGCTAACAGTAGGGTACAGCAGGTTGGGTGTGAGTAAAAATACTCGCCGAAGACATTGGCTGGCGGTCACGCTTTGTTGTGAATTGGCAAACGTTGGAACTCATGGGCCATTAGATCAGGTCTCAAAAGCCTAACGGTCTACGAGCTCGCTAGCCTTATAACCGGAAGGTCCTGGGATAGAACCTCGTGGTGTGGGTGCGTAATGCTGAAGAGTGCCAAACTAGAACGAACCAGATGTCCAGTACCCCCAGCTAGTTTTCCACTGCTTCTCTAACAGATGTCAGTTCATGATGAACACCTGTAACCAATCAATCAAATCCCTAGAAACCAAATATTCTTTTCGGTTATTTTATCATCAGGTTCTACAGTTGTATATCCATCCATAATAATGAAAAAGTGACTGTTATTGACAACAATAGTGGTTTTTAAAGAGTAACATCGAATCATTTAGACGGGATTTCCAAAAGGACAATGGGCTCCCCAATGGGTCCCATGTTGGCAGGTTTCTTTCTAAGTAAACTAGAGAATGGTCCTTTGAACAACCTTATCAGGAAATACTCATGTTATTGCCGGCACATAGATGACACCTTTATTCTTTGTGATAATGATTCAGATAGCAACACAACGATAATTCACTTCAATGCAGTACAGTCTGCTTGGAAACTCACGTGTGAAAAGGAATCACAAAATAGAATGGCTTCCCTAGATGTCCTCTTTACAAGAAAAACGGATGGTAGTATAAAGAGGAATTTGCATAAGAAAATCAAATTGACAGGACAATATACATATTTTCACAGCTTTGTTCCTCTCCAGCAGCATAGTCAGTCCGCCATTCGTCCGAGGGAAACACCTTGCTGCGACTACATCCCTACTGCGCCCTCAAGTCTACAACATACTGTAAAAGACTTGCACTGTGATAAGAAATGCTTTTAAGCGACACGGTTAGATCATCCTGGTATATACGTGTGATCACCGCGTCAATCAAGGTGTCACACAACTACTCGCAGAAGCGAGTAAAAAAAAATAATAAAACGGTCTTCATCAAAGAATTTGGAGGACATTCTGGACTTCTTCAACAGTTGCCATCCTGCAACTCAGTTCACATCAGAGAAGGAGTAAAACACAAAAAATATCTTTTCTTGACATCCAATTATAAAGACGTGAACAAGATGGAACACTACAAAGATCCATATACAGAAAGTCGACCTGGAACGGGCAACTCACTAACTTTCATAGTTGGGTTCCTCTATATACAAAATGAAACCTGATTCGTTTACTGAACCATAGAATCCGCAGAATTCGCAGCCGTGAAAATTATGGAAGAGGAGCTGAACACTCATAAAAGAATTCCCCTCGAAAATGGCCACCCAGAACTTTTCATCACGAAATCCATGAAGCCTAAACCACTTAAACCACCCATACTTTCTGCTCCCAAAAAACGTCTCTACTGCCTAATTTATCTATTGGATTGTCTACATATACACATATATCACTTACTACCTTGGTTATTCTTATCGCCACCTGCATAAACCTTATTATCAATATTTTGTTATCATTATAATCATCGTTATTAACTACGTTCAAAACATTTACCACATTATTATTATTATCATTTGATCCACAAACTCACCGTCATTGGTTAAAAATTTCATATATATAAATCTATGTGAAATAGAGTAAAGCCTGAAGAAGATCTAGTTGAAAACATTATTGTTCGCTTATATGTCTTGTTCTAATATTAAAGATGGGAATATTTAAAGGTTTCTACTTAAATCTATCATTCTGTGAAAACTCATCAGCAGAAATACTGAGGAACTGCCTGTCCCGCCCAATGAAGAAAACCTTCTTCACGGCGGAACTTCGACCAACTTTCTCTAAGAAACCAATATTCGTATGAACGTGAAGGATAAGATACCAATGTTGGCCTTATCGAAGTACATTTATCAACTCACCTGCCAGTGTGGAGCTAGGTATTTTGACCATACCCAGAGTTTGCAATCCAAACGCATCATCAAACACTTTCCCCCATAGTTTTATATAGAAAAGAAAAGATCTTCACCACAGCTAGACACCAGGCAAAATAAACCAACGAATTTGAAAATCATCTACAGAATACGTGGAAATCTTGCGGAAGGAGGTGTACGAATTAAACTTCTTCAAACCACAGAAGCAATGGTAACAATTCATACTGTTAAATCCTGAACTCTGCATATAGGAGAAGTTTATTCAGTCATTAAATCTACAATGGACTTCATCTGTCTTAGCACCGGATACATAATTTCTATTTTTTGTTTTTTAATTGTACTAGTTTCTTCCTCCAGCCTCTATCAAATTTCTGCTCTTTATTACCCACTGTTGTTAACTTGACTGTCGTTCGATATTTGTTGAATTCTACTTAATCTCGTCAATTGTATTATGTCATTCGATTGACTTAACTAATTTTATTTTAGTGTCTACCCGATTAACGCTTCCTACATTTCTCAAAAGAATGGTTACTAAACAAAGAATGTTCCTTTTGATAAATTCATCATCAGGTTCTACAGTTATATACCTATACATAATAGTGAATGAATTAGTGTTATGAACAACATGAATGTTGTTTAAATAACATCGAATCAGTAATAGTAATACCAATAGATTAGAGTTCAGTAGCATCAACACAGAATAAGCTGAAAGTCAGAAAAATTAGGAAAGACAATATTACAAATTCATGAATTTATAGTCTCCACTGAAGGCCAGGGCTGGGCAGTAGTAGTGGCTGGCTGGACTTGCTTCTTTTGCACACAAAGCACTGGTTGTTTCACGCGAATTGCGATAGCCTCTCCTGTTTGGAGCATGCGGTACCTCGATGTTTTTGGCACTTTATTTGGTATCCGGTAGATGACAGAGAAGGATTTGTCAATGCTGGCTGGCTTTGTGGCTGGCCGGTTTGCACCAGATGGTCCAATATCGAACTGTTAATGGTTTTAACTACACCTTTACTTAGCCATAGTGGGAGATGTTCGCAAGTGAGCACGAAAAATCAGCTTTATAGAGCAACGGCCGATGTATCTCGCTCCAAAAGCGCAGTTGAACTGGTAGATACAATTGGAGGTGGCTAGTCTAGTCTAGGTACTTCATCTTTCAATCGAGGAATCACCACCATCGGTCGTGTAGAGAATAATACGTGTAGTTTGCCAGCATTAAAAATTCTTTGAACTGATTTTCTTAATTTCTTCGTAATTATTTCGCTTGGTATATCGCCCTTGAATTGCAGTCGTATGTATAAAGGCTTCTTGTTTACGGATAGTGAGTAGTCTTTTTCCGCTTTCTTTGTCATGTTTTTTGATAAATTTGTCAGGATACTTAGCTATTTTCGATCAAGGTATCATATACAGTCCTTCGTTCATCTTCCTACATTACCTAATTTGTTATCTAAAATTTACATTTCTAATGACACAACTTTGGAAATATTCCTTTTGTTGCTAAGGAAATTTATTGATTTGTGAGATTTTACAGCTTGAGAATGATATAGACGAGAAGTGTGACTCTTCGTCGAACGTCTTTTCTTTTATAGTAGAAGCTTTGGCAATACAATGACATAAAGCCAGAACTTTGTGTACAAAAAACAATTTGTACGATCTCTTTCGTTGCCCCACGTCTTGATTTCACTATATAATTCAAATAAGATTTTTGTTATCCTTCAAGTATTGGTTTGTAGGGATTTGGTTGATTGGTTACAGGATTTCATCATGAGCTGACATTGGTTAGAGAACCACCGGAAAACCATTAAGCCACTGGGACCCTATTCAATGGCCACAATCGGGTCCCAGTGGCGTAATGGTTTACGAGCTCTCCTTGTAACCAGAAGTTCCTGGGTTCGAACCACAACCGGTGGGTGCGTACTGTGAAGAGCCCCAAACTAGGACAAAACAGTTGTCCAGTACTCCCAGCAGGTTTTCCAGTGGTTCTCTAACTAATGTCAGCTCATGATGAAATCCTGTTACTTCCTTATCCTTCCTTATTCCGTGTTCCATTTTTGTTTTATTTTATTTCACTTTATGTTATCATATTCTAACATTTTATCTAGTCTACCGCTGTTGTGACAACATTTCACTCATGCGTTGTCTCCATCATATCAAATTCAAATATTCACATTTATGAATGTACTTTATTTTCCGATCATCTACTTCACGCATGTCTATTATACTTTAGGTTGACCTCAACGAATCTAATTTAAAATAAGTTAAATCAACCGAAAGGTCCAATAAAAATGATGAATAAACGTAGTAATAACTCCATTATGGATAAGATTTTAATTTCGATAAATCACACAGTGTTGTACAGTAATATTAACTGTTAATATCAGTTATTATATTATTGTACAACACTGTGTGATTTATCGAAATTAAAATCTTATCCATAATAGAGTTATGCTCTACCACAGTGCCCAAGTTTTATACTTGTATCCAACGTAGTAAAATAATTTACACACAAAATATATTGTGCCGAGTGTCCGACTAAATATGTGGGGCAAATGTCCAGATCACTCAAAATAAGAGTGAATGAACATTAACGCCTGCCTAACTAAAGGTCACCCCACAGGAACACAAGCTTACAACAATTTAGGAAAAAATTCATCGATAGCTGCACATGCATGGGACAAAAACCACAATATTGATTGGAACAATGTTTGTGTATTCTAAAAACTAATATGAACGGATGGAAAGAGGGAGTAATAACAGAATCTATATTCACTAAGGTCACACCGGATACATATAACAAGGGCGACTCAACAGCACAACTGTCAACAACCTGGAGTATTATACTTCTGAATACACAAAAACGAATGGACATAAAAAAAAAGAACTATATATCTATGTGCATCTACCAATTCACCTGCTCGTGTGGAGCCAGGTATATCGGCCGTACTCAGCGTTCGCTACCCAAACGCGTCAACGAACATTTACCTTCATGGTTTTATAAAGGAGAAAACCGATGCCCCCGCAGCTGGATCCTTGAATATTTGATCGATTCAGGACACCAAGTCAAACCACAAATAAACTTCAAAGTTACCTACAAAGTTATCTACAGAAAACAAGGCAATCTTGCTGAAAGTGTACGGATCAAACTTCTCCACATCGCAAAAGCAATGGCAATTCATCTGCTAAGTCCTGAACTCTGCATACAAAAGAAATTCGTTCATTCATTAAATCTACAATGGACGTAATCTTTCTTAATTTCAGTCTTACTAATTGTATTATTTTGTCTTTTATTATTATTATTATTGTATCCTTTAATTCCTACAGGAACATAGGGCTTCAGCCGTGCGTCTCCATTGCGTTCTGTTCTCTGCTAGAGTCTTCACCTGGCTCCAAGTCTGCCCACACGTTTTCATCTCCTCTTCACATGACCTCCTCCAAGTCACCCTTGCACTGACGACCAACTCGCCGCTTCCCTTTCGGGTTCCACTCGAGCAATGGCTTGTCTAGTGATGTCACTTGATGGTTTCCTCAGAGTATGGCCAATCCATCTCCATTTCTTCCTGCCTATTTGTTTCACAATCGGTTCCTGCTGTTGGTTCGCTCCCAGAGATCTCTCCTGTTGCTGATCTTTTCTGGCCGGCCATCTGATCTTGAGTATTGAGCGAAGACAACTGTTAATGAAGGTCTGTAGTTTGTTTGAGATGCTCTTTATGACGCGCAGTGCAAGTCTCTGATCCGTATAGTGAGTAGCACTGACTGACTTCACATTGGAGTTGAAAATCCGGATCTTATTTTTGATGCTGAGTGCTGTTGACCTCCACACAGACTTGAGAGTAGTGAAAGCTTGTCTTGCTTTTCCGATTCTTGCTTTGATATCCTCGTCAGTTCCGTCCGCCTGTAGTTGAAACGATGCTTCCCAGGTAGGTGGTAAAGGAGGTTGTTTCTTTCAGGTTCCTCCCATTTATGCTGATTGTTGTCTGTTGTTGTTGCTGTTGGTGGTGTTGCCCAGGAATCTTCATCACCTCTGTTTTCTCTATGTTCACCTGAAGTCCTCTATCTTTGATGCTTCTTCTGCCAACTTGTTGCTTTTCGCTTGCATATCTTCCAGTTTGTGGGAAATCAGACATATATCATCGGCGAAGTCCAGATCCTCCAAGTTTTTTGTGTGAGTCCATTTTATGCCTGTTTCCTCATTGCCCACTGTTTGTCGCATTATCCAGTCTACTGCAATCAAGAAAATCATTGGCGATAGTAGGCAGCCTTGTCTTACTCCTGTCCTCACTTCGAAGGATTCCGTAAGTTTCCCGTTGTGGATTACTTGGCATGCAGCATTGTCGTACAGCTGTTGGATGAGATGTATAATTGTCGGTGGCACCCCGTAGTAGCGAAGTAGTTTCCAAATCACCTCTCGATCGACGCTGTCGAAGGCCTTTTCAAAGTCGATGAAGTTGAGATAGAGAGGTGACTGCCATTCCAAGCTTTGTTCAATGATGATCCGTAATGTGGCGATCTGATCAATGCATGACTTGTTTCTCCTGAATCCAGCCTGTTCCGGTCGAAGTTTTTCATCCAGGGCATGTTTGATTCTCTCCAGGATGATGCGGCTTAGTATTTTGCTTGGGATGGACAGGAGCATAATTCCGCGCCAGTTCTTGCATTGACTTAGGTCTCCTTTCTTTGGTAGTTTGAATAAGTATCCTTTCTTCCAATCCTCGGGTACTTTGCCTTCTTTCCACACCTTCTCCAGTAGTGGCGTCATCAAGTCCGCTGTTGTCTCTGGGTCCGTTTTCAATGCTTCTGCTGGGATTCCATCTGGTCCTGCTGCTTTTCCAGCTTTTAGCATCTTGATTGCCTTCAGGACTTCTGATTTCGTCGGGGGGTTGGTGTTCACTGGTAGCTCTGTCTCCGTTGTTGGTATTGTTGGGCGCGTTGTAGGTGGTGGTCGATTTAGGAGTCTTTTGAAGTGTTCAGCCCAGTGTTTCCTTTGCTCCACTTCTTTGGTGAGTGACTTTCCATTGTCATCCTTCACCGGCTTGATTTGTGTCAAACGTTTGCCCGATAGGTACCTAGTAGTTTGGTAGAGTGTTGCGAGGTCTCCTTTGCCTGCAGCTTGTTCTGCCTCACTTGCCATGGTTTCATAGTACTTTCTTTTGTCTTCTCTGGCACTCTTCTTTACTCTTTTGTTCAGTGTCTTGTAGCTTGCGTTCAAATCCTGTTTTTGTTGCTCATCGGTGCACTGGAGAATCTTTTGTTTCACCATCCCTCTCTCTTCTATTAGTTTCCAAGTGTCCGTAGTGAGCCATTGTTTGTCCTGTCTCTTCTTTCTGCCTAGAACTTCCATGCAGGTTTGACTCCACACTGTCTTCAAGTTGTTCCAGTGCTTTTCGACGCTGACCTCTTCGCCAGTGTTGATTTGTGTCTCGGCTTTGTCTTTTATACTTGCAGTGAAGATATCCTTTGTGTCCTGGTCCTTCAGTTTTTGAGTGTTGAACTTGGCTTGTGGTCTATCTGCAGCTCCTGATTCTCTGAAAGCTTTTAATTTGATTTGGATTGTCCCTTGTACGAGATAGTGGTCTGAGCCAATGTCTGCTCCTCTTCTTACTTTTGTGTCCAGCAGGCTGCGCCTCCACTTCCTTGAGATTGAGATGAAGTCGATTTGGTTTTTGGTTCGCCCATCTGGTGACACCCATGTAGCCTTGTGGATATCCTTGTGTTTGTATACGCTGCCACCAATCACTAGTTCATTGAAGGCACAGAAGTCGGCGAAGAGTTCTCCGTTTTCATTCATTTCTCCGAGAGCTTCTCTACCCATGATGAGTTCCCTTCCTGTGTTGTCTGATCCCAGTTTGGCGTTCATGTCTCCCATTAGTATTTTAATGTCACCAGCTGGAGTATTGTCCATTGTTGTCTGCAGTTGTCTGTAGAATTCTTCTTTCGTTTCGAGGTCTGCGTTGTTGGTCGGTGCATAGCATTGTATAATTGACACTTTCCTTCCTTTGGAGTTGAATCTGGCGGTTATTATCCTGGGCGAGATCGCCTCCCATTGCATCAGGGCCTTCGTTGCCGTTGGTGACATCATGATAGCCACGCCCTCGGTGTGCGAGTGGTTATCTTCTGGGTGACCGGAGTAGATCACTGACTCACCCGTTGACAATTTGGTGAGTCCATTCCCGTTCCATCTGCTTTCACATATTCCCAGTACTTGAATTTTGTATCTTTTCATTTCGTTTGCGATCTGGGCAGCTTTGCCAATCTCGTACATAGTACGGACATTCCATGTCCCCACAAAGACTTTTTCTTTTGTCTCAAGGAGATACATCGTGCTGAAGTTTCTGTAGCAGGTTTGTTTACAGGGTGGGGTTGCTAGCCTCACGCCTGAGAAGGGGGGTTGTTACATCAATTTATAATTTAGAGAGAAGCGACCTTGTGGGTTGCTCCCCTTAAAAACCAGGAAAACAGGGAATAAACAAGCAGAAAAACACCAGCACGGGAAAATAATTCACAACAAGAAGGGTAACAAGCGACAACAACAATAATAATATCACAGTCAATTACAGTTAACCAAAATGATACCAAAACCATAGACTCACTGACTTGAGCCAACTTGAACATGTAAATCCATCAATATATATACAATTATAGGTATTAGTTAGTGTTAATCAAGCACAGAGTGGCAAATAGATAGTTATAGGTGATATTGATATACAATATTATATCCAAGGATTCAGTGTTTCAAAGTCAAATAATTGTGAAAGTTTTTCGCAACTTTTTGATAAGATATTCCACAAAAATCAGAGTTTTAGGTAACTATGTAAATGTAGCGCAGTTTTCGAAAAGCGCGCTCCATCTACCATCTTTTGCATTTTATTATTTCACATCTTCATTTATATTACTCTCTACCCCACCTCTATTGTGATCTCTACCCTCATTAACAATGTTGCTAACTCGACCCACGTCCAATTTCTAGTCAACTATATTACGTCATCCGATTAACTTACTTGATTTTCAACTGTATTATTCTCTACCCTCACCCTTATTTAGTTTAAACCACCACTCATTAACATTGCTGCCAACCTGACCTACTCTGAATTCTGCTTAATTGGATTACGTCATCCAATTCACTTAATCAATTTTATTTTATTTTCTATCTAATTAACGTTTGTTTCCAAGCCAAATAACACTTATATTACGCAATTATCTAAACTTTGTAAAACTATATATCTATGATAATTATGTCACAATTATAATACTTTGATAAAGCTATTAGCATTAAATAGCGAAACGTCAGTAAAAACAATATCGTTTTGTTTTTCATTCATTGGGAAATACAAAATAAACCTTTATTGTAATGAATACATATCTGTGAGTACAAATCATAAATGTGTGAATTAAAAAACAAAACAATTCCAACAGTTTTTCAAGTGTTGGTTTGTAGGGATTTGATTGGTTACAGGATTTCATCATGAGCTGACATTAGTTAGAGAACCATTGGAAAACCTGGGAGTACTGGACAGCTGTTTCGTCCTAGTTTGGGACTCTTCATCAGTACGCACCCATCGGGATTCGAACCCAGGACCTTCTGGTTACAAGGCGAGCTCGTATACCATTAAGCCACTGGGACCCGATCCAATGGTCCATGAATTCTAACTTCTGCCAATTCACGACATAGCGTGACCCCTAGCCAATGTCTTCGGCGAGTATTTGTTGGTGTGATCACGGGCAGTAATTCTGCTCGAAATATTACCGATAACAAAACTAATCATTGTATGTAAACTATTGAAATATAATTAAACTTCATTTGATCTATTTCACAATGCTCAAACTTTTTACTGACATTAACTCTATTTTCTATAGTTGGTTTGTAAGGATTCGTTTTGTTTTTCTAACGAGTTGATCACGGATTGATATCACTAATTGGTAGAAGTTAGAATTCATGAGCTGGCCACTGAATCGAATCCCACTGGCTGAATGGTATACGCGCTAGCTTGCCTTGTAACCAGAAGGTCCTGGGTTCGAACCTCAACCGGTGGGTATGTACTGCTGACGATTCCCAAACTAGGATGAAAAAGCTGTCCAGTACTCCCTGGAGTGTCTTCAATAGTTCTCTAACTGATATCAATCCTTGGTCAAACTCGTGGAAACAAAACTAATCCTTACAAACCAAATATAGAAGTTAAATGTATCGCTAAGGCTATATTTTCCATAAGTCTTCTTACTGGTTCAAGGATATCTGCTAGCCACTTGGCTATCTGATGGTGTGCTGAGTTGACCATCTCTATGATAGGCCGAAGTGGAACATTGTTCTTATGCACTTTAGACTGCTTCATGGCAAGTCTTGAAAACAACATCCTCGATCCTTTGATCAGTCCAATGCGCTTATACAGGAGATAAGTAGATGCTAAGTTTATAATTTGTGATGAAAAATTTGATTGAGGGCATCTCCTCAAAACTTTCAACGCAGCTCACCCATCAATAAAATTCACCTTAGAAAGTGAATCAAACATGGCATTTCCATTCCTGGATGTACTACATACTAGGAGACAAGACTATACGATCCGAAAACCAATATATCGCAAACCAACATGGACGGGACAGTTCATCAACTTCCAGAGCTTCGTTCCACTGATCCGAAAGCAAAATCTACTACGTGCATTATTTTCAAAGACTCACACCTGTTCGGAAGATACGATGGAGAATGAGTTAAATTCATCACGTGAAACTCGACTTGAGAACGGGTATCCACCAAAATTCATTGACAAAAACATGAAAGAAGAGCCTCCATTGCCAAAAATCACAACTAATCCTAAGAAAACTCTTTTCATGAACCTAAAATTCAAAGGTGATATCGACGTAGAAATTCTTAGAATCCGCCTTTCTAAATGTCTGAAGAAGACATTTACAACAGCGAACTTACCACGCATCACATTATCCAGCAGACAGTTAATCCAGTCTAACACCAACAATAAGATACTCAGTTTACTTGCTCGTATGGAGGAAAGTATATCGGCTGTACGCAACGCCAAGTCCACAAATGTATTCTGGAACATTGTCTAGTTTAGTTAACCATCCAGGGGAGAAAAGAAGAATAACAGCAGCTCCATCCTCGAACACCTTGTCAACTCTGGACATCGAGCACCCCTACATGAATGCTTGACAGTGCCACACAGAGTCCTTCAATATCGTACAAAAGGACTTCGTATAAGCCATATATATATATATATATATATATATATGAATGAAATATTCCCATATTGAGTCAAAAGAAAAAGACGTCAAAAGCGAAGAAAATTTTCTTTACGACGATTCATTTTCATAAGCTTCTCTACAATCGTATTTATATATTTAACAAAGCATTCATAAGACGACCAATCAGATACTGGTAAAATTTGTCCACGGTAAAACGTATTACGTAATGCAATGTGTAGCCTAGTTGGGGTGACTAATTGGAAGTTTGGAAATAGGGAGAAGTTGGCATGAAGTAATAAGTGTGAGATAATGACTCACCAGTATGATTGTGAAGAGTGGACAGGATCCAATGGAAAGACGATAAAGTGTTTTTTTTTTATAAAATATGCATGAAAACGCAGTGTTATTGATGAACAGTAATAGAGTGATAATAAAATATGGATGATGGGAATAATAATAATAGTAAACTTACATAATAAAAGGAAGCAAAATTATAGTAAGAACGTTACTCTGGTCACGGTAGGGCGAATGAATGTATGTAGTGCTTTGAGTGCAGAGGTCTGGTTTCAGATCCCGAATAGCCAATGATTCAGCGATGTACAGATGGCGTATGCGAAGTCCCTTTGTACGATATTGAAGGATTATGTGTAGCACTTTCAGGCATTCATGTCCAGAGTTGACAAGGTGTTCGAGGATGGGGCTGCTAGTATCCCTCTTTTCTCCTCTGGCTGGATGACCAAGCTGGACAGTGTTCCAGAATACATTTGTGGACTTGTCAATGCATACGACCGAGATGCCCTGCTCCACACGAACCAGTAAACTGATAAACGCACAATGAGGTGGCCAAAAGCGGTATCTTATCCTTGAGGTTAAACAGACTGGATTAACTGTCTGCTGGAGAATGTGTTGTGTGGTAAGGTGGCTGTTGGAAATGTCTTCTTCAGACATTTAGAAAGGTGGTTTCTAAGAATCTCAGCTTCGCTATCACCTTTGAATTATAGGTTCATGAAAAGAGTTTTCTTAGGATTAGTTGTGATTTTTGGCAATGGAGGCTTTTTCTTCATGTTTTTGTCAATGAATCTTGGTGGATACTCGTTCTCTAGTAGGATTTCACGTAATAAATTTAATTCTTTCTGTATCATGCCCTCCGAACAGAATTTTCTTCGCTGAATTCTTTGTTTTTATGTGTCAATTGGGATTATTAATTTAGTCTTTTATATTCATATTTTGTGATAACTGATCATACTTTCTCTTCATTTTTTACACACACACACACATGCACACAGGTAAGGCGAATACCAGAGGTATGCGAACTTCGACAATGGCAATCAGAATGGAGAAAATATAATCGTATGAAAGAGGAACAATCAGAAGAACAATCGCCTCAATCTTAATAGTGTTTAATATACAGTCCTTACACAGATGAAAATAATGTTATTATATTCTTCATTTCCATTGTATATCAAGTATAAATTGCTGAATCTAAATAAAGTGTTATATATGTGTGTGTGGAACTTCTACATTGTGGTAGTATGGAATTTTATATTGATCTGTTTATTAGATATCATACACAGTGAGTGTAACTGTATTATTAACTGGATGACGAAGTTTTGAACACAATTTATGACCGGTGGATAGCGACTAGCAGTGGAATCCAGAATGCGCATTTCCTCCTATTTGGAACTTGTCAACTGGATGTAACTGCATTCCGCAGTGAGTGAATGAGTGATGAAGTTCTCACGGAGACTCGAACCCAATGTCCATAGTTTCAAACGCCAAAGCGTTACCCATTAGACCAGTTGGGCCACGAGAGCTGGCCACCTCTTGTGCAACGGGTCATATTAATTATTTAATTGAATTTTAGGTTTTACCATTGACTAATTGGACAGAAGTACTCGGTCTCAGGTTGACATTTCGGCTTCTTGTGCAGATGCTTCGTCGATATCTGGGTCCAATCAATCGACGGGAAAATCTGATATTGAATTCAATTAAATTAAATGACCCATTGTACAAGAGGTGAACCTCGTGGTCCAACTGGTTTAATGGATAACCCTTTAGCGTTTGAAACTATGGCCACTGGGTTCGACCCTCCGTGGTGGGAACATCATCACTCACTGAGGAATGCAGGTATATCCAGCTGATGATTAGTCCCAAATGGGACGAAATGCACGTTGTCCTGGATTTCATCCACTGCTAGTCGCTATCCACCAATTAACTTCTAATTACATGCCCAGACATCGAAGCACCTGCACAAGAAACCGACATGTTAACCTGAGACGGAGCAATTTGGTTTAATCAATCGACGGGAACAACTAAAATTGAATTAAACAATTTATGACTATTCGTACTCATGTTATATATACCTTTGAGTTGATGCGTTCGAAAAAACTGGAAAGAACTCAATTCACTTATGAATTGGAAAGTGAGGAAGGAGAGTTTCCAATGTAAGATTCTATTATAAAAAGCAAGTTAAACACCAGTGTTTACAGAATACCCATACACACGCACATATTTAAACCGATAATTGAATTCTGGTTCATTCCACCCCATGTCATTAAAAATTCGATTGGTGAAATGTTTAAGTTATCATTATTATCTACTGTTCCCTTGAGTTCCCAGTGGAATATAGGGCTCCAAAAGCCCAATTCCACTTCGTCTTATTCTCTGTACTCCTTTTTCTGCTGGCCCCATGATTGCCAATAGTCTCTCATCTCTTGTATGCATGGCGGAATCGTCGTTTCCCATTCGGATTCCACTCGAATGATTTCCTGGCCTATGATATCATTCGAGGATCTCCGCAGTGTGTGTCCGATCCACGCATCACCATTTTCTTTGGGATATATTTTAGCAGTAGGTTCTTGGTTGGTTCCTTCCTGGAGTTTCTTGCTGCGTATCCTTTCTTTCTGGAAAGCTGGCCATTTGGTCTTCAGTGTGGAGCCAGAAAAGGAGGTAACTGTTGATATGGCGTGCTACGGTTTGTTGGAAATGCTTTTCGTGACACGCAGTGCAAGTTTCTGACCCAAATAGAAGAACTGACTCACTTAACATTCGTGTTGAAAATCGAAATCTTGTTCTTTATGCTGGCTGAGTGCAGAAGATTTCCAAACTGATTTCACACTGATGAAGGTCTGCACTGCTTTTCGGATTCTGGTGTGGTGAGAGCTGGCTGCTAGCCAAAGTTGGTAGACAGTAATTGACGTCAATGTTTATGTCCCCAATATTGGTGGTGAGAAAATGAGAACAAAGGCTTTGCGTAGGCGGATACAGTTAGCATATCGATGATCTGACACAGCCACAAGAGATGCAAGGTTAACTTTCTGTGAGAGACAACCAATCAAAAGACTGTATTTTCTACTATCAATAATCTACAATAATGTACATTAAAATCTATAAATATGTGTTGATTTTCCTTAATAAAGGATCTGTTGCCTGGCCCTTGTCTTCTGTTGTTACAGTGGGTGATAGTGGGGTAGTCTTTTCTAACTCCTATCTTCAATTTAAAGTCTCTGTTGAGTTTTCCATTGTGAATTCCTTGTCATGCGGCATTGTCATTCAGCTAACTGTTAAATGAGTTTGTCAAAGCTTTGGGGTACTCCATAGTGTTGAGTTAGTTTCCAAATTACTTCGGTACAGTCTGTAAATGCTTAAGTAATAGGGCACAAAAACTAAATAGTACCAAAGAAAATCTAAGGCCAGAAATAAAGCATATAATAGAAGCCTTGACACTAAATAGTTACTCCAATAAATTATTCCGGAAGAATACAGGAAATTGAAGAAAATGATATTGATAATTATAACAGTGAAGTTGATATGCACGACAAACATGCGTAGAAAGATGACTGGCATTCAAACCAACCGCAAACTCAATTAGAAAAAAGCTTTGTCAGTTAAAGGATCCTGCTATTGGAGCCTTTAGAAAAAACAATTTAGTTTATCTAATACCCTGCCTGCAATGATTGTCAGGTCAAAGTAGTAGAACAGGGGCAGTCAGTCAGACTAGCCGAGCATAAAAACCTATCAGCAAAATCTAGATTAGTTGACCCGAATAAGATAAGAAATCTAGAGAATAGTGCTGTAGCTATGGCACTATATGCATTTACGCACAACCATGCAACAGGATGGGACCAAGTAAGTCTTCAAATCTAAAATAACTAACATCGTGGAGCGAGAGATTGATAACAAAAGCTTCATTTATCGAATCAACTGACAACATGCGCAATAGAAATGATTCAACACGTGTCTATCTAGAAATTTCTACCACCCCTAAGACGAACAGGAAGGAATAAAGAAAACTATATAACTCAAAATTCGAAGTTACGCAGTTCTATTTGATATGATTATGAACAATAAATTGTTTTCGAAACGTCATCCAGAAAGACAGAAAAGGAGGGAATTGAGAATGAATCTTCAAAAGCTTTGAAGAAATTGAAGGACAAATCCATCATTACCTCGTATATGTATGAACATCTCAAGCTATTCTGTTCAATCATCCCAAGTTTATATGGTCTTCCGAAGATGCACAAAGATGTTATTCATCTTCGACCTATATTGGATATGCTAAACTAGCCTTATCATTTCACAGCTAAATGGCTTGAACCAGAAAGATCAAATCTATGTAAATATGGTCTTTCGAATACTGCTGACTTCGTCAGCTACGTTGATGAAATTTATATGACTTTTAAGCACAAGATTTCATTAGATGTTTGCTGTTTTATTTACAAATGTACCACTAGTAGAAACACTATTTGTTATCTATGTGATTACATTGACCTAAAATGCATAAACATCTGAGTGCCAACCAACTATCCGAAGCAGCTTTTATTAAAATGCACGACTAAGTGCAACTTCGATTTAATGACGTCATCTATAATCAGAAGGACGGAGTTACCTTGGAGTCTCCTTTAGGACCGCTCCTAGAGGATATCTTTATAATGAGCTTGAAGAATGACCCATGGAGAGAAACTATCTCAAGCTTGCATATGTATAAGCGATATATTGACGACATCTTCATTATTTATGATGACAGTTGTTCAACTGCTGAGCTTCTTGGAGAATTTGATGATTCTCACCCATCGATGGTTTTCACTATCGAAGAAAAATCGGATTCCACAGTCCACTTCTTAGGTGTGATGCTAGACAGAAGAGAGAATGGCATGTTAAAATGGTCGATTTACCGAAAGCCAACCATTTACAGGGTAGTACACTAACTTCAGCAGTTGGGTACCTCTAGGCCAAAGGAGACATCCTACCGGATATCCTAGAAGCTCTACTGAAAGAAACCGTCCAGATTACAGTGCGAAAGAAGACACTGTTTATGCGTTTGGCGTTCAAAAAATGGTGTTGTGGCTGCAGTGATTAGAAGTCGTTTACTTAAATGCATTAAGCGCTCCTTTCATGCAAGTGACTTATATTTAGTATTTACCAGCTGAAATATGATTCGACAATGCGTCAAGGATAAACTACCGCTTACGTCCACCTCTATGTGCATATACTCATTCATATGCCCGTGTGGAGTTGATTACACTGGGCATTGTAAACGTGTTCTCCGTAAATGCATAGCCGAACACTAACCGGTTCGGTTAATGAAAGGTGAGAATAGGACGACGAAGCCTTCAATTTGTGAACACCTTCTAGGGTCAGGTCATTTAGCGCCATGTGATTTATCCTTTAACGTTATCTACAGCACTAAATAAAACCACTCCAAAAACTTATATTTTCTCCACTTGTGTACAGGCCCGATGCTCTAGCTGTACATGAACAGAATCCTAAATTATGTTTTCAAAAACGTCTTCTTAAATTCCTTTCTTTACCTTGGTCATAGTTATGTTCTATTATTTTATTCTATTTTATCAATTGAATTCATTCCATTTCACTTCATCTCAGCCGCCCTTACTGTTATCATCGTACTGTTAACTTTTTAGAAAGCATTTGATAGTGATAGTGATGATAATAACAGTAGTGATATTAATGACGACATGCATGTCAAACATGCACAAGATAATGACAACACCAACAATGAAGAATCTAAATCATCAGTAGTAATTCCATACAAGGGAGGAACCTCGGAAACCACCTTACGCAGAATTCTTAACAAGGCAGGAATAAAAGTGGCTGGTATTCAAGCCTCCCACAAACTCAATTAGAAACAAGCTCTGTCGGTTAAATGGTGAATCCTGTGGAGCCTTTAAAACAAAACAATTTAGTTAATCTAATACCCCAACTGCAATGATTGTCAGGTCAGAGTAGCAGAACAGGGGCAGTCAGACTAGCCGAACATAAAAACCTTACTAAGTCTAGATTAGTTGACCTGAATAAGATAAGAAATCTAGAGGATAGTTCAGCTATACCACTCACTACATGCAATTACACACAACCATACAATAGACTGGATGGGATAGGATGACAGTTTTAAAATCTGGTGTCACAGGGTGGAGGGATAGATTGATAACAGAAGCTTTGTTTATCGAATCAACTGCAAACCAACACGTGTAATAGGAATGATTCAATGCCTATCCACCCAGATATCTGGAAAATTCTACTACCCCCACGACGACAAATATGAGAGGACAAAGAAAACTCAAGTGTCAAAGTCGTGTAATTACCAGTGATATGATTATGAACAATAAATTTCGTTCGAAACCTTGTCATGCAGTGATACAAACAAACTAATATGGAATTACTTACTACTACAGTGCCCAAGTTTCACACATGTATTAATTTAACCCACCATTTTTAAAATCTTAATACCAATTCACTTATTTAATAATCTTTGAAAGTCCTGTAATTCATCCATTTCAACTCTATCCCCTTAAAACAGCAGGTTAATTATCTTTATTCTTATTATATGTGAGTGGTTGGTGGTCGCTCTAAAAATCATGAATTGGTAGAAGTTAGAATTCATGGGCTGGCCATTGAATCGGGTCTACGAGCTCGCTTACCTTGTAACCGGAAGGTCCTTGGTTCGAAACCCAGTAGATGCATACCACAGATGAGACCCAAACTAGGCTAACGAAACAGATGGCTGTCCAGTAATCCAGTGCTGGTTTTCAATGCTCCTCTAACTGATATCAATCAATCCGTACTCTAACTCCAAATATGTGTATATTGGCTGAGCAATTTCTAGTGCCCCCACTTAATGCCTTCTTTTTCCGTAATATAAATATGACTGCTGTACAACTGGTTGAAGACGAAATCGTTGAAAAGAAATGGTTATTTCTTCGCTGAAAAAAACTGTGTTTCTCCAAATATCATAAAAAAAAATTAAATACATCATTTTAAATAATTAACGACCAACTTTAATTCTTTCTTTTCGAATTAATGAGTCTCTTAAATATGGTCAAGATTGTCAACTTGTCAAACGAACGTGAAGATTTCCGTTAGTTTAGATTGTGACGCAGGGATAGACAGACAGATAGACAGACAAATAGACGGGGGGATAAAGGGGGAATAGGAATATATATATTTCCTTCTACAAATGCTTCAACGATGACAATCAGTACCTGTGAACAGGTAGAAAAATTAGTAGTAGTCTAAACCTTAAAGATCAGTAGAAGTGAATATGAGATTGGTTAAAAACATTGCCGACATCATTTTTATTCAACTGAACAATCCACATAAAACGGTAAGGAAAAGAATCACGAAGAATTCATCTTTGTCACGTAATTTACCGATGATGGCTAAAACATGTCTAAGAGAGATAATATGACCTAGTGTCAGTAAAAAGTTTGAGCATTGTGGGAAATATATCAAATGAAGTATATTTTCTATAGTTTGGTTTGCAAGGGTTAGTTATGTTTTTACGAGTTGATCACGGAATGATAACAGTTAGAGAACCATTGAAAACCTGGGAGTCCAAGTGGCTGAATGGTATACGAGCCAGCTTGCCTTGTAACCGGAAGGTCCTGGGTTCGAATCGCAGTGGGTTCGTATTTCCGATGATTCCCAAAACTAGAACGAAACAGCAGCTATCAAGTACTCCCTGGTTTTCAATGGTTCTCTAACTGATATCAATCCGTGATCAACTCGTAAAAAAAATAAAGTATGATTATATTTCAATAGTTTACACACTATGATAGGTTTTGTTATTAGTAATATTTCGAGCAAAATTACTGCCCATGTTCACACCACAGTTGGAATTGTTTTGTTCACACATTTATGATTTGTACTCACATATATAGTTCATTTTTTGTTCATTCATGTTTTTGTATTCAGAATTATATTCCAAGTTGTTGACAGTTGTACTAGTCACCCTTGTTACATGTACCCGGTGTGACCTTAATGTGAATATAGGTTCTGTTATTAGCAGTCTCTCTTTCCATTTGTTCACATTAGTTTTTAGAATTGGCCATACTCTGAGGAAACCAGCAAGTGACATCACTAGACAAGCCATTGCTCGAGTGGAAGCCGACCGAAAGTAAAGCGGAGAGTTGGTCGTCAGTGCAAGGGTGACTTGGAGGAGGTCATGTGAAGAGGAGATGAAGGCGTGTGGGCAGACTTGGAGCCAGGTGAAGACTCTAGCAGAGAACCGAACGCAATGGAGACGCATGCCTGAAGCCCTATGTTCCTCTAGGAACTAAAGGAAATAATAATATAATAATAATAGTTTTTAGAATACAAACATTGTCCCAATCGACATTGTGGTTTTTGTCCCATGCATATGCAGCTATAGATGATTTTTTTTCTAAATTGTTGTAAGCTTGTGTTCCTTCCTGTTGGATGACCTGTAGTTAGGCATTTATGTTCATTCACTGTTATTTCGACTGATCTGGACGTTCGTCCCACATATTTAGTCGGACAGTCAGCACAAGATATTTTGTAAATCAAGTTGTTTTTATCCATCATTTTTATTGGATCTTTCAGTTGATTTATTTTATTTTTGATTAGATTCGTCGTTTTAAACGTTGTGTGAATACCGATATTTTTGAGGTTTCTTCGAATTCAGCCTCTGATGTACCATTTTTATATGGTATTGTGACTGTTTTCTTGCATTCTTCCATCTTGTCATTCTCCCGTTTTACCCTCTTTTTTATGTTATCTTTAATAAATTCTTATGGGTAGTTATTTTCTAGTAGCATTTTGAATAGGACATTTATTTGTTGTAAGTCTACGTATTCTATCTGCAAGACCTTCTATTAATCCTCGTTTTACCGTGAGTGGATTAGCTGAGTGATAATCAAGGAATCTTCCAGAGTGTGTGGTTTTTCTATATAGTGTCGTTTTTATGCTACAATCCGTTACTCTTTGCATTTTGCAGTCTAACATTTGCAGTTCCCCAATTTCATTCTCTATTTCGATATTGAATTTTGTTGAGTCGACATGAATGTTTATGTGCGAGAAGAGTTTCTCAACATTATTCTTTTTCATTATTACTAACGTGTCGTCTACATATCTCCACCAGCATTTTAATGATGACCTAAATGGTTTAAGGGCATTCTCTTCCCAATAATCCATGAATATGTCAGCTATTATCAGTGAGATAGGCAATCCCATGGCTACTCCTCCTTTATTTTGTTGGTATATTTTCCCTTCAAATGTGAAATATGTTGTTGTCAGACAGAATTCCACCCCTTCTATTATCTCTTCTACGGATAACTGTGTTCTGTCTTTTAGGCCATTATCTTCTTTTAGTCTCGCTCTCAGTGCATTCGTGGCCATTTGAATGGGTATTTTAGTGCAGAGACTGTTTACATCAAAGCTGACTAGTATTTCCTCTTCCTCTATCTTAGTGGTTTTTAGTCGTCTCACTAATTCAAATGAATCTACTATTCTAGCTTTTGAGTTGTCTCTTGTCGGTCTTAGTATTGTCGAGAGAAATCTTGATAGCATATACGTCGGTGTGTTTCTGAAGTCTAAAATCGGTCTTATTGGATATCCTTCTTTATGCAGTTTTATCTTGCCATTATATATTCTAGGTATACAACATGATTTCGGCATAATTTCAAACCATTTTGACTGACTTTCCAATTATTTCCTTCATCTGTCTAACTACCTTTGCTGATTCTTTCATTGTTTTGTTTGTGATCGTTTCTGGTGATTTCGTCATTAGGGTATAGGGTGCAGATTGTAAATGTTCATTCATCTTTTCATTACATGTTGGTTGTTTTGATGAGTAGTACTGTTGTGTTTCCTTTGTCTGCTTTTATGTCTTGAAGTGCTTTTAGTTCCTCCTTCGTTACATTTAGTTTTTCTGCTTTTTGCTTTTGTAAGGTTAATGCACATTGTGCCCGTACTATTGTTGTATTCAGGAACAAGCCCTGTAGGTTGACCCAGTTAAACAAAATACAAAATACGTTGCAATGACTGTGAAGTCAACTACATAGGTCAAACTAGTAAGTCAGGAGTAATCAGATTGTCGGAACATAAGAATTTAGCTAAGGTTAGAATGGTTGACCCCAAGAAGATAAGTAATTTAGAAAAAAGCTCAGCTATTGCACTTCACCCATTAACATACAACCACACAATGGGGTGGGATAGGGTTAAAATTCTAAAAAGTAACATAGGTAGGTGGAGAGAGAGGTTGATTACGGAATCCTTGTTCATTGAGTCTACACCCAACACATGCAACAGAAATGAGTCAATGCAAATACCAGAAATATCGAAGATATTATTACCACCAGTCAGTCAAATCAGAAGAAAATAATAAATAATCTTAATATTCTATTTCAATTCAAACACATCAAAACATTCTAACAAGTAACCTGTTATGACTATAGAAGTGCCCCTACTAATTGGGCTTTTTGCTTGTCATGTCCTTCTAGTGGTGTTTGAATCGCAGGTATAATATCTTCAGGTTTTAATCTTTTGTTACTAATAATATTGAAGTTGATCCCTTTGATCAGTACGCTTTCGTCTGGTGTTTCTGTTAGCTTTCTGTCTGACAAGTTTACAATCCAATTGGTTTAAGTTATTTGTCTGTCACTCGGGGTTTTTGCTATCATGAGTTTATTAAATTTTTTCGTTTTGTGCAACTTCTAGTATGCTTTCATACTTTTCCTTTTCAATTTTTCTTTTGCTTCATTAATATCTTTCCTTATTGTAAATAACTTTCGTATAATACCATGTAGTAGGTTTTCTTTGAGGCATATGCGAGCGCTGGATTTGCTTTATCAGTAGATATAGGTGATTTTAATCTTATGTTGTATACAGGAATAATTCCATTTTTTAGGCATCTGATATTGGAAATTCGATGGTTCGTTCATAAATCGAGATTCAGCTTGATATAAATGTGTGAGTTTGTTGGCCAGTCTTTTAATGGGAAGACCGGCTGTTGAATTAACGTCAGAAAAAAGTTTGAGCGTTGTGGAGAATAGATCCAATAAGGTATAATTATATTTCAATATTATATTATTATTATTGTTTCCCTTAATTCCTAGAGAAACATAGGGCTTCAGCCGTGCGTCACCATTGAGTTCGGTTCTCTGATAGAGTCTTCACCTGGCTCCATGTCTGCCCACACGCTTTCATCTCCTCTTCACATGACCTCCTCCAAGTCACCCTTGCACTGACGACCAACTCTCCGCTTCCCTTTCGGCCGGGTTCCACTCGAGCAATGACTTGTCTAGTGATGTCACATGATAGTTTCCACAGAGTATGGCCAATCCATCTCCATTTCTTCCTGCCTATTTGTTTCACAATCGGCTCCTGCTACGTTGGTTCGCTCATTGCCAGAGATCTCTGTTGCTGATCTTTTCTGGCTGGCCATCTGATCTTGAGTATTGAGAGAAGACAACTGTTAATGTAGGCCTGTAGTTTGTTTGAGATGCTCTTTATGACGCGCTGGCCAAGTCTCTGATCCATACAGTGAGTAGCACTGACTGACTTCACATTCGAGTAGAAAATCCGGATCTTCTTTTTGATGCTGAGTGCTGTTGACCTCCACACAGACTTGAGAGTAGTGAAAGCTTGTCTTGCTTTTCCGATCCTCGCTGCTTTGATATCCTCGTCAGTTCCGTCCGCCTGTATTTGAAACGATGCTTCCCAGGTAGGTAAAAGCGGTTGTTTCTTTCAGGTTCCTCCCATTCATGCTGGCTGATCGTTGTCTGTTGTTGTTGCTGTTGGTGGTGTTGGCCAGGAATCTTCATCACCTCTGTTTTCTCTACGTTCACCTGAAGTCCTGTCTTTGATGCTTCTTCTGCCAACTTGCTGCTTTCAGTAGTTTACACACAATGATAAGTTTTGTTATTGGTAATATTTCGAGCAAAATTACTGCCCGTGTGTGTTCACACCACTGTTAAAATTGTTTTGTTCACACATTTATGGTTTGTACTCATATATATAGTTCATTTTTTTGTTCACTCATGTTTTTGTATGACCATTTATGAAATATATTTGCAACTTAACTCTAATGCAATCTACGGTATATTCAGGCAAATCTTCGTCTGCCCCACTGCTTACTGAAGCTGGAGTCCCTCGGGGTGGTGATCTCTCTTTGCTTCTTTCTTTTTACGTGACTCACGTTTTTCGGATGAAGTCCACTTTGTTGAAAACGCCGATAATGACCTGACTGTCTCATTGCCAGTTACGTCTCAATCTTACTGTTTCAAACTGAATAGCTTTTTGGTGTATATCAGCGCCAGTGGTTTAAGCTGAATGGTCTTACCTTAAATCCCTTTAAATGTCAAACAGTTCGCTTCAAGTTTGAAGACAAACGTCATCTACACGAGCAGGCCTGTCTCACAAGACGAAATGGAAAGAAACTAAGTCAAGCATAAGATAGATACCTTGGAATATTTCTATCCTCTGACCTTTCTTCGTCATTCCATATCTTATCGATTTCTGGGTGAATGTTCCGTATAACCTACTGCATTGAGAAGTAAAGGCAATCTGGAATCAATCCATCTCTACTGTTACAAAATTTGTTAACTCTTACATTTTACCTACTGTAATTAACTATTCCCCCGTCAGTCTTTCCTGGGCTACTCAAAAAGCACTATGTCATATTGAGAAGGGTATTAAAGGTTGTTAGTAGGGCAAGTGGTCTGCCAATAAGTCAGATGGTTACTTCTGTGGTCGACGGACACCTGAAATCATGCAAGAAATGGTCTAAATCCATATTGTCTGACTCTCATAAACACTCTCTCTATTCACAACTCTCACCTTGCATCGCACCAGGTAAGACTAGAAGCCATTATTAAAGATTATATGCCAGTACAAATAAGTACAGTGTTCTATGTGACAGAGTAGGCGTTAAGCGTGAAACTTACAGCTTACTATGTACTTAGCATAATTAATTGGCTCTCTCTTATTCTCTCCTATTTGAAATCTATGGTGAGGCTATTTCAATTAACTTATAATCTTGGTTATTAATATTATTGTTATCATCATTTTACGCTTTTATACATTTTCGACTCAACTGTCACTGATAGTGCGCCAAAAGCAACAGCTATTATCAATATTGGTTGCTTATACTCTGTAAAGATTTTAATGTCACCCTCACACTGACGACTCACTCGTCGCTTCCCTTTTGGATTCCACTCGAGCACTGGACTGCATTGTGCGCGTTGTCATTCGACGGTTTCGCCAATGTTTGCCCGATCAATCCATCTCCATTTTCTCCTACATATTTGTTAGGCGGTAAGCTCTTGGTTGGTTGGTTGGCTTGTTGCCACATTTCCTTGTTGCTAATTCTTTCTGGCTAGTTGGCCATTTAGTCTTCACTATGGAGCCAGGGAAGGAGGCAGCTGTTGATGAAAGTCTGCTGCAACTGGCTGTTAGAAATCCTCTTCGTTACACGCAGTGCAATTTTCTGACCCGTATAGAAGGACCGACTTGACATTACTGTTGAAAATCTGGATCTTGTTCTTTATTCTGAAGATTTCCAAGCTGGTTTTAGGTTGATGAAGGTGTATTTGCTTGCCTTTCCGATTCTGCCTAGTGTTAAAATTTTCATCCATTTCACCAGTAGCTGAAACGATGCTGGCTGCCTAGATAATTGAAGGAGGTGTAACAACAGAAGACAAGGGCCAGGCAACAGATCATTTATTAAGGAAAACCAACACATATTTATAGATTTTAATGTACATTATTGTAGATGATTATTAGTAGAAAATACAGTCTTTTGATTGGTTGTTTCTCACAGAAAGTTAACCTTGAATCCCTTTGTGGCTGTGTCAGATCATCTATATGTGCTAACTGTATCCGCCTACGCAAAGCCTTTGTTCTCATCATTTTCTCACCACCAATATTGGGGACAGAAACATTGACGTCAGTTACTGTCTACCAACTTTGGCTAACAGCCAGCTCTCACCACGGAGGTAACCTCTGTTAAACCTCTCCCATTGGTAGTGATTGGTGCTGATTTTGGAGGAAAGCAAATTGCTACTATTATTAAAGCTTTAGGCTGATTTTCATAGAATTATTCGCTGTATAATTCTAGAAGGAACAGATGTGTAGTCACCAATAGGCAAGACGATATCTCTCTCTCTCCTTCAGGCGGCACCATATTACACATGACTGTTATTGATCAAAGATGGAAAAACGATAAATAGATATGAACTTCACGGTACTAATTAAATGTTATAGGAGTACAAAGTGAGCCACTTCAAGGTTGAACCTATTGAGATAGTCAATAAAAATGAACATAAATCTTAAACGGCTAAGGGTGAAGTGACTAGAATATAAATGTTGAACACATCTCAAGTCTTAATCCTTGTCGATAGGTAATGCTTGCAGGAGTAATCAGTTAAAAAAATGGAGTTGGTCAAAAATGTAAACCACTCACAATTGCCATCAATACAGCACTATCTTTGGAAGCTAAAAAACATTACTGATGTTCAAATGGCAACACAACAGATCAATTTTCTATGAAGATAATCAATGCGAATTATTATTCTTAAACCCAGACTCAATACATTATGGGCGCCAAGGGATGCACCACACTAATTGTTGTCTCAAAATTTTGTACGAGGACTGTGATACTATCTGGATGCCTAGATAAAAGCAGATAGTTGTCTAAAGCGGCCACTGTTCCTCTGAACCTTGGAAGTGAAACCTGGTGCCCAAGGAAGTTAGATCAGCATTTCCATGGTTTCTGGTGACCAATACAGCTTCCTACGCCATCAAATTTTTTCGGATTCTCGAGCCCATGTACACCACATAGATTTGCGATCAGGAGTTTCCGGCTGTCCTAGGGGGACCAGTACACCCATGGTTCCGGTTATAAGCGCCAGACGTTCGGATTCGGTCTTTCGCTTTTGTGATGGACATCCCCAGAGCTCGTGACACTTTAAACATTCGGAAATGCTTCGATCATAACACAAACAGCCATATATATAGCTTACTCTAGTCTGGTTTCTCGTATGGTTTTTTTTCCTAGTGGACATACTGAAAAAAACTACCATAGGAGATCGTCAAGAAGGCTACATGTGATTATGAAAGTGTTATATACACCTAGTTTTGCCTAAAACCTTAAAATAACTATTTTAAGGAGTTATCGCGCACTGGCATAATTCCTTTGTTTTACCCTCCGTTTGGATTGCCTGCTTCCTATTGGCTGTTAATACTTTTAATGCGTCCCTGAATTACCGCATTCTATAGGTGATTCTGTCTAGATTTTCAATGCTGTTTGAGAAAGTAAAAGCTCTCCTGTCAAGGTCCAATCTTTTCCTTTGTATTTGCATGCCGACGGTGTTACTGTTGTTGACGTGCGGTTAGGGATAGATCAGCCAGCACATTGTCTAGTAGACCGTAGTTCCTGTCATAACAGGAAGTATGTGTACTGCGCACTTATTAGCTCCTAGATGCTCACACTGATGAAATCGATTGCATCCTAAAGTCCCTGAACCAATCAAGTGAAACAGAGAGTATTAAATGTCAGGTGATCGAAGAACCCAGAGAACAATTATTTGAGGCTGTTCAAACATTGGTTTGTTTAAAGATATGCTAGTAAGAAGATCTTACACCTCTGGTTACAGGATGCCACAAAGCAATTAGAAGTATAGAATTATTAGGTTTTATCTTTTCTAACACCCCGCTCCTCTTCAGAGTGGAGGCTCAGCATAACTGGGTCGCCGATTTTACTGCAACGGGAAGAAGATAAAAGACTTCGTAACCGACTTCTCTATTAAGGAAAAACACACCACATTTATACAATTCCAGATACATTTCAGGTTGACAAGGTCAGCGGACAATAAACTGCTCTGATTGGTTGCTGATTTTATGAAGGTTAACTCTTGGGACTATTTCCTGCCCACAACATACGCTAGATCCACGCTTCAACTTCTGTAGCCTCTTACTTCGAATGTTGTTTTTAATTTTGTCTACTTTTTATCCATCTGCGTCTGTAAACACTACTGATAATTCTTGTCAGTAGCACACGTCGTGCTACTAAAACCCTATATGCCACCGGTACGACTTCGCCTTCAAACATCCATGGTACTGTTCACAACCTTAAGGTTGAACACTTTCCTCCAAGTGACATGGTATACGACCTGTAGGAACACTCATCCCAGTTGGTGTGAGTGTGTGTATAGCAGCACTATGTACTTCAACTGGACAGAAACTAGGAAAAGAAACCATGGAGAAGTTACTCAACAACGAAGATCAACTCGCGCAATACTTAAAATTACAACACACAAGTTGTATGGAATGCATAAACCGAACCTATGCCTAACAACGTACTTCCGATTCAACGGCCAAATATATGAACAAGTTAAGGGAACACCCATGGGATCACCAATATCAGGTTTGAGTGCAGAAGCAGTGATGCAAAGGCTTGAAAACATAATTCTACCAAAGATCAAATCCAAGATTTGGATACGTTACGTAGACGGCACATTTGTAATTACCAAAAGAAACGAGTTAGATAAAACTCACAACTTAATAAACAACTTCTTCAACGACATCAAATTCACAAGAAGAGAGGATTCCGGGTGCGAAATCCCATTTTTGGACGTATTAGTCAAGCGAACAACCACAGGGGAATTAGAAACTCAAGCTCTATAGAAAATCAACTCACACAGACCAAATACTGTATTACAACAGCAACAATCCAATAACACACAAAAGGGGTTGTATACAAACACTATTCAAGAAAGCCACAACTCCCTTAAAAAAAATCGAAGTAAAATATCTCATGGACGTTTTCCATGAGAATGGATATCCACGAAACCTCATCAAAAGAAATCTACCCTTCCAGGCCAACCAACGAAATCAGAAGCCACCAATGAAAAGACAAAGAAAATCGTCTTACTATACACATTCAGAAGTCACTGCAAGACTCTTCAAACCTTAAGGAAATGATGTCGTACACAAACACCAACAAAGTCACTTCATTCAGCTCTGTGTTAACCAAAAGACTCAACAGTGAAAGAAGATAAAACCAACATTATCTACAAAATAAATTGCAACGACTGCGTAAAACACTACATTGGCCAAAGTGGACGTCCTCTTTGTCTTCGTATCCATGATCATAAGCTAGCCGTCAAAAGACATGACATCCACTCCCTCATATCACTACATACAGACAACCGCGGACATCAATTCGACTGGGAAAACTAGCGTTCAAATATTGGACAGAGGAAACAACAAGAATGATAGAGAATTTTTAGAAGCTTGTCTGGTATTCCAGTGAATCATCAATCAATAGACACATCGAGATAGACAAAATTTATTAACCGATAAGAAGGAAATCTCATACACAAAGGGTCAAAGTTCAAGTCAAAGAAACAATGAGTTCCAATACAAGTAACCTAGAAGGTGTGAAAACACACAAAAAACAACCAATCACGACGTTGAAAGAGGCACCCATCAGGAGAGATGAGTTCAATCAAATTGAAGTATGCATCCGCTGAAGTAAGGCACAGACACCATTCACCTCAGAGAACATAACCACATCATATACAACATATATACAAGGTGCGTTGGTGGTACAGTGTTAGAATGCTCGCCGATCACGCCTCATATGGACCGGGTTCCACCCTCAGCCGCCAACGCACTCCTTTACCTCGCTAAGCTAGTAAGTAATAAGACTGGTAAAGAGGGAAGGTTGGGGGGCATGAGGCTGGCTAGCACCCCCTTCCCGTAAAAATAAATATCACCACTGCTACCGAAACTTCAAGCCTCTAGCTTGAAGGCAACCTATGTTCCACTGGGAACGTGAAGGAATAAAAAAACAACAGTGTATTAATAATGCATCGGAATTCTCTCTCTCTTTTCAAATTATTGAATGCACGAAAATGAAGAAATAAATAAATAATAATAATAATAGTTATAACAACAATAATCACAGTATAATAAATAGAAGAATGTCTCACTCACTGAAATGATTACACCATAGTGTGACAAGAATAAGAAACAATAATAATAATAACAGTAGTGTTGTAATGGTTATTCCTCTTTATATAACAGCGATATTATTATTATAATATATAGCAGCTCTATTGTGGTTTTATTTTTCTGCACTTCATCTCGTTACAAATAAAAAGCGAAAAATGACGCGTTTTTGTGGAAAATACAACAACAACAACAACACCGACAACAGCAGCCACACACACAAACACACACACGCACACAGCTATACAGACAAATAACAATCAATCAAGCAATCAATCAATCAGTGAAGCATTTAGCTTACTGATAAATATAATGAGTAGTATACACATGAATTGTTAAAAAAACAAGAAGATAAAAGCAAATGATGTGCCTGGTGGTTGTTCACTAGGGTGTAGACAACCAAACACACTCGTACACACACACACACACACAGACACGTGATCTGCAGCTCAATCATTCTCTGCCGACAGTAAAGGACTCAAAACGCATTGGAGCACAGTATGATCCACACAGAACCGATCAAAGGAATGAATGAGTATGGGGTGGGTGGGGGGGCGAATAGCAAATAGCACAGATACAGACAGACATACACAAGCACATACACACACAAACCAAATGAGAAGTAGAACAATGAACAGACACTCACACATACGCACACGAAGAGGTAGACAAATCATTGAAGAAAACTATAACATCCACAGAGAGGAGATGTTTGTATGTTTGTAAGTAAAGGTTAAGAAGCAGGAGGAGAAGACACAACAATAATAATAATAACAAAAACAACACAAATGCTTGTGTGTACTTCTAAAATATCGATTTTATGTTTGTTTGTATATAACTATGACAATATATAATACGATGATTGTGTATACGCGCATGGCTGATGATGAATATAGTTCAGGGCGTGTGTGAGTGTGTGGGTGGGTATGGACATGAGTCAATAATCAGTGGAGAAGGGGGTGTAGGTGTATTCGCGAGTGTGTGTTCTACAAAGAAATGCCAGTATTAGTATTAGTTATTAGTAGGATTGATAGAGTGGTAGTAGTAGCTTTGTATTTTGAATAATTATAACGATGCACTTCACAACTGTCGCACTCACTATAGAGAAAGAATAGAATCAATCATACAACACATCAAGATTAAGAAGCGCCAACGACGACGGCGGTGATGATGATGATGACGATGATGATGTTGATGATGATGATGGTGGTCGTCGTCGTGGTGAGATATAATCTCACAAATTAATAACTGAAGACTATTCACTCATTGCTATTTCTGTGTCTCTCTATGTTGTTCCAGTGGTTCCAGTTGATTCTGCCGATGTGACGACAACAGTAGTTCGAGAATTCCCTGTTGACTGGGCAGGAGGAGGAGGAAGCAAGTCATTCACTGCATTCATCAACTGGTCAGACAATAGGCCACGTTTGTATAAACCATCTGTGAGTAGACGATAGAATGTTAGTTGATCAGTTGGTGGTAATATGAAGATTTTAGGCAGTAAAGATGTGGGACTATGAATGCTGAAAAGAAAAATAATAATAATGATGATGATTAGAATTTATTTGAATATTTTTTTTAAAGAATGGATACTGAACAAAGAATACTCTTTTCGATAACCTGCTATTCATCAGGTTCTACATTATAACGAATGAATGAATTAGTGTTATGAACAACATTAATGCTGTTTAAATAACATCGAATAAATAATAATAGTATCAATGGATTACAGTTCAATAGCATCAACATAACACTACACATTGAATATCAGGAAAATTAGGGAAGATAATAATACAAATTCATGAATTTATAGTCTCTACTAAAGGCCATTCAGGGCAGTAGAAGTGACTAGCTGAACTTGCTTCTTTTGCACACAAAGCACTGGTTGTTTCAATCGAATCGAGATAGCCTCTGCTGTTTGGAACATGCGGTACTTCGATGTTTTTGGCATTTTATTTGATACCCGGTAGATGATGGTGGAGAAGGACTCTTCAATGCTGGCTGGCTTTGTGGCTAGCAGGTTTAGATCAGATGGTCTAATATCGAATTGTTAATGGTTTTAACTACACCTTTACTTAGCCATACTGGGAGACGTTCTCGAGCTAGCACGAAAAATCAAGTTCCTAGAGCAACGGCCAATATAACTCGCTCCACCACAAGCGATACAATCAGAGTTGGCTAGCTAGTCTAGGTACTTCATGTTTCAGTCGAGGTAGCACCATCAGTCGTGTAGAGAATACGACGTGTAGTTTGCCAGCATTAAAAGTTCTTTGAACTGATTTTCTTAATTTCTTCGTAATTATCTCACTTGGTATATCGCCCTTGAATTGTAGTCGTATATAAAGTGGCTTCTTGTTTACAGATAGTGAGTAGTCCTTTTCCGTTTTCTTTGTCATGTGTTTCTTGATAAATTTTTCGGGATAGCTATTTTCGATCAAAGTATCATATATATATATATATATATATATATATATATATATATATGAAATATCATTTTTTTTCTTTTTGTGTAACTATAAAATTCTATTGTGATGAGAGTAATCAATCATTGTGAATAACAGAAATTTGAAAGAACATCGTTTCACATACACGCAGTTGGCATCACCAATGAGAATGTCGGAATGAGAGTCAGAAAGAAAAGATACAGACCTTCATCAGTTTTGTAAATCTTACGAACGCCGCCTCAGCATCACAAAGAACAAGATTCGGATTTTCAACACAAATGTGAAGTTAGTTAGAAACTTGGCGTTTACATGCTGAGAAACAGCAGTTCCAACAGACCATTGCAGACTTATATCAACAGCTGCCTCCTTCTCTGACTCCATACTGAAGATCAAATGGCCTGTTGGCTGGCCAGAAAGAATTAGCAACAAGAAACTCTGATTGGGAACAAACCAACCAAGAGCTGACCGCTTAACAAATACGTATGAGAAAATGGAGATAGATGGATCGGGTAAGGCGCAATGCAAGCCATCACTCGACTAGAATCCGAATGGGAAGTGAAGAGTGTGTCGTCGGAGTGAGGGTGACATGAAGGAGATCGTGTGGTCAAGAGGAGATGAGAGATTATGGATAATCGTGAATCCAGATGAAGAGGATGGCAGAAAATAGAAGAAAGTGGAGATGTGTTGTTGAAGCCCTACGTTCCACTCGGAGTCCTAGGGAACAATAATGATAAAAACCTAACGCATACATAGCATGATGGAATATACTACTGATTCGTTGGTATGAGTAGTTACACCCTACTTGTCCTAAGTAGTGTACGGCTTGCCTACGAGATTCAACATCTAAACACTAGACTACCGTTTCTCTTGCTTGGAGCCAAGTTCATTAACAGCATATGCAATTTCACTTAGCATAGACAGGCGAATCACTTCAAACCATCCGAGACTAATTCGGAGCGATGTACATCACTGATCAGCTTGACAACAAACGAATGAAACAGACGTTCGGTGTGTTTAGATGAATAGTATATAGTTTTATACAATGATGATAAAGTGTTAAAATCTTTGGAAAATATTTCCACCACACAATTTGATTGTTGCTCACACTGATCGATCGATTCCCTCGTTTGGTGTTAAGCTCGCCAAAATCCCAGTGGCTTAATGGCTTACGAGCTCGCTTTGTAACCGGATGGTCCTGTGTTAGAATTCCACAGTTGAAGAGTCCCAAACTAGGCTGAAGAAACAGCTCCCCAGTACGCTCTACCTAGTTTTTCAATGACTGACTTTCTAAGTGATGTCAACTCATGATGAAATCCTGTAAACTAAAAGAGTTGATCCAGTTAAAACCACTCTAATTTTATAAATTATTTAAAATAATCCCAGCGCGCGTGTTTAAAAGAAACAAAAACAAAACAAGATCTGCTTTCTGAACATTTCACTGTGTAAACCACAGCTTCTTCCTCAGCAAAATTATCTGGGTTTTTATTAACCATCAAAATATCTATTCAGAAAAATTACATAGATTGAATTTCAGTTTCTTTGAAAGTTACTTGTCGGTAGATATTCGTACCAATAGAAATATGTGTAAACAATCATCACACATATATTTGTAATGACTAACTAATTTTATAACGGAGAAAACCGATGCCCCCGCAGCTCGATCCTTGAACATTTAATCGACTCTGGACACCAAGTCAAACCACAAATAAACTTCAAAGTTATCTACAGAATACCAGGCAATTTTGCTAAAAGTGTACGGATCAAACTTATCCACATCGCCGAAGCAATCTCCATTCATCTGCTAAATCCTGAACTCTGCATACAAAAGAAATTCGTTCATTCACTAAATCTACAATGGACGTAATCTTTCTTAATTTCAGTCTTACTAATTGTATTATTTTGTCTTTTGCATTTTATTTTTTCACATCTTCACTTATATTATTCTCTACCCCACCCTTTTGTAATCTCTATCCTCATTAACAATGTTGCTAACTCGACCCAAGTCCAATTTCTAGTCAACTATGTTACGTCATCCGATTAACTTACTCAATTTTCAACTGTATTATTCTCTAACCCCACCCTTATTTAACTTTAACCACCACTCATTAAAACTGTTGCCGACCTGACCTACTCTGAATTCTACTCAATTGTATTACGTCATCCAGTTCATTTAATCAATTTTATTTTATTTTCTATCTAATTAACATTTGTTTCCAAGCAAAATAATACTTATATTACGTAATTATCTAAACTTTATAAATTCAATGTACACACAAACAAACAAAATTGTATATAAATGCGACTATACAGCTCAGTGAATGAATTCGCCGAAAATAGTCGCTTAGCTAAACGCCTTCTTTTCTTTTATATGACTTTTATATGAATTTCAAATTGTCATATTTGTCTGTTTGAGTGTGTGGGCATGTTGTTTCTTGTATGAGAAACATGTCAAAACATGTGATAATATTTTACAGTGGTCATAATATAAGATTGAATTTTTTGTTCCTCTCATCTGTTTTGCTTCATTAAAGTCTGTCATATAGTTGCTGATAAGTCTATACCTTCTCTCCTATTCATTACATTCGATGAAGTTAAAATATGCAAGGCTTCAGAAGTCAACCTTTCTTTATATGGCGAATGAAAGTCTCTTCCTAGAGTTGCAACATTGTCGAAATCAATCTTATGTCCGCTGTCTACAGCATCCATTGCTGCAGTCGATCTTTTTTCAAGACTCGTTCATTCTACTTCATTTCTAAATGGATGTTTCCCTGCACAGCCTGCATTCATTCATTTTGACCTTCCTTCACCATTCTACTGCTCTCCCCTATATGGTAAACCTCACATTTTGAGCACTTTATCCTATACACACAGTTGTTTTGTGACATTTTGAGAATCATACCTTTGACACTCACCAAAGCTATCTCTAGAGAATTAGAGGGCTTGAAATAGACTTTAATATTATATGAAGCAAATAGTCCTTGAAGTTGTTCAGCTTTGTCCTTTCGATATGCAATGGTTATCGTCGATAGCGAAGATTTTTCAATTTTTCTGTTTTCACTTATGCTCCTTTTTATTGATAATATAATTTAGCAGCTTTCCCGGATAACCATTTCCAATCGAAATATGTTTTATATTGGAGATCTTATTCTCCATATCATCATTATTATCTGTTGTAATGTTTCTAGCTCCGTTTACGGGATTTAAAGCTACTAAAAATTTCATTTTTACAGGATGATTCAACTGGAAATTCAAATATGTTGTTTGAATGTGTCGGTTCCCCGTATATCGTGAGCTGTATTCTTTGATGGCTAATAAAATCGAAGTAATTTTTGCTGCTTAAGAAGCTGTGGATTACACAGCGAAATGTTCAGTAAAAAAACAGATCTTGTTTTGAGTTTTTTTAACTCTTAAACACGCTCTGAGATTGGTTGGAGGATTTCATCATGAGCTGACATCAGTTAGAGAGCAAACCATTGGAAAACCACCTGGGAGTACTGGACAGCGGTTTCGTCATCCTAGTTTGGGACTCTTCAGAAGTGCGCACCCACACCACGGGGGTTCGAACACAGGACCTTCTGGTAACATGGCGGGCTCGTAGACTATTCATGAGCCACTGTGACCCGATCCATTAGCGAATGAACTCCAACTTCTGCCAATTCATAACATAGCGCAACCACTTCATAATGTCTTTTTCGATGAGTTACTGCCTCACCTTCAACCTGCTGTACGCTACTGGTCACGGCTTTCCACTAGAACCCCAGGTAACTGTCTAAACAAGGCCAAGTGGCTTAATGGTCTGGAGTCGAACACTGGTGGTGGGTGCATACTGATGAGGAATCCCAAACCAGACTGAGGAGACAGCTGTCCAGTAGTCTCCCTAGTGGTTTTCCAATGGTCGGCTCTCTAACTGATGTCAGCTCATGATGAAATCCTCTTCCAACCAATCAAACAAAATCCTTACAAAAAAAAACAAATATTTGAAAACTCTCTAGGATTATTTTCAATAGTTAATAATGATTTAATCTGACTTGGCGGTCAGATTATTCCAGGAAAATCCTAACATCTACAGTCTGGAAACATACAGTCTTCTTTTTAGATCCCAAAAGAATGCCGCATATAATTTTTCACCTTGAATTATATACAATTTTCAAATTACAAATTTGATTCAATTATAAGTTTGACACACTAGATAGAATATATACCGAGTTTTAATCGTCTATAGGACAAACTGGTCGAAGAAGCGGCCAGAGAAGACAGGACTCCAGGTGAACATAGACAAGACGGAGGTTATGAAAATAGCCAACCAACCAACAACAACAACAGCAACAGCAATATCCAGTGCCAATCACCATCAACGGGAGGGATCTGAAAGAGGTTACCTCATTCACTTATCTAGGAAGCATTGTCTCAACTACAGGACGAAAGGACGAGGATGCCAAGTCAAGTATCGGGAAGGCGAGAAACACATTCATCAACCTGAAACCAATCTGGAAATCTTCGTCACTCAGCATCAACAGCAAAATGATTCGGATTTTCAATACAAACGTCAAGTCAGTCAGTTCTTCTATACGGATGGATCAGAAACTTGGCGGGTCACAAAGAATATTTCCAACAGCCTGTTGCAGACCTTTATCAACAACTGTCTTCGCTCTACACTCAAGATCACATAGCCAGAAAGAATCACCAACAAGAAACTATGGGAGCAAACAAAAGTAGAACCAATCGACCAACAAATATGCAGGAGAAAGTGGAGATGGATTGAACACTCCCTGAGGAGGCCGTTGGGTGACATTGCGCGTCAGGCCAGTGCTCGAGTGGAACCCGAAAGGGAAGCGGCGAGTGGGACGTGCAAGGGTGACATGGAGGAGATCGTGTGAAGACGAGTTGAAACAGTATGGATTAACATGGATGCAGGTGAAAAGTACAGCAGAAGACAGAAGCAAGTGGAGACGTGCAGTTGAAGCCCTATGTTCCACTTGGAACCCAAGGGAACAATAATAATAATAACAATAGGAATGTCCACGTTAAAACGCCCTAGAGTCGATGGCAAAGCGGTTACCAGACTCGCCGACCACCATGCAAATGGGTTGGGGTTCGATCCCCTGCCAACGTACACCTGATGTATATATATCAATGGTCGGCCTGATAAAATTTGGGCTATCCATATCACATGCTGAAAATTCCGTAAACTTGTACCAAAAAATACGGTGGTGTGGAATCAAGCTATAATAAAATAAAAAATTAAATACTTGACCCTTTGATCACATATTACACGCCTAATCAATACAGTGTCCATTCGGAATATTAGGGCAGAATAAAATGATTATATATATATATATATATATATACATATTGATTTGTTTGAGGTCATACACAACTGCTAAGTATAAGGTGAACTAACATGTACAATACACACTATCTCTATTTCCGCTAAATAAATAAATAAATAATGTAACGAATTCATAAGGTCAAAAAACACACACAAAAAACAACCGAAAACAAGTTACACGAACTGAATTACATTTTCACTGTAAAAAACTTTGCACAACCACACTGTAATAGTTTAAGGGATGCCATTTCACAAAAAAAAACGATTCAAGGCAAGTATGGTATTTGCCAAGCTAAGTCATCTCTGGTGTAAACATCATATCCGGTAGCACTCTTTGCGGTCTTCCTTTATCGCTGTGAGTAAGACATGGCCGCCAGTTAGTTGTCTTTGACCACACATGTTTGTGATCTATCTCACTTGTTAAGTAGTATACTATACTATAGTGGGTAATATTGAGGTTAGGATGTTGAGTGAGTGGTAGGTAAGGAAGTGAAGTCAATCGATGTGGTTGTGAATCTACATTAATTACAATGGCTTGGACACAACGTGTTGCAGATTTCTGCCTAGCCATCATCTTCCTCGAAGGTCAATATTAGCTTGCGTTGGAAAAAGAACTAGTGCTGATCAAAGCAAAACTTCCTAACACTCCATGAAATTTTTGACAGTCAGCTTGAACCAAACACATTAGGAAGTTTAGACTACTTGACTGACTGACTGACTGGTTGGAGTAATCAGAATTCTGTAAACCAACAATGAGGGCTGGAGACAATTGGTAACATGGCTCAAAATTGTTCTCAATGGAGAAGACGGATTCACTCTTTGTGATTTAAAGTATCTAACATACCCCCCCCTGACCGATAGGTGCTACCCTTGACGTGGTGGTCGGGCTTGCACATCGCGTTGACCCAACAAGCTACATTGGCTGGAACCAATGTTCCTGCAGGTCCTACCATGCCAGGAAGGCCGTTAGAATAGCGATTAGACTAAAAGCAGTTACCGGCATTGTGTAAGAATCTTTCTTACACTATGCTGGGGAACAGGGGTGTAACAGCCGTGAGGTGTTTCCCTCGGATGACCAGCATGTCAGCTATGCTGTCTCTCCAGTCCGGAGAGACGGGGTTAGAAAAGGTCGACCCCAAAAACTGCACATCCCGACTTACCCAACGGTGGCCTGTAACCGGTGGTAAGTTTACTAATACGGAACCAATCCCAAAAACCAGTTCATACAGGCCGTGTGTGACTGGCTGGCCTCAAGCAGTTGTCTCCTGGGCTCTGCGGTCACACAACGCTAACTCTCTTTCTGTTTCAGGTATCCGAAGAATCAATCAACCTCCACGGTGTGGGCAGTTGGGAGGTAACAACCGCCCACACACTTCCAAAAACAGACAGACAGACAACATAAAACCTCATTGTGTTTCCATGTTACTATTCCTTCCCCCTCACATTTCTGATTATTATCGTTTTATTTTTGAGTCTTTTTCCCTCTTTTATTTTCCTTTGTGTGGTACACGGAGTGTGGCAATTTGAAGTGGTCCACTTCTGTACAAGGTTCTAAGTTAAACTTCAGTCAGATCAGTCACCAGAAGTTACACACAAAGGTAGGAAATCAGAAATGCACATGTGAGGAGGGAGGAAGACAGAGCGAAACGAGGATTTGACGGATCTGAGAGATCACAAAAAAGTGAATAATTCTCAACCATACCATCTGAACAACTCCAGTAAGCCAGACGACAGTCCACATCTTCCTACATGACTCATTCACAAATCAAGAGTTGGCGACGTCTTCATGTATAGCTGATGTTTGATGTTTTGATTTGACGAAATCTAATTCTTTCCCAATCGAAAATCCTATGCGGTAGTTAACATTACCCATCGGGGGAAGGTGATGCCTAGGCATGCGCGTAACACATGTGTCTAGTCCATCTCAATCAATAATACTTCGCCAGTTTATCGATTAGACTTTTTCTCTTTACCTAACAGTCATCTAGACTAGGCCTTAATATTATGTCTAATCATATTTTATAGCATACTATTTGTGCTGGGGAATAATCGAAATGACGCTACCAATTCACAAGGTTATATATGTATATGTATGCGTATAATAGGAACTGTTCTCTTCCAGTGGAAATATGGTTTATTGGCTTACGAATTTCAACTTTACGCGAAAATGTCACCGGATGGATTGCAGTTGCCACAACACTGCCTCCAAAGCCTCAGGATGGTCGGGGTTGGGTGCATTGCGCTGCGGGTTGGCCACCCCTCCGCACACCTCTTGAAATGCTCCCATATGACCGGGCGTCTTACATAGCCTCTCCTGAGGAAGTCCTACTCACTGCCTTCACATGGCTGAGGTGTTTTTCACCAAAGTGAGAGGGCGAAAGCGGATGCCCAGCGCTATTCACCGGGTTGACTGTCCATTGGATGACAGTCTAGGGGAGACGGCTAAACCCTGATTCCAAACCTTCAACGACTGACGTATGAAGCTCACTGGAGCTCACCGGCAGACGTATGGACAAAGGGCTTGTTGGATGTCCTGGATGTCTGGCCCCATTCAAAAAGGCGTATGAACCGAACTCCGGTCACCGGCTGCCAATGGATAGTGGACTTCCTACTCCACTCCTACTGCCTTGTAGGTCACACTTGGTTGTGTAAAGGCTAGAGCTGCACTCTCAAACAAAAGGCCGAGCGATTCTGGGGACATCACTCGTACCAAATTCCCATGAAACTTCATGAACTCTCTTACAAACGACTCTCACCATGCCTGGGTAGCGATGATTTGAGATGTTCATGAAGCCGGCTCATCCTCCCGTAGGAGATAGCCGAAGTAAAGTAAAGTAAGTACTCCATATATCACACAAAAGTAGAGAAAAGGAGAAAAAAGAAAAAAGTTCAAATGAACTACAATGAGCAGCAGTAATGTCCTGGAGAAAGAATATCATCATGGAAATATATGAGGGTTAAAAGGATATGGAAAGTTACACAGGTTGAATGCATCTCAGCCATATCAACAACGTCTCTCTCTCTCCCTCCCCAATCATTGATTCTTGTCATCTCAGGACTCTAATCAGACAGTCTACACGTCTCTATATGGAATAATAGAAAGACGGTTGCAGTGAAGAAAATTTTCTTCTTGATGAAGTTATCAACTAGATGATGGCTGTACATTCGTGTATTTATAGTAAATAGGTGGGAAAGTTGCTGTCTAATTAACCTTGTTTCTATATTAGATCATTCTTGTATTACCTAATTAATTATCTAAACTTGACAAACCTCATCTATATATATATATATATACACAAAGTAGTTATATGTAAATGCGATTGTGAATGAATTCGCCGTCGAAAAGAGTCTCTTCGCTGAACGTCTTCTCTTTTTCATACGACTCAATGGGAATTTTTAAGCTACCTAAACGTTCCAAATAAAAAAGGGTGCGTACTGCCGATAATTCCCAAACTAGGATGAAACAGCCGTCCAGTACTCCCTATGGGTGGTTTTCAATGGTTCTCTAACTGATATCAATCCGTGATCAACTGGTAAAAAACAAAACTGCTGCTGCTGCTGGATTCAACATAGAACTTGGCACCGAAGTGCAGCAGTTCGAGTTACCATGTTCCAAATACCACACAAAGGTAGACAAGAAGATGAGTGATGAAGAGAATCAATAGAGTTTTGACAAGTATAAGAGTGAAACAGAATGAGTAATGGTAGAAAGGAATATGAAAGATTACAGAGACTGAATACATCTCCGTAAGCCATTGACAACGATTTTGAGCCATGTCACCTATTGTCTCCACCCACTGATTCTTAGAGTCCCGATGGCGGCCCCCAACCCGGAAGTCTGCATCTCCCTACCTGACTCAGTTTAACTGTCAAGGATTTCATGGATTGATGCAATGTTTTTGTTTGGCCACCACTTACTCTTTTCCAACCTGCACCTATATCAGCTAGTAATGCCCGTCGGGGGAGACGATGGTTAGGCATTCGCAGCACGTGACCTAACCATCTCAATCTATGTAACTTCATAGCCTCTTCGAGTGATTTTCTCTCTTTGCCCAACACTCTACGCCTAACGTCAACATTACTTACCTTATTATACCACCTAACGCGAGAGAGAAAGCTGCTACCGAAAGCTGCTACCTTGACGTGGTGGTCGGGGTTGAACACTGCAATGACCCAACAAGCTATACTGGCTGGAACTTATGTTCCTGCAGGTCTTACCATGCCAGAAAGGTTGTTTGGATAGCGGTTAGACTAAAAGCAGTTACCCAATCCAATACTATGACTTCAAATAAATCACAGAATATCATGCCGGATCGGTCGGGGTCCGGATTAACAACGACCGCGCTTTCTGCTGCCGTGTCACAGGGCAGAAGTGATAAATACGCTACTGAGACACACCAAATGAAAAACCAACAAAAAACAAAACTAACCCTTACAAACCAAACTAAGGAAAATTAATCTGATGCTCGCTAGTGACTTGCTAAAGGATGGAGTTTTCTGGAGTTCTAGTGAGAAGTCGTGACCACTGAGGCCCATCTAGATGTCACACGTGAGGATAGATATCCCACCGACGACATTGGTTGGTGCTTGTCGCGCTTAATCACGAATTAGTAGAAGTTAGAATTCATGGACTGGCCATTGAATTGCGTCCCAGTGGCTGAATGGTCTAAGGGCTTGCCTTGTAACCGGAAGATCCTGGGTTGGAGCCCCGGTGTGTGGTTGCGTACTGCCGATGATTCCCAAAAGACTGGGATGAAACAGCTGTCCAGTACTCCGTGGAGTGTTCTCAATGGTTCTCTACATGAAATCAATCCGTGATCAACTTGTAAAAAATAAATAAATAAAAGTCCTTAATTCGCTAAAGTCAACTCCATCAGTGTATATCTATGGTGAAATTATACGTAAGTGGCGACAGAGAGTATCGTTCACCGACACTACTGATCGTTAATCATTTCAGATGACAACTGTTGCACATAAACGAGAGAAAAAGAAAAAAGGCAGAACCACAACACACCAACCAAATAACACAACTAGCTAGGACTTACCGAACAAATGAATTATAATAGAATAATACGAATGTTCCAATTAATACTTGACAATCGAAACGATCGACTACACCACCGTGTCCAGGGAATAAATCACCAAAATCTTTAATTTTAAATGCACGTTTAAAACCACTAGCGAAAAATCCACCGAATGGCCCGACTACTGATGTATATATGCTTATAATTAAACAATGCTGTAAAAATGGATACCAAATGATTTGACGAATTGGTAGAAAGAACTATGTAGGGCGAGTGGGGGCGAGGCGGCGGGCGGGGAGGGTGAAAGAAAACAAGAAATGAACACATAACTTTTAATGTTTAATCGATATTTTTTTACATAATGAATTTTACCAATATATTCAGTTAAAGGTTATTTGATGGATGGTGACTAGCAGCAGTAGAATGCAGGATGAGCATTTCGTCCTATTTGGGACTCATCAGCCAAATGTACCTGCATTCTAGTGAGTTATAAACCAAGTACTCATCGTTTCCAACTCTAAAGCGTTATGCCTTATAACATTTGGGCCATGATAGCGCTTTGATGTGTGAAAAGATGGGTACCGAGTCCGCATAGTCTCCACTCACTGATTTTTAGTATTCCAACGACATCAAATGGGCAACTTATACCACCACACGTGGCTCACTCAAACCATGGACAGACGTCACCTTATGGTCTAACACAACTGATAGCTGCTACCTTGACGTGATGGGAGTCGAACTTGCACATTTCCCAATCACCTACATTGGCTGGAATGAATATTTCTGCAGTTGCTACCATGCTAGAAAGGTTGTTAGATAACGATCAGACTAGGTGTAGTTACCATCATAGTATAAACTGACCACTCCATGTTTCGGGGAAGAGGTTCTTTTGCCAAACCATGACGCTGGGGAAAAGTGATGTCACAGCAGCATGGTTTTTCTTTCATATGACCAGCAATACAATTGTGTCGACTTTCCACGACGGGAACGAAGGATAAGAAAGGGTCAACTCAGAAAATAAAACATCCAAGCTAACCATATGGCAGTTCACGGCCGCCAGCGGTAAGATCTTAATATAAACATAACTCCAGAAACCAATTCAAACGGGTTACGTGTGATCGATCTCAATCAGTTGTCCTATAGGCTCAGCGAACAGGCAACACTAATGTTCTTTTTACTTCAGGTACCTTAATCCGAAGAAATTAAAGCATAAGTCAAACTTATTGCACATCATCAGCAAAGTGACATTAGCAATTAGTAGTGTTCTCTGAATCCAGGAACACAAATCAGTTGTGAAAAGACATTATATATATTCCCGTTTCATATCAATGCATTTGGATAATTATGGACATCAGTTTGATTGGGATAATATCCAAATTTTAGACAGAGGAAACACCGAAAGCAAATGCCAGCGAATTCCTCGAAGCCTGGTACTCAAAAGAAATATGCGACAAACAAACATGTTGATATAGACCAAATCTACCAACTGATAAAAAGTAAATCAGGTGACGAGACGGTTTCAAATTGAAGTCAATAAAAAATGATCAATACAGATGTAAAGATGGTCACCTGGAAAAGCAATTCTATCACTCATGGAAAATTTAAATCAGTTCAGTTTATGCTAAAAATTGCGCTGAAAGGGGATGTTGTCCATACAGGGGACGACGAAAGCTCTGCAACTATACCAACCAACTGAGAGAACACTACTTATTGCAAATCATCCATCTGAGCTATAAATCTTCTTTATTATTTCAAAGTGACATTAGCAAAAACTTAAATTCTAAAGTAAGTGAGACGTATTCCCTCAATTATGATGTATTCATATGTGATAACATTTTATATCATCATAATTAACATACGTAGCAGCACTGCTGTGGGAAACTCGTCAAATTGACAACATCTCAGGCCATCTTCAAATGTTAAAACAACTAAGTAATACAACAGAGACAACAAGTAACCTTAAAGCATTGTAAAACACTTTTTTAAAACCACGAGAAACCAACGTGTGACATTTGAATTACAATTAGGTTGACGCGTGGTCATCAGTAATACAAGCCCCTTGAAAACTGTAAATCCACACACACTACACAAGGACAAACTTTACAGAATACCAACTCAACCGATTGACCCGATAATCAAATAAAAAAAACTTTATCTACAAAAATATCTCAAAGTGACCGTGAGGTCAATTCCAACATAGGTCAATACTTCAGTAGATTTAGGTCAAAAAAAAGTTGTATGAATATATGGCAATTGAGCTAAGTGAACAATGATTGATCCTCCGAAATAATTATCAACTTAGAAAAACACACGACTCAGCTAATTTCAGCGGATGCAGAAACTGAACAATAACACAACAGGGTGAGGAACAACAGAGCTCCAGTTATAAAAGCATCAAAGGACAGGTGAAGAAATAGGTTGGTCACTGAATCTTTCTCCTGCGTTAGGTGGTGCTACAATAGAGTGAGTAATATTCAGATTAAGGGCGTCCAGCGTTAATGAGGTAAAGAGGAAGATCAATGGATGAGGTTGTGAATTCACATCAATTGACATGTTAGGACATAAGTGACGCATTCCTATCCTAGTCATCAGTCATCTTCCACGACGGGTGGGCATTGTTAGCTGACTGACATAGGATGGATCAGGTTGAAAAAGAACTAGCAAGTGGTGGTTGTCAAACCAAAATATGGTTTCATCAGTCAATCAAATGCATAACAGTTAGTTCAAGTCAACCAGACGGACAGCCATCCACCCACGTAGGGAGGTGTAGACTTCCTCACTGACTGACTGACTAGTTGGGGTAGACCGGATGATGGTGAGAACCACTGAGGGCTGGAGACAATTGGTGATATGGCTGGAAATCGTCGTTGTCAATGTCTGGTGCAGGTGCATTCACTCTTTGTGATTTGCCAGTCATATCCAATCAAAGTACTTTATTGTTCTTCCACAATGTTACTATTCTTTTTCCTGACTCACACTTCTGTTTATTATCTGTCTCTCTTCTCTTTCTTTGTGTGGTAGGCGTCGTAAGGTCACGGCTTCCCACTAGAACCTCAGGTCACTGCCTGAATTGGGCCGGTCGCTAGTGAGGGTACAGCAGGTTGAAGATGAGGCAGTAACTCATCGAAACAGAAGACATTGCGAAGCGGTCGCGTTATGTCGTGAATTAGCAGAAGTTAGAATTCATGGGTTGGCCATTGGATCGGGTCCCAGTGGCTTAATGGTCTACGAGTCAGCTTGCCTTGTAACCAGAAGGTCTTGGGCTCGAACTCGGTGGCGTGGGTGCGTACTGATGAAGAGTCCCGAATTAGGACGAAACAGTTAACCAGTACTCCCAGGTTTTCCAGTGATTCTCTAACTGATGCCGACTCATGATAAAATCCTCCATCCAAACAAACAGTTTAGTCTTATGTTTTCGTGTCCCACTAATATGTCAATATAAGTAGTATGTAGAGTAACTTTCCTGAGGTATGAATAATTTAGACGTAAGTAGAAAAGCCACTGGAGTCAATGTTATGGTTTGTGCCTATGAAAATCTTCATTGCAACCTGATACAATGAACAGTGGATCATGCTTCATCTATCTGGGTTAACAAGCTGTTCAACAGGCTTCTTAGGAACTTCATTGGAAACATTCCATTCGAGTGCCCGACTACTCAGTAAGAAGGATTTAGGTTGACTCTTAGATTTTAAGGCTTAAGCATCACATAAGTGAAAATGTTATGTATGCTATTGTAATTTGGTTGTTAATGTAACGTGAAGTGAATATATATAAGAGTATTCACTCTATTGAGGTTAAGGGTTGAGTGTTTACGTAAGGAGGAGAAATCAGTCGATGAGGTTGTGAAGATGCATCAATTGAGATAGCAAGGACACATGTTACACATGTCAAACCATCTCTTTTCTCGTTGAATAATGTTGGTTAATGTGTGATTAGATTGGAAGAGTTAAGGGGGTGATCAAATCAAAACATCGCGTCAATCTATGAAGTCTTCGACTTTTGGTTTTAGCCTCATAGTGATGCGTAGACTACCTGAGTGTGGCCGTGGTGATACTAGGAACCAACAACTTGAGACTGTTGGTAATGTGGCTTAAGATGGTAGAAGTGTATTCACTCTCTGGATAATCCTACTCCCATGAAGAGCTCATTATTCTCCATGTAGTTATTCTTTGAATGTTTTTTTTATTTTCCTCTACCTTTGTGTGTTGTATGGTGTGCGGTAACTTGAACTTGCTTTTAAGTTTGATTCCTTATTAGTAACTTACCGTCGACTACGGACCGCTTTAGGGTAAGCCGAGATGTACCATTCTCTGGGACCATCTTTTCTACCCTTTCCTCCACGTTTCCAGAGTCGAGAGACAGCATAGCTAACATGCTGGTCTTCACCACCTTTTTTTTCCTTCACGTTCCACAGTGGAACATAGGGCTTCAAGCTAGTGGCTTGAAGTTTCTGTAGCAGTGTTTATTTTACAGGATGGGGTTGCTAGCATCATGCCCAACCTTCCCCCTTTACCAGCTTTATTTCTGGCTTAGCGAGGTAAAGGAGTGCGTCGGTGGCCGGAGATCGAACCCCGGACCATGTGCATGGTTGGCGAGCGTCCTAACCGCTATGCCACCGACGCCTTCACCAACTTACTGGTGTTAAATCCCTGTTCCTCAGAAATACGACTTCGCCCACCGAACCCCAAGCATAGTGTAAAAAATAGCTTACACTATACCTGTGGTAACTACTTTTAGTCTAATCGCTATCCTAACTAACCTTCCTGGCACAGTAGGACCGGCAGGAACATTAGTTCCAGCAAGTATAACTTGTTGGGTCATTCCGATATGCAAGCCCGACCACCACCACCACCACATCAAGGTAGTAGCCATCGGTAAGGTGAGAGTGACAACCCGAATGGTTGCAAAGTTCTATCTTGAAATCAGTCAGCTCGTCAGATAACTTCAACTGTTCCAATTTTGTGCAAAGTTTCCCATTGAAACTTCAGTTGGGCACTTTTCTTGTTCTTTTACGTTCCCAATGGAACATAGGGCTTCAAGCTAGAGACCTGAAGTTTCTGTAGCAGTGATGTTTATTTTCATGGGATGAAGTCGCCCAGCCTTCTATCTTTACTAGTCTGATTACTAGGCTAAGCGGAGTAAAGGAGTGCGTTGACGGCTGGGGATCGAACCCCGAATCACATGCGTGGCTGAAGAGCATTTTGCCACTAAGCCACAGATGTACTTTGCGCACTGTGATAGAATAGAATATATGATTCCATAATAAAATGATTTTATTTAATGTCACACACTACATTGTAGTAAGGAATATAGCGTTATTCATTTACTGATGATCACGTTTCGATCACACTTAATTGCTTATAATTATATGGTGAAAGTGCTTACACATAAATTTCAAAATATTTTATATGTACTTATTATTCCAGGTTATTTCAGGTCGTCAAATAATAATTTTTAATATTTCTGGTACTGGAGTTGTATAATTAACATTGCATATATGTCAGGTGCCTGACTGAATGGTTCCAGAGAACTTTGCACAGACGTGCAGCAGCTCTAGTTGCCACTCTCCCGCCTTGTAACACACGAAGAAAGAGAAGAGAGATGTAAAAGGGAGATACATAATAAACAGAAGTGTGAGTGAGGAAAAAAGAATAGTAATATGTTGGAAGAACAGTGCAGTACTTTGATTGGATATGACTGGCAAATCACAGAGAGTGAATGCATCTACGCCAGACATTGACAACGACAATTTTCAACCATATCACCAATTGTCTCCAGCGTCATTGGTTCTCACCATCATCCCGAGTACCCCAACCAGTCTGGGTGGATGGCTGTCCGTCTGACTGACTTGAAATAACTGTTATGCATTTGATTGACTGATGAAACCATGTTTCAGTTTGACAAACACCACTTGCTAGTTCTTTTCCAACTAGATTCATCCTATGTCAGTCAGCTAACAATGCCCACCCGTCGTGGAAGATGACTGATGACTAGGATAGGAATGCGTCACTTATGTCCTAACATGTCAATTGATGTGAATTCACAAACTCATTGATTGATTTTCCCTGCTTACCTCATTAACGCTGGACACCTAATCTGAATATTATTTACCCTATTGTAGCACTACCTAACATGAGAGACAAAGTACAGACACCTATGATCAGAGACAGCCATCCATTCTTTTCATTTCTCCCACTTTCAATGACCACGACTCATTCACAACCATAAAGCGGCACTGGTCAGACTACTGAGTACGAACACACGTCCTTTGGTCGATAGTCAGACGGATATCACATCTACGCCAGAGAGAGCGTAAGGGCAGGGTTACTAGCTTCACACTCAATCATCCTTCTTCCTCGAACTTGTCATCGGCGCGCGTCGACCGGGAATCGAACCCCGAACCGCATAAATGACTGGTCGGCAATCTACATACCGCCAAACCCCCGACGCACTGATAAACTCATAAAGAATCGTAAAAGTTCATTTCATATTAAAGTCAGCACTGAAGACGTTGGCCTAGAAAGAGAATGACAGTTCCGCAAGCGAACCATCTTGCTCACAGATTTTTATTTATTTATTTATTTAAACGCAGAAAAACTTGGTACAATATGGCACCAAGAAAGATGCGCCACACAATATTGTGTGAGGGCTGAGATACTGTCCGGGCGCCCAGACCGAAGTAGGTGGTTTTCTTAAGGGACCACCCCCCGAGCCTTTGACTTGGAGTCCAATCCGCAAGGCAGCAGGGCAGCGTCATGAGCTGCGTTCCCATGGTTGTCGGTGACCCATATGGGTTCATACGCCATTTGATCCGATTGAATTCTGGAGCCCATGTACCCCATGGTAACTGCTTTTAGTCTAACCGCTATCCAAACAACCTTCCTGACATGGTAGGACCTGCAGGGACATGAGTCCCAGCCAGTTTAGCTTATTGGGTCACTGCGGCATTCAAGCCCGACCACCACGGCAAGGTAGCAGTTATCGGTCGGGTGCTCACAGAACACAACTGCACCACCAATACGACCTACGTGAGCTAGAAAGCTTCTCCATTATTAATAGGTATATATATATCAAATAAAGAAAATCATACTTACTAGATATTTTGGTAAATTATACGTCTGTGCTACAAACACAGGATTCCTTGTACAATTCATTGTCAACGATCCCTTAGCATCATCCCATTCAATTGGACAAACGAAATAATCAAATTTCAACAGGATGTATGAAAAGATCAAACTGAAGACAATTGTCGACAGGCCACCACCGATAAAACCTTCCCAGGTCTTTTTTGGTGACAGCTTAATCAATGGAGTCTTCCCGTAGAAAAAGCCAAACACATAGGCCATTATATCATTGCATATCACTAAACAGACGGGCAAAAGGAACCTGTAAGGGAATAAGACATTAAAAATTACGAATATGAGCATAAGTGTGTGTAATTGTCGCACTGATAAGACTGTCCAGCTTAACAGTGAAACGTCCGTGAATGAAGCAGAATTCACAATCTATAGCCGGTCGACGAAACCAATAGGAAGATACGGTTTTTATATAATTAGATTACAGCGATTTCTAAAACTGTAGCAGAGTAACTAACCAGACAGTGGCGTCTATGGATAATCTATTTTTATCACATATTCATACTCAGAGTAATTTGGCAGGGTGGGTGGTGACTAGCAATGGAATGCAAGATGAACCTGCAATCCCCAATAAGTGATGGTATCCCTGCTAGATCACTTGGGTCATATCTAACACGGATATCCTGAAGCCACGTTTCGCGTTCAAGCGTACCACCAATAATGCTCATACAGTGATAATAATAATAATGATAATAATCGCTTTATTCTGAACAATGTTTATATAATGCATAGAATTTTGCAGTAGAGTTTATTGTATGATATTTCCTCTTCGACGAGGATCTTCAAATAAAAACAGATTTGATTGACAGTAGATCGGTTGACACAGTTCTGTATTGCCTGCGTTCTATCTCTCGTGTGAAGCACTATAATAGGGTGAGCGATATTGAGGTTAGGCATCGGTCGAGTGCCAGCTAAGTAGGTGGGAGGGGAAATCAACCGACGAGGCTGTGAAGTTACATCGATTGAGATGGTGAGGACATGTGCTACGTATGCCTAGCCATCAATCGCCTTCCTCGACAATGGGCAGTGTTAGCCACTGACATAGGGTCAGGTTGGAAAGGAGCTAGTGAAAGGTGGTCTAACCAAAACATGGTTTCATCAGTCAATGAAATCCATAACAGTTGGTTTAAGCCAGCCAACCACCTAGGGAGATGTAGACTTCCTGGTTGGAGTCATCGGCACGGTAAATACCAATATCTGGCTCAAAATCGTTCTCAATGATAGCGAAGATGCATCCAGTCCTTGTGACTTACAATTTCCAATGAAGCTACATTGTTCTTCGTTATTACTATCCCTTTTGTCTTATATCCCTGTTTACTGTCTCTATTTTGCATTTCTTCTTCTCTTGCTTACCTGAAGCGGAAACCAATCGATCATTGTGAGATCTCTTCTTTTTTCTCCTTCGAGAAATACACGACGACATTTTATTCAATGCCAGCTATAAAAAGTTCAGGAGTACATTTTGGTGAACCAAGGACAACCTTCAGGAACAGTCATCTCATATAGTATTAGGATAAGCCGCTATCCATCGAGGATAATGCTTTTTCTAATGTTTAGTAGAAATTTACGAAACCACAGGTTGTGAACATTTATAATACTCGTGAGTGGAGATAATACCATTGGAGGTCATAATTTACTAAATTTAAACAGACTGAATCAGAAATATTATATGCAGTATATACTGTATTATTATAATTATTATTATTGTTTCCTTTAATTCCTAGAGGAACATAGGGCTTCAGTCGTGCGTCTCCATTGCGTTCTGTTCTCTGCTAGAGTCTTCACCTGGCTCCAAGTCTGCCCACACGTTTTCATCTCCTCTTCACATGACCTCCTCAATGTCACCCTTGCACTGACGACCAACTCGCCACTTCCCTTTCGGGTTCCACTCGAGCAATGGCTTGTCTAGTGATGTCACTTGATGCATTGTTTCCTCAGAGTATGGCCAATCCATCTCCATTTCTTACTGCATATTTGTTTCACAATCGGTTCCTGGTTAGTTCGCTACCAGAGATCTCTGTTGCTGATTTTTTCTGGCCAGCCATCTGATCTTGAGTAGTATTGAACGAAGACAGCAAGCTGTTGATGAAGGTCTGTAGTTTGTTTGAGATGCTCTTTATGATGCGCAGTGCAAGTCTCTGATCCGTATAGTAGCACTGACTGACTTCACATTGGAGTTGAAAATCCGGATCTTATTTTTGATGCTGAGTGTTGTTGACCTCCACACAGACTTGAGAATAGTGAAAGCTGGTCTTGCTTTCCCGATTCTTGCTTTGATATCCTCGTCAGTTCCGTCTACCTGTAATTGAAACGATGCTTCCCAGGTAAGTAAATGAGGTTGTTTCTTTCAGATTTCTCGCATTTATGCTGATTGTTGTCTGTTGTTGTTGTTGTCGCTGTTGGCCAGGAATCTTCATTACCTCTGTTTTCTCTAAGTTCACCTGAAGTCCTATCTTTGATGCTTCTTCTGCCAACTTGTTGCTTTTCATCATTTGCATATCTTCCAGTTTGTGGGAAGTCCAGATCCTCCAAGTTTTCTGTGTGAGTTCATCTTATGCCTGTTTCCTCATTGCCCATTGTCTGTCGCATTATCCAATCTACTGCAATCAGGAAAATCATGCAGTATATATTGATGGAGGGTTTTTTTCGGTAGTTTAAGTTTTAAACAGGCCGCCAAATCGAACAACAGGCAATGCTAACCAAAACGTTACAAAGCCTCAATTATCACTGTTTACTGCTTTTCATAAAGTCGCATTCAAAATCTCAAATGAAGCGCGCTTCGAATGTCTTCATCTGAAAGTTAAAGTTTTACGTACCACCTGAGCTTATCACGGGACCCTATGGCGCTGGTGTCGGTGTCGTACTAATCACTCCAGTAGGAAATATATCTATTTGCAGTCTTTTCCTTGACTTGACTTCACGATTCCATACAAGAGCTTTGTCTCCTTCGCCATATCTCTCACACATGCATGGAGATACGCTCAACTTGTCGAATAGGAAGATGAAGAAGTAGGGGATGTGGAGGAGGAGGAGGACGAGGCAGAGAAGGCAAATGCTGATGCATTAAAATGAAATGTATCGAAGAAAAAAAAGAACTTACCAGATCATTCCATTGAATATATTCTCTATACAAAAGTATGATGACGTCACAAAGATGAGTAATGTAACGTGGGTCCAGCCAAACTAAAGGAATAACAAAAAAGATTTTAAAAAGTATTTTTTAAAACACAATTCAAGATTACTTTAATAAAAACGACAGAAATAACTTGTCACCATTTGAAACACAGTATTTTTGTTCAGCGAAGAAATTCGTTGAAAAGAAATTTCTTCGCTGAACAGAAACTGTGTTTTTATTTATGAATAAATGGGTATTTTTCGTGACCATTTGAAACGTCGATAATTCAGAGGTAGAACACCCGAAAATCACGTCACACGTGGGCTGGGATCCAATCCACGGGCCACCGACGAATTTCTAAACACTGCTTAAGGGCAGTAGTAGGCTCGATAAAAACGGAACGTTGGACGTGAGGCTAGTAACCTCGCCCCCCCCACTGCCACCGAAACTTCAAAGCTCAAGCAAGCATCAAGTCCTGTACTCCACCTCAAACTCATGGGAACAGTATAAATAGAAGGAGTAATTTGGCGCAAAGTCAAACTTTAGACACCCGACAGGAGCGATGGTTGGCCACACCAGTGACCTTAGAACGCTCAGTCAAAGTAAGGTAGTGAAGGCAGGTGAATAACATACTATGTATTCACGAAGAGAAGTGTTTACACCTTCCTACGTGACTAGCTTAAACTAACTGTTGTGGATTTCATTAACTGATGAAGCCATGTTTTGGTCTGATTACCACTTGCTAGCTCTTTTTCAACTTGATCAATCCTATGTCAGTCAGCTAACATTCCCCGTCACTCGAGGAAGGCGATCGATGGCTAGGAATGCATGCGTAACACATATCCTAGCCATCTTAATCGATGTAACTTCACAGCCTCGTCGATTGATTTCCCCTCCAACCTACCTAGCTGGCACTCGATTGATGTCTAACCTCAATATCGCTTACCCTATTTTACCACTTCACACGGGAGATATAACGCAAGCACCTATGATCAAAGACAGCTAGCCGACCTTTTCATTGCTTCCACTCTCAATGGCCATGTTTCACTCACAGACATAAAGGAGGATGGAGTGGACTGATGAGCAGTAAACACGCCCTTTGGTCGATAGCCAGCCAGCCGGAAATCAAGTCTACTAAGCCAGAGACGGCGTAAACTGGCGTATGCGAAACTAGCCTTCTGTATCCGTGGTGAGATTTCATCAGTGATCAACCCGTTGATGCAACTTCCCACCCAAATAAGTGAAGTGGTCAACACACTCCACCAACCACTTCACTCCCTATTTCTCAGCCAGGAGTGAGTCTATGTAGTCCAGTCCAGTCCTGTAACATCATCTTACATTCACCAGTTGGAGAAACTCATTTAAGAACAATAGCAAAACATTCATTATGCCATAATCAAAGATAATTTATTGATTTTACTGATATAACAACGCCAAAGTAAACAAAAATTATTATGAGCTAACTTACCAATGTGAACTGTTTAATATAATGACGCTTCACTAAGCTTAGAACAAATCCAACAATTCCAGCACAGTATAACGAGAAGGAGATAAACTGATGATGCGTGATCCACGGTTGAAGAAAATCCTGTTGAGATAAGAATGTATTTTTTTAATATGGGGGAGAAGAAGAGATAACAGAAGGGGGAAGTAAAGAGAAACAGGATGTTTTTTTTCAATTAACACTGTAATTATTTATATGTTGTCCAAGCCAAGCTCACTTTTGAACAGTTTGAGAGATAAAAACAACAGCTGGGCATTCAGTATATGTGATATTTTCTTTAGTTTGGTTTGTAAGGATTAGTTATGTTTTACGAGTTGATCACGGACTGATATCAGTTAGAGAACCATTGAAAATTAATAGAAGTTAGAATTCAAGAGCCATTGAATCGGGTCCCAGTGGCTGAATGGTATACGAGCTTGCCTTGTAACCGGAAGGTCTTGGGTTCGAATCTCATTGGGTGCGTACTGCCGATGATTCCCAAAACTAGGATGAAACAGCAGCTGTCCAGTACTCCCTGGTTTTCAATGGTTCTCTAACTGATATCAGTCCGTGATCAACTCGTAAAATATGTGATATTCATTATTATTATTATCATAAAAGTTCTTTTTGTATTTCCTAATAAATGAAAAAATAAAGCGATACTATCGTTTTTTTTACTGATGTTTCGCTATTTAATGCTACTAATGCTAACAGCTTTATCAAAGTAGTATTTTTCGAGTTCGACCACGGATTAATATCACTAAGAGAACCATTGAAAACCAGATAGGGAGTACTGGACAGCCAGCTGTTCCATCAGCCTAGTTTGGGAATCGTCAGCAGTACGCACCCACCACCAAATGTCGAACCCAGGACGTTCCGGTTTCAAAGCAAGCTCGTAGACCATTCAGCCACCGGGACCCGATTCAATGGCTGAATGGTATATGAGCTTGCTTTGAAACCGGAACGTCCTGGGTTCGACATCTGGCGGTGGGTGTGGATTGCTAATGATTCCCAAACTAGGCTGATGGAACAGCTGGCTGTCCAGTACTCCCTATCTGGTTTTCAATGGTTCTCTAACTGATATCAATCCATGATCAACTCCAAAAAACAAATGTAATCCTTACAAACCTACTCTTGAAAATCAAAGTAGTATTGTTAAACTAGAATTCACAAAATTTCATGATATATATATATATGGCAGCCTTAATAATCGTTCATCAACGTATACGGAGACTTTTAATTTTTATGCTGTCCACTTGGCTAATTGCTAATGATAACAAGAATACATTTGAAGATAACATCTTTTTAAATATACGTCTGTAACAACAGAAGGCAAGAGTCAGGCAACAGATCGTTCATTAAGGAAAATCAACACATATTTATAGATTTTAATGTACATTATTGTAGATTATTGTTAGTAGAAAATATAGTCTTTTGATTGGTTGTTTCTCACAGAAAGTTAACCTTGCATCTCTTCGTGGCTGTGTCAGATCATCCATATGCTAACTGCACCCGCCTACGCAAAGCCTTTGTTCTCACTTTCTCACCACCAATATTGGGGACATAAACATTGACGTCAATTACTATCTACCAACTTCTGCTAGCAGCCAGCTCTCATCACACGTTGATGATACTTTTGTTGTGCTAAAACAAGATCTACGCAATTCATTCTTGGAGAAACTTAAAACAATCTATCTCCCTACATCCAGTTTACGTCGGAAGCAGGCAGAATCAGATGTCGGTGAACTACATTTTCCAGGTTGCCTAGTTAAGAGGAGGGAAAACGGATATTTTAATGTGTCTATATTCACGAAGAAAACCCACTCCAACTAATATTTAGACTTTGGATCATCATACTCCCCATCAGAGTAAAGGTATCAGTTGTTTCAAGTCTTCTTAGATGAGCACACTCTTTGATGTCAATGGATGAGAAAGAAAAAGAAGAAGAAATATCAAACATTACTGAAACTCTTAAGCAAAACAACTACCCAAGGAACTTCATCAACAAAATCAACACTGACATTAAGTATGGTCGAAAACGTATTTCGAAGACATGGACCTCAACAGTTGTCATTCCACATAAATCAGAAATGTCATATAGTATCAGAAGAATACTCAATAAGCACAACATCAGAGTTTTCCTAAAAACACTAGACACAGTGAAAAGCCACCTTGTCCATGTAAAAGACCTAATTCCAGAGGTTTTTTTTATTCCTTTACGTTCCCAGTGGAACATAGGGCTTCAAGCTACTGGCTTGAAGTTTCTGTAGCAGTGTTTATTTTTTACAGGATAGGGTTGCTAACCTGATGCCCAACCTTCCCTCTTTACCAGTCTCAGTACTGGCTTAGCGAGGTAAACGAGTGCGTCGTCCAGAGATCGAACCCCGGACCATATACATGGTCGGCGAGCGTCCTAACCGCTATGCCACCGACGCACAACACTCTATCAGAGACATGTAAAAATGTTTGCATATAAATGAAATGACTGCGCTAGCATTGGTAAAATATTCTGAACACGTGTTCAAAGTACTGTAAGTATTATTAGTTATAAACAATGGTCTGACATGTTCAGTCAGATACACGTCTACGGTCTAAAGTATATAGCTTGTCTATTTCACTGCATTCCAGAGGGTTCTCAATCTAATTGTGTCTACGAAATAAAGTGATTGGAATGTGATGCGATATACATCGGCCATGCATCACCAAAGAGGAATCAAGATCGAATAGGATGATGAACACTGTAGAGCCGCCTCTGTTCGACCACCGAGAAATAAATCCAGTTGAACTAGAAAAGCCTGCAAAATCATCAGCCATTAGTCGTCTACACGCTATAGAATCAGGTCACAAAAATAATTTTCACCACATTCAAATCCTCATCCAGAAAAAGCATTCCAGAAATCACAAAGGACATCTAATATCAGAAGCACTTCATATCAAGTGGAATCCAAATTGTCTGAATAGGAATGATGGACTAAAACAGAATTTGACCTGGTTACAACACACACTTCCCTCCCCCTTGAAATGACAAAATCAACACGAATGTGATAAGCAATTTCATTACGTAAACACACGCTGCTTTTCTGATTGTATACGCCTGTCAAATCCAACAATCTACACATGATAGTTTTGTTATCTTTACCGATTGACCAACTTAACAGCAACATAAAAATTACCCCCTGCTGATGAATGATGATTAAGTTGTCATATATGACCTGAGATTTTGTAAATTCTTCTGGTTTAACAATACCACTTTGAAAAAGCTATTAGCATTAGCAGCATTAATTAAATAGCGAAAGGTCAGTAAAAACAATGACATTATCATTTTGTTTTTCATTCATTCATTGGGAAATACAAAAAGAACTTTTAAAATAACAAATATGTAATAATATTAATATTCTCAAGGTAGACTTTGTTTCACGAACTGACCACCAAGTTGATACGAACCCGACGACAGGCGATATGACCGAGTCAATAAATATGTGGATATTATAACATCAAACGGCGTCGGTGGTATAGCGGTTAGGACGCTCGCCGACCATCCATGTGGTCCGGGGTCCGATCCCCGGCCGACGCACTCCTTTACCTCGCTGAGCCAGGGCATGAGGCTAGCAACCCCATCCCGTAAAATAAACACTGCTACAGAAACTTCAAGCCACTAGCTTGAAGCCCTGTGTTCCACTGGGGAAGGTGAAGGAAAAAAAAATAACGTCAAACGTAATGAACATCTCAACTGATATGGTAAATACGCTTATTATTCATCCCCTGAGTACCTTCCGCTTCTTCAATGAGCCACGTAAATATCCAAAGTTTGTAGGAATCTGATTCAAGTGTGACCACGGGTTGATATCAGCTAGAGAACCAATGGAAAACCTGGGATTACTAGACAGCTGTTTCGCCCTAGTTTGGGACTTTTCAAGAATACACACGCACCCACTGGCTTTCTAGTGAAAAGTCGTTTCCGGAGAGACCCACCTAAACAGGTAAGAGAAAATTTACTCCCCTACGACACTGGTTGGCGGTTGCGCAATGTATTCATAGCGTTCCTGCAAGAACTGGCACGGAATCATGCTCTTCTCCAGGCCAAGTAAAATACTAAGTCGTGCGTAATAACGGAGCGAATAAAAGATACTCTAGATGCAGAACTCCGCCCAGAACAAGCCAGATTCAGAAAAAAAAGCGAATCATGCACGGATCAAATTGCAACTCTACGCATCATCACGAAACAAAGCATACAATGGCAGTCATCGACTTCGAAAAGGTCTTCGATAGCGTTGACCACGAAGCAATCTGGAATCTACTTCAAAACTATGGAGTGGCCCAAAGTCTTTGTCAACCTCATTCAACAACTGGCTGTGTGACAATATCACGTGTCAGGTGATCCACGACCGAAAACTCAGCAAAGCCTTTGAAGTGAATACAGGAGTAAGACAAGAAAGACTGCCCACCTATTATCAGCCACGATGATATTCGTAGTTTTGGTGGACCGAATGGGTTATGCGTCAGACAGTGTGGGGAGTGAGAGGACAGGAATGCGTTCAACCGACAAGAAAACTCTAGAAGACTTGGATTTCACAGATGATTTATGTCTAATGTCACACAAACTCGAAAACTTACAGACGAAAAACAACAAACTGTCTGAGGAAGCAGCGAAGACATAACTTCAATTGGACATAGAGAAGACAGAGGTGAAGATATAACCAACCAACATCAACAACAAACAGCACCAATCACTATAAACGGGAAAAAATTGAAAGAAGTCACTTCCCTCACATCTCTAGGGAGCATCTTTTCAACTACAGGAAGGTGGAACAAATGAAGACGTCAAAGCCAGGCAAGATCGGAAAGGTGAGAAACACCTTTATCACTCTGCAATCAATATGGAAATCTTCTGCACTCAGTCAGCATAAAAAGCAATATTCCGATTTCCAAAACAAAAGTTAAGTCATTCGTTTCTTCTATGTGGGTCAGAAACTTCACGTGTGCATCTTGGAAAGCATTTCCAGCAGGCTACTGTAGACAGCTGCCTCTTCCGCGGACTCCACACTGATGATCAGACGGTCAGCCGATCACAAAGAAAGAATTAGCGACAAGAAACTCTGAGAACTAACTAATCAAAAAGCTATTGCTCAATCAGTATCCCGAAAGATATGGAGATGGATGGGTCGGACGCACGCTAGCCACGCCATCGCTCGACTGGAACTCGAATGAGAGACGACAAGTAGGGTGCTGGTGCGAGGGTGACTTAAAGCTGATTGTGTGGGAAGGAGGAGATGAGAGATTATGAGTAATAGTGGGTCCAGCTAAAGAGTACAGCAAAAAATAAAACACAAAGTAGAGATATGTTGATGAAGTTATACGTTTCACTCGGAACCCAAGGGAATAATAATTAAATGGTAAACGAACTTATGTAATAAGGACCGACTCTAATGATAATAAAAACAGTAATGTATTTTATAATTATTATTGTTCCCTTGGGTTCCTAGTGGAACATAGGGCTTCAACTACACGTCACCACTTGCTTCTGTCTTCTGCTGTACTTTTCACCTGCATCCATAATAGTCCATACTGTTTCAACTCTTCTTCACACGATCTCCTCCATGTCACCCTTGGACGTCCCACTCGTCGGGTTCCATTCGAGTTATGGCCTGACGCGCGATGTCACCCAGCGGTCTCCTCAGCGAGTGTCCAATCCATCTCCACTTTCTCCTACATATTCGTTGGGCGATTGTTTCTTGTTTTGTTTGTTCACATAGTTTCTTGTTGGTGATTCTTTCCGGCCATCTGATCTTCACTACAGAACGAAGACAGCTGTTGATAAAGGAAATATGCTTCGTCACCCGCCAAGTTTCTGATCCGTATAGAAGAACTGACTGACTTGACGTTTGTATTGAAAATCCGAATTTTGTTGTTGATGCAGGCTGAGTGACGAAGATTTCCAGATTGGTTTCAGGTTGATGAATGTGTTTCTCGCCTTCCCGATTCTCGATTTGACATCCTCGTCCGTTTCTGTCTCCTGTGGTTGAGACAATGCTGGTTGCCTAGATAAGTGAATGAAGTAACCTCTTTCAAATCCCTCTCGCTGATGGTGATTGGCGATGTATGTTGCTGTTGTTGTTGTTGTTGGTTGGTTGGTTATTTTCATAACCTCCGTCTGGTCTATGTTCACCTGGAGTCCTGTCTTCTCTGGCTGCTTCTTCGACCAGTTTGTCGGTTTTCGCTTGTAAGTCTTCGATTTTGTGTGACATCAAACACAAGTCATCTGCGAAATCCTGGTCTTCTAGGTTCTTCACGTCGGTCCAGGATATCCCTGCCTTCTCGTTTCCCACTGTCTGACACATAATCCAGTCCACCACAATGTAATTCAATCCATTCAATGCACGCGTATTAGGCAATCACGATATGTGTGAGGGCTCAAAACACCCACATCGAAGTAGTTGTTTGAGCGGCTTTTGAAATCAATACACATATGAGTTGTTAGTCAAACACACTTAAGCCGACAAGCTCAATTTTCACAATTCACTGACTGGTACTCATTCAATGGATGTATTAAAAGTTACGCTTTTTATAAAGCCCTGTCCAAAGCTTTGAAATGACCTACAGCAGTCATTTTATACGACAGGTGAGGTTGAGAGTAGTTGGAAATTTAGAAATACAAGTATATAGAAAATCATCGCACGCACACGGGACACATATTGAACTATAATAACAATATCCTAATTACTCACAAAAGAAACTGTATGCACACATTGATTAGAAGACTTCAAACACATTGTAGCATTCCGATGCTGAAGAGAATGTCTTCATAAAGAATGAATACCCCCCACCACCAACACACACACAATTCCATCAAGTCGTAATACTGGCAAGAAACCGTCATCAAAGACTACAAGAAAGTTCACTCTACCATACATGAAGAATATCTCTGCAACAACTAACAGCTAGAATACTAAGACCATTTGAAAAAGATATGGCACACCAGCCAACACAATCACTTCATTCGATATTGAGCAAACCGAAAGATGCAACAGCATACGAAGATAAGATCAATACCATTCACAAAATAAATTGTACGAACTGCGATAAACATTACGTCGGTTAATGTGTGCGTCCCCTTCGTGTTCTAATCCAAGAACACAAATCAGCTGTGAAAAGTCACGATATGTATTCTTTCATATCGATGCATGTAGACAGTCACAGACAACAAATTGATTGGGATAATGTAAAAAATTTAAATAGAGGAAACACCAAAAACGCAGTGAGGGAATTTCTGGAAGCCTGTTACTCAAGTGAATTAGCAATTAACAAAAAATACATTATTATAGACCAAATTTACTAGCTAATAAAAAGTTAATCACATGACAAGAAAGTTCAAATTCCAAGTCAATAAAAATTACCAGCGGAGACGTAAATTAACAACCAATCACAACAACGATTGTCAGGTCATACAAGTAAATATCATTCACGAAGAATTCAAGTAGTTTCACTTTATACTAAAGCTTGCGCTGAAGATGTCGTCTAGAAGGACAATAGAAGCTTCGCGATTAAATCTACAATCAGCTCAGAGAACACAACTAAATCAAAGTAGGTGCCACAAGTTCTATTCAGTTTAATGTAAAACTTCAGAGTCTATTAAGTTAAGCTCTCTACAGTGAGAAATTCAACGATCTGCTCTACCATTAAGTCAAAGCTACCCCCCCCCCACCAATATCTCTCAATTTTCAAATTCACCAACCAGAGACTGGTCGGTTGTGTTGGTCTGATGCAAGAACTTTAGATCAAAAGTTCCTAATTTGGAATTAGCACACGTCGGAGAGCGTGGATTTCATCATACACAGTTTCTCTTTGGGAAACCGAAATTATTCCGATCATCACAATATGCGACCTGCTTCATACTGTGGTGAGAGCTGTCTGCTAGTCAAAATTGGTAGACAATAATTTACGTCAATGTTTATGTCCCAAATATTGGGGTCATGAGAAAAGAACGAGAACTGACTCAACAACCAATCACAGCAGACTTAGTTTGCGTAGGCGGATACAATTAGCAGATAGATGATCTGACCTTCATGAAACAGCCACAAAGAGATGAAAGATAAACTTTCATTGAGAAACAATCAATCAAAAGACGCTGTTTCTCTGCTAATAATGATCTATAATAATGTACGTGAAAATCTATAAATATGTGCTGAGTGAAAATGGTTATCCAGAAAAGTTTATTGATACGAATATGAATCTAAAATCAAAGCAGCCCAAGGTACCGACAGTTCCTAAAATGGCCTTATTCTTACAAATTCAGTTCCTCGGCGATAACAGCAGCGAGATACTAACACAGCGCCTTAGAAATGCGGTAAAAAGAGCATTTCCTGCTGCTGAATCACGCTGTGTCGTCAAAACCACCCAACGCTATTTTGCGCCCGGGAGTAAAAGATAAGCTGCCTAATTTCGCCTCTTCCATGTGTATCTACCAATTTAACTGCTCCTGTGGAGCCAGTTACATAGGCCGTAAAATTAGGCGTGTTTCTCATCGGATTTCCGAACATCACCCTGCCTGGTTAGTTAAGTAAAGCACAAACAAAATATATTAGCATGCCGCTATTCTATCTCATCTTGTGGATACAGAACAAAAGATTGACGTTGACCATACTTTCAGGGTCATTTACCGCATACCTACGAATCTCAATTTCGCCTTAAGAGTTCGACTACTAAATATTGCTGAGGCTGTTGGGATCCATATTAACAAGCCTAATTTTATGCATCCAAAAGAAGCTGGTTCAGAAATTGTCCTTACTTTGGCCTGAATTTTGTGAAATTTCCCTAATTGTAGTTGATATTCTATCTGCTATTATATCTTCATTATTATTATTGCTATAATTTAAGAATCTTTAATGAACTGTAATCCCGTTGATCTTACTTTACGAATCTACTGTTATTGACTACTATTCTAGAATATTCTATGTATATAAACATATACGTATATAATTGTAGATCCAGAAGAGGAAATTATCGAAAAGGATATTCTTTGCTCACATTTATTTTGTGTTTTATAGATGTCTGAATGAATATTTCAACCAAATTATTTATTTTATTTTAGCTTGACTCCACACAGTATTTTTGATACAAGTATGGAATTTTCAGCATGTGATATCGGTAGGCCAAATTTAGCAGGCCGACCATTGATATATCAGGTGTGCGTCGGCCGGGGATCGAACCCTCGGAAAATGTGCATAGTGGTTGGTGAACGTCCTAACCACTGTGCCACTGATGCACACAGGCTGGCTGGCTGTTTCGTTCGTTTGAAGTCAAGCCTACCCTGTCAGCAGTGTAACCAGGTCTGTCTCTCAGCTCAAACTACCAGACTGCTTCGATTTGGTTGGCAGGCAACCAAGCGGGCACTACTAGTTCAGTAATGTGAGTAGCACACAACTACTTATATCATCAAACAATCAGTAGTATATATATAGCACCATTTTTCCCACTTAATATTTATATCATTTTTATAATAAAGAGAACAAATGAAACGGGTAAATATAATTACGACATCTCCATAATAATAATAATAATAATAATAATAATGACAACCGGAAGAAAACACTTACTTCTTTCGCCAAAAGTAACCGAAATCGTGCAATCAAACTTTCACCGAATAAATAATAATTCGATGTGAACAGAAAATACCATGATAATGGTCGAAACCATGGTAGATCGTGTGATCGATAAACTAAATAGCCAATATTAATGATTTCATTGAAACAAGCCAGTTGAATTGCTAAAACCTAAAATGTAAATATATATGCAGAAAACAAAAAGAGGTGAAAGATGTTGATCATATGATTATGTGTAACGGAATGATTTATTTAATTCAATTTGAACTTCCCTGTTGATTGATAAGAACCGAAGTTTTCGGCCTCTGTCGTGACATGTCGGCTCTTTGTGAAGATGCTTCAACAATGTCTGATTATTTAACTTGAGGTAAATTAGTCGATGGAATCCAGGACAACGCTCATTTCGTCATGTGTAGGACTCGTCAGCCCGTTGGATGTACCTACATTCCCCAATGAGTCAGTGATGGCATTTCCACTGAGGTTTGAGTCCAGTGCCTATAGGTAGTACTTGAATAAAGTATTTACTAATACCTGTTGCGCAAGAGGTGGCTCTCGTGGCCCAAATGGTTTAGTGGACAACGCCTTGGCATTTGAAACTATTGGCACTAGGTTCGAGCCCCAGTGGAAATGCTATCACTGACTTACTAGATAATGAAGGTAGATCTAGTTGACGAATCCCAAATGGGACGTAACGCACGTTGTCCTGGATTCCATCCATCAATTTACCTAACACAATAATTGTTAGGAAAGTCCCTCCTGAACGATCCAATTTCAATATGGGTACTCGTTCCGCATATACCAGTTTATGCCATCACTAGCACAGACGTGATATCCGACTGTCGACCAAAGGGGGTGTGTACTGCTCAGCGCTCCGTCCTCCTTTATGGTTGTGACTGAGACCTGACCATTGAGAGTGGAAGACATGAAAGGCCAGCTAGCTGTGTTTGATCATAGGTACCTGCGTTCTATCTCCCGTGTTAGGTGGTAGAATAATAGGGTGAGGAATATTGAAGTTAGGCGTCGAGTGCTAGGTAGGTGGGAGGGGAAATCAATCGACGAGGCTGTGAAGTTACATCGACTGAGATGGTTAGGACATGTGTTACGTATGCCTAGTCATCGCCTTCCTCGACAATGGGCAAAAAGAATAGTAATATGGAAGAACAATATGGTTTCATTGGGTATTATAAGTCACAAGGAGTGGATGCATCTGCGCCATCATCGAGAACGATGAGTTTGAGCCATATCACCAATTGTCTCCAGCCTTCATTGGTGTTTACCGTCTCGAGGACCCCAACCAGCCAGTCAGGAAGTTTACACCTTCCTACATGACTGGCTGGCTGGCTTACACTAACTGTTGTGGATTTCACTGACTGATGAAGCTATATTTTGGTTTGACCACAACTGGATAGCTCTTTTCCAACCTGATCAATCCTATGTCAGTCAGCTAACATTGCGCATTGTCGAGGAAGACGATGACCAGGCATACGTAACACATGTCCTAACCATCTCAGTCGATGTAACTTCACAGCCTCATCGATTGGTTTCCCCTCCTAGAATAGTAACATGACGGTTCAATGAATATGGAAGAGCAGTCATATCTCACTAACAGTTTCCAACTGCCATTGGTTCTTTGCACCTCGACGACCTCACAACCAGGCAGTCGTCTACACATACACACACCTCTCTCTACATGGCTCGGAGGGGAAAAGCGGCTTAAACCTTAGACCTGTCAAAGAGACTTCATGGATCGAGACTACTCCTAGACCCTTCCTCCAACTGAATCCTACATCAGCTAGTATATACATCAATGTAGAATGCTCTATTCAGTCAAATCAATGCTTGAAAAGGTCTATAAAATTTTAGATATAAATTACTCTGAAATCACTTTGTAACGAAAAATCTTTTTCTCTCTAGATTATAAGGGTGTCACTGAATGGATGGATGGTAGGGGGTTTGATTATTACTGTTATTATTGGTATTATTGATTATAGAATATATCGATTATATTATACACACACGTATGCTTTGATTTTGAGGCGAAGAATTTATCGAGAGAGAGAAAATCACAACAACCATAGTCTTATACAAACAAACAAACAAACAAACAGCCAAACGATTCAATAAACAAACAAATCAATAAATAAATCAATAAACAAATATAGTAATAGTTTGAAAAGTATTCATCAATAGACGTCCCTTGTGTTTGTGTTATTGAAGACAATACGAGATAACGATAAGGTATAATCAAAAATGGTGTGTAATATTGAATAAAAGCCTTATATCTCAACTTGATATTCACGCCCACCTACCTCATCCCCATTCCGCTTCGACCCGCCCCCATTCTACTACCTGCAATCTGGACAGCTAACTCACTAACTAACTGGGTAACAACATAAACTCTTGCACTTCGAATATTGATTGATTCATAGCTGTATTGCATACGATAAAATCATAAAACGTCAATGTTATTGAGCCATTCTCGAGAACGATTTTTTGGCCATTTCACTAATTGTCACCAGTCGCCATTGGTTCCTATCATCCGGAGGACCCTCATCAGACATGACCGGCTGGCTAGTTGGTTTAAACTGACTGTTTTGGATTTCATTGAGTGATGAAGCCATGTTTTGTTTGTTATGACCACCACCACCACTAGCTTTCTCTCTTTTCCAACCTGATATCCATCCATCCAATGTTAGCTAAAGTCATTACCCATCTCGAGAAAAGCAGCAGTAGCTCAGTATGTGTAACACATATCCTAGCTATCTCAATCGATATACAAGTATTGGTTTGTTGGATTTTGATTGATTGGTTACAGGATTTCATCATGATGAGCTGACATTGGTTAGAACCAGCTGTCCAGTACTCCCTGATTGGTTTCCCAATGGTTCTTTAACCGATGTCAGCTGATGGTGAAATCCTGTAACCAATCAATCAAATCCCTACAAAAAACCCAAACTGGAATATCAATGAGATGCTCACTGGCGACTGGCCCTATTCAGCTAGGTAGTTACCTGGGGTTCTAGTGGGAAGTCGTGACCAGTAGAGTGCAGCAGGTCGGTCGTGAGGATAAAAATACTCGCCGAAGACATTGACTAACGGTTGCGCTATGTAGTGGAATTGGCAGAAGTTAGAACTCATGCACTAGCCATTGTATCGAGCCCCAGTGGCTTGATGGCCTACAAGCTCGCTGTGTAACCAGAAAGTCCTGGTTTTGAACCCCGTGGTGTGGGTGAGTACTGATGAAGAGTCCCGAACTCCCTGAATGGTTTTCCAATGGTTCTCTAGCCAATGTCAGCTCATGATGAAATCCTGTAATCAATCGATATAACTTCACAATCTTATCGATTAACTTCCCCTTTCTCAACCGAAAACTTACTGAACACCCAACCTCAATAATACCACCCAATACAAGAGATAGAATAATTCGGACACCTATGAACTTAAAATATTGCTCCATGTGATATATGATTACCGATAATAATAATTATTATTATTTTTCTATAGTTTGGTTTGTAAGGGTTACTTTTGTTTTTTACGAGTTGATCACGGATTGATATCAGTTAGAGAAGCATTGAAAACCAGCAACCAGGGTGTACTGGACAGCTGCTGTTTCATCCACCGACGACATTGGTCGGTCGAGGGTCGCGCTAGATCACGAATTGGTAGAAGTTAGAATTCATGCACTGGCTGACCATTGGATCGGGTCCCAGTGGCTTAATGGTCTACGAGCTAGCTTGCCTTGTAACCGGAAGGTCCTGGGTTCGAACCCCAGTGCATATTGCGTATTGCCAATTATTATTATCATTATTGATTTGCTGGAAGATTCCACAAACACACACACAAGGAGTAATAGAACATTGCTAAGAAAAAAATTCTGCAAATATGTCTTATCGCCTTTTTGAGAATAAAGTTATGGTTGTTACTATTATTTTGGAAATAAAATTTACTCAGGCGTATACACCACCACCATGTTCGCCTGTTTCTTTCATTCTTCAATTCATGTCATTTTTAATCAAACCAGTATAGAATTACTCTTGTTTATATACACATCTATTAGTGTTGGTGTGCGTGTGTGTGTATTGATGTTCTTTCTATCTAATTGGCCTACACTACTTGACTGTGTGATTAGCTAAACACATGCACATAATCATGTCACATGAATTCAAATCACAAAGCCTCTTTTCATCATCATTTAGCATGCGTGTGACTATTTACTGTGTAATTCACAAATTCATTATTATTATTATTATTATTAAATAAAGTATAATTATATTTTAATAGTTTACACACAATGATAAGTTTTGTTATTGGTAATATTTCGAGCAAAATTACCGCCCGTGTTCACACACCAACTGTTGGAATTGTTTGATTCACACCTTTTATGATTTGTACTCAGATATACATAGTTCATTATTTTTGCTCATTCATATTTTTTTTGTATTTGAGTTATATTCCCCGTTCATTCATGTTTTTGTATCCAGAATTATATTCCAAGTTGTTGATAGTTGTACTGAGTTAGTCACCCTTGTTACATGTATCCGGTATGACCCCAATGAATATCGATTCTGTTATAAGTCTTTCTTTCCATTTGCTCATGTTAGTTTTTAGAATACACACATTGTCCCAATCGATATTGTGGTTTTTGTCCCATGCATGTGCAGCTATCGATGAATTTTTTTCAAGATTTTTGTAGGCTTGTGTTCCTGCTGCGGTTGACCTTTAGTTAGGCAGGCGCTTATGTTCATTCGCTCTTATTTTGAGTGATCTGGACGTTTGCCCCACATATTTAGTCGGACAGTCAGTCATCACAAGATATTTTGTAAATCAAGTTGTTTTTATCCATCATTTTTATTGGATCTTTCAGTTGATTTATTTTATTTTTGATTAGATTCGTCGGTTTAAACGTCGTACGAATCCCCATATTCTTGAGGTTTCTTCGAGTTGCCTCTGATGTACCATTTTTATATGGTATTGTGACTGTTTTTTTTGCATTCTTCCATCTTGCCCGTTTTACCCTCTTTTTTATATTATCTTTTATAAATTCTTTTAGGTAGTTGTTGTCGAGTAACATTTTGAATAGGACATTTATTTCTTTACGCTGGTCCTCTGGTGTTGTTGTAAGTCTACGTATTCTATCTGTAAGACCTTGTATTAATCCTCGTTTTACCGTGAGTGGATGAGCTAAGTGATAATCAAGGAATCTTCCAGAGTGTGTGGTTTTTCTATATAGTGTCGTTTTTATGCTACCATCTGTTATTCTTTGTATTTTGCAATCTAACATAGGCAGTTCCCCAATGTTTCATTCTCTATTTCCATAGTGAATTTTATTGAGTCGACATGGCTGTTTATTGTGTGTAAACTATTGAAATATAATTATACTTTATTTGATCTAATCCACAATGCTCAAACTTTTTATTGATATTAATTATTATTATTATCATCGTGTAATATTTGAACATGAAAATAACAAGTTTACTTCAAGATGATAATGAAGAAATGCTTTTAAGTGTCCCTAGTTTCCATGCAACATGTCAATGCATGCACGCACGCACACACACACACACAAACGCACAAACATACAGAGAAAGAGAGAGGAAGAGAGACAATGGTATATTTTCAGAAAACTTTAATGTGTTTAGACAAAAGTTTACAACTTTTGAAGAGATTTTTCTACAATTAACCATTTATTTATCTTAATTTGTTTCAATAAACTAAGATACAACAGCTGTCCAACAAGTCAGTCAGTCAGTCAGTTAGTGAGTGAGTGATCCCTGGTTTTCAATGACTATTCTCAACTGTGATGCTAGACTATCATAAAATCGCCACAAAACCAAGATTTTGAAGCTCTAATGACGAGTCGTGATCAAAAAGAGAGAGGAGACAAGTCTTCGTGTGATAATCCCTAGGGGGGGGTGGATTAGCTTGATTAATAATTATGCGTAGACTAAATGGTGCTCGAGAGTAACAAAAATGAGAGAATGGATACTGAACAAAGAGTACTCTTTTCAATAACCTGCTATTCAACACTAATGTTTCTTGAATAACATCGAACCAATGATGATAATATCAATGGATTACAGTTCAATAGCATCAACATAACAATACACATTGAATGTCAGAAAAATTAGGAAAGATAACAATACAGATTCATGAATTTATAGTCACTACTGAAGGCCAGCCAGAGCAGTAGTAGGGGCTGGACTTGCTTGTTTTGGACACAGAGCACTGGTTGTTTGAGGCGAATTGCAATAGCCTCTGCTGTTTGGAGCATGCGGTGCTTCGACGATTTTGGTAGTTTGTTAGGCACCCGGTAGATGATAGAGAAGGATTCTTCCACGCTGGCTTTGTGACCGGTTTGCACCAGATAGTCTAATATCGAAATGCTAATGGTTTCTACTACACCTTTACTTAGTCATACTGGGAGATGTTCCCGAGCAAGCACGAAAAACCAAGTTCCTAGAGCAACGGCCAATATAACTCGCTCCACCACAAGCTCAGTTGAATTGGTAGATACAATTGGAAGTGGCTAGTCTGGTCTAGGTACTTCATCTTTCAGTCGAGGTAGCACCATCGGTCGTGTAGAGAATAAGACGTGTAGTTCGCCAGCATTAAAAGTTCTTTGAACTGATTTTCTTAATTTCCTCGTAATTATCTCACTTGGTATATCGCCCTTGAATCGTAGTCGTATATAAAGTCGCCACAAACAACCAGTGCTCTGTGTTCAAACGAAGCAAGTCCAACCCCTACTACTGCCCTGGCCCTCAGCAGAAACTAGAAATTCATGAATTTGTAATATTATCTTTCATAATTCTTCTGACATTCAGCTTATTTTATGTTGATGCTATTGAGCTGTAATCTTTTGATATTATTGATTCAATGTCATTTAAACATCAATGTTGTTCATAACACTAATTCACTCACTGCTATTATGTATATATAAATGTAGGGCCTGATGATGAAGGCGTTATCGAAAAGAGTACTCTTTGTTCAGTATCTATTCCTTTGAAAAATTTTAATGGGCATTTTTAATCAGTTAGACATAAGAGAACCAGGTAGGCTTTAGACCAGAAATAGGGCGTATTGATCATATCTTCGCCATTCCATAGATAATCGAAGATAGACGTAATTATCCGCCGTCCGACAATTGCTATATATTTCTTCACCTGAAAAGTGGAATTCGATTTCGTCGATCAAGAAGTATTATGGTGATGTTCGGGGCTGTGAAGAGAAAAGCCGAGGAAATACATTGCACTGATCAAGGCACTCTACTCGGACTCATGCAGCCAGGTGACAGCTTACGGCAAGTTGTCATATGAACTGGTGACAAATAGTGGTGTCCGACAGGGATGCCCACTATCCCCATTTCTATTCAATTTCACTATATATGCACCAGTGAACTTAACCCTAACTAGCATAGGATGGATCAGGTTGGAAAAGAACCAGCGAGTGGTGGTCAAACTGAAACATGGCTTCATCAGTCAATCAAATCCATGACAGTTAGTTTAAGCCAGCCACTCACCCACGTAGGGAGATGTAGACTTCCCCACTGACTGACTGGGGTCTTCGCGATAGTAAGAACCAATGAAGGTGCGAGACAATTGGTGACATGACTCAAAATTCTCCTTCTCAATGGCTGGCGTAGATGCACTTAATCTTTGTGATTTGCCAGTCATATCCAATCAAAGTACTTTACTATTCTCCCACCATATTACTATTCTTTTTCCCTAACTCACACTTCTGTTTATTGTCTCTCTTTTGAAACTCTCTTCTTTTTCTTTGTGTGCTACATAGAGGCAGAGTGGAGAATTCAACTGGTGCACATCAGTGCAAAGTTCTATGTTGAAATCAGTTAGTCAATCGTGGCCAGTGCGGCTCACTATTTCCGTGCGAAGTGGGTGCGCATCAATCTGCGTGTGTAATTTGGTGAGTTGACAGAAGTTATAATTTGCGAATCCTTGAATTCTGACCTAATAGCCGAATGATCAACTAACTAACCTAGTAACATATTTTAAGAAAACTTTAATGTTTAGACAAAAGTTTACAACTTTTGAAGAGATTTTCTAAAATTTACTATTTCTTTAGTTATTTATCTTAATTTGTTTCAGTAAACTAAGATAAAACAGCTGTCCAGTCAGTCAGTTAGTGAGTGATCCCTGGTTTTCAATGACTATTCAACTGTGATGCTAGACTGTCATAAAATCGCCACAAAACCAAGATTTTGAAGCCCTCATTAGGGCTTAGAAAGACAGACAAACAAAACTCAAGTCAGTAGGAACCAACAATGTTTTATTACCATGATAATAGAAGTGACTGAATAATTTTCGTTTGTATGCATAACTCTAGTTTTCCCAACTGAATGGTTAAGTCTTCAGCAGTACAAAGAAGACGAAAGCACATTGCCTGTCTTTGACAGACTATTCCTTACTATGCAGATTACTTTGAAGAAGGCATTTGTTGAGATGGTGACCAGTAACCAGTGTTGATAAGGTGTTCGATTAGCGCACTCACATTTTATACAGCCACTACTACCTTTCTACAACAATGCATCCAGTGAGACACCGTTCTTGACCACGTTTTAGACAGAACGCGCATCAAACGACCCCAATGAGCCTCGCAACTGATCACTTTTTTCCTAACCACCCTCCATCCCACCTCGCCGCCTCATGAAAAGGAGATTGTATTTAAACGCGATTGTACAGCTAAGAAGTAAAAATGAATTCGCCACCGAAAAGAGTCCCTGTTCTCTGAACTACCATGTTCTGTTTTCATCTAACACATTAATTAACAAATATTTTATCATTACCAAAAGAAATTAACCAAAATTGTAAAAACTAATCAATCAATAATTATTCGTCCATGGAAAGAAAATAGCCTCGTTTCAATCCAAAAGAGTTGAGAGGGAGAGAGAGAGGCATGATCACGTGATAATGAATACAGATCATGGTATTTTTATTAAACAACAATCACGAGGATTATGTGAATGAGATTTGTGGAAAACAATAATAACAAGAACTAGAAAAAACTACAAAAAAGACAAACAAGGTCATCCATTTCCTGACTTTATTTATATCTAATTCATCTTTAAAATGTCCTTTCCTTAGACTTATCGATTGTATACATGAAAAGCTAGCTTGTTCAATCAATAATGAATGAAGTTACGTTGACTAAGCTATATACCTTGATAACGAAACGTCTGTAGAAAGAATTAAACTTTAATTAGTAAGTTATTTTTTGGTTGATGGTGTGTCTAGAGCAATGGAATCCAGGATGGACATTTCGTCCTATTTAATACTCGTCAAGCAGAGTGCCTTCATCCCCCGATGAAACTGAAATCTAACCCCTGTCGAATTCAAATGTCAAGGCATTATTTCTTCACTAAGCCACGGGTGCAACAGGTATTGTTTATTTTAAGTTAATTGGATCAATTATGTTCGGTCTCTCTGTGTTGACATGTCGCCTTCAAGTACGGGAGCTCCGGCGAGGACTGGAGATTAACATGATACCCTTTCGGTTTATGGTGACTACCGATAGAATCCAGAATGTATATTTTATTCTATGTGGAACCCGTCAACTTGATATATTTCATAGTCACCATCCAGAGAAAGAAATACTATGCCAAACTTCAGACAGTGTCAAAGTGTCAGGTACTAGGAACTAAAATGTCAACATAAACCGATCATTTAATGATAATTTATTAAGTGTTATGTTGAAATTTCGGTCGGTCGGTCGGTCGGTTTTCGACATAGAACTTTGCACTGATGTGCGGCAGTTCAAGTCGCCACAATCTATGTAGCACGCAAAGCAAGAGAAGGAAGTAGAAGAAATGCATAATATAGACAGTAAGTTGAGGTGTGAGACAAAGGAGTAGTAATAACGAAGAACAATACAGTATCATTGGAAATCATAAGTCACAAGGAGTGGATGCATCTGCGCCACTGAGAACGATTTTGAGCCATGTCACCAATTGTTTCCAACCATTGGTTTTTACCGTCCCGTGGACCCCAACCAGGAAGTCTAAATCTTCCTACGTGGCTTAGATTAACTGTTGTATATTTCATTGATTGGTGCCATGTTTTGGTTTGACCGCCGCTAGCTCTTTTCCAGCCTGGCCCTATATCAGCTAACATTGCCCGTCGAGGAAGGCGATGACTAGGCATACGTAGCACATGTCCTAACCATCTCAGTCGAAGTAATTTCACCGTTTCGTCGATTGATTTCCCCGCCTTACCTAGCACTCGACGCCTAACCTCAATATTGCTCACCTTATTATACCACTTCACACGGGAGAGAGAACGCAGACACCTATGATCGAAGACAGCTAATCTTTTCATGTCTTCTGCTCTCAATGGCCAGGTCTCACAGCCATAAAGGAGGATGGAGCGGACTGTTGAGCAGTACACACGCCCTTTGGTCGATAGTCGGATATCGCGTCTACGCCAGAGACGGCGAAAACTGGCGAATGCGAACCTAGCCCTCTGTATTCGTCCTGAAATTTCGTCTGAGATCAACCCGTTGGGGCTGATGGTACTTCCCAAGTAATTGAAGCGGTCAACGTGTTCTACCACTTCACTTCCTATTTCTAATCTAGGGGTCGATGAAGTCCAATCCTGCAGCATCATCTTACATTTTACAGGGGCGAATCGCATGCCAAACATACGGAGATTGTTGCTTAGGGTGTTCAGTAGACTCTGCATTTTGTCAGAGTCCTCGCCTAGAAGGACTATATCGTCCGCATATTCTAAGTCAACGAGATTATTCCCTGGTAGCAAGTCAATCCCTGAGTCGCTGAAGTGTGATAGGGTTAAATCCATTAGTACGTCTATGATGAAATTGAATAGGAATGGGGATAATGGGCATCCTTGACGGACGCCACTAGTCGTCACCACTTCAGATGACAACTCGCCATAAGCCCTCACCTGGCTGCATGAGTATGAGTAGAGTGCCTTAATCAGTGCAATGTATTTTCTTGGCATTCCCTTTACAGCCAAGCATCGCCAGAGAACCTCTCGGTTGACAGAATCGAAAGCCGCCTTTAGGTCAAGAAATATAATGATTGTCGGACGCCGGTAGGAATGCCTATGTTCTAGAATCTGTCGAAGGGTGAAGATGTGATCAATACACCCTCTTCCTGGCCTAAAACCTGCCTGGTTTTCTCGTGTTTGTGTCTCCCGAGCACCACTTAATCTACGCAGTATTATTGAGCCTAGGATTTTAGATACTATATTAGTCAAGCTAATCCCTCTGTGATTATCACAAGACGACTTGTCTCCCTTCTTGTATATCGGGATGATCAGTGACTTACACCAACCCGATGGGACTTCCTCTGATTCCCAGACGCTGCCTAGAACCTCAGTTAACGCAGACAGTAAACTGTCTCCTCCGTACTTAAATACCTCTGGAGTCAATAAATCAGGTCCCGCTGCTTTGCCTAGCTTCAGATTGGTGACAGCTTTAGTAACCTCAGTTAAGGACGGAGGACCTGTGTCTATCTCCCATTCAGGGAGGTGTTGGATGTCCGGCAGGTTAAGTGTGGCTGTGGGCCAATTAAACTGCTCTTCATAGTGTTCTTTCCAGCGCTCCAGACGTCTATCCTGGGAGCTAATTATGGTGCCATTTTTCTCGGAGATTGTTTCGCTTATCATTTGCCTTTTACCACCTGTTTCCCTGATAAGCCTGAATAGTTGTCTGGTGTTGCCTATCGCCGATGCTTTTTCCATCTCTTTCGCCCTTGTCAACCACCACTGTTCACGGTCCTTGCGGAGACTTTTCGTAAGTTTCTTTTTGTGCAGCTTTCGCTCCTCATTGAATTCGGAGCTCGCCGGTATAAGTCTTCTAGCATCTATCAGTTCGGATGAGGCAGTCGAAATCCAATGGTTTTTACTCACCTTTGGATCTACCTTATTCACAGCTTTTACAGCTGTATCTATGGCTGACTGAATATTTTTCCAGGCTTCTTCAGGGTGAGCGCAGCTGTCGAACTCAGATATGTGTTTAGCTAGTTCTTCCTCAAATAGGGACTTAGTTCCCTGGTCGAGCTGGGGACGTGATGGGTTTACCGCCAGCTGTTTCCTACGTCCGTTCAGTCGTAAGCACATACGAGCGCGGACCAGTGCATGATCGGTATCTACACACGTGTTCCAGAAGGAGCGACAATCTCCTACCGACCCACGCCAACGATAGCTTATTGCTACGTGGTCTATTTGTGTCCAGCGTTGATTTGATGATGGGGGTCGCCAGGTCAAACAGTGTCTCTCCTTGTGTTTGAAGTTAGTGCTTACAAGATACAAATGATTATCTGAACAGAACTGTAGGAGACGGTCACCGTTGTCGGTTCGCTGGCACGGAATTCCGTATGTGCCACCGACATTCTCAGATTGACACAATTTCCCTACTTGAGCATCAAAGTCACCAGCTATAACGACTATATCTGAGCGTCTAGCCTTTCGCAGCAAACTAGACAGCTTTTGGTAGAACTCATCCTTCGTTTCATCCGAACTGCAGTCAGTGGGGGCGTAGGCGGAGATTACGAAAAGGCATCGGCGAGTAGTGCAGTCCTTTCTCCTTTTCACTGATCCGTTCAGACGGACAGCACACATTCGGCTATCTACCGGGATCCAGTCAAGTAATGTCTTTTCTGCCACAGTACTCAAAGCTATCCCTACACCAGCTAATCCTCGTGAACTAGCTGTGGCATCTCCTGACACCCTCAAGGTGAATTTCGCAGATTCATCCTGTTGGCCAGGTGGGGTTAGGTGAATAACCACACTTGGGTCTTGTATGCGTGTTTCTGAAACACAACATACATCAATGGCTCGGGATGCCAGAGTCTTGGCTAGTGATGCTTGTTGTCTTATTTGGCAAAGTGTCCTAACATTAAATGCTCCTACATAAAATTGGTGGCGTGGTTTTAGGAGACCATCGATGGTGGCTTTTTGGCTTCCATCGTTGTCAGTGCACACAGATTGAAGAGGAAGTGAAGAGCCATCAAGTAGAGGAGTTGCATTGGTAGAAGGAAGGCAAGATAATAGAGATGAAGATGAAGACAAAGATGAGCGAGGATTAGAGGGGTTTCGCGTGCACTTCGGATTGTGAGGGCGGTTGTTACTTCCCGGCTGCCCACACCGTGGAAGTTGGTTGCTGGTTGTTGAAATTTAGTCCTAAATAATGAAATAAAACAGATAGAAGAGGCGTTGGTGCTAAATAACTATCCTTTAAAATTCATTAAGAAGATTGAAAAAGGCCAAAAGAAAAAGAATTGTGAAACTAGCAATGATAACATAAATAAGAGAGAATATAACTCATCTACAGTTATACCATGTAAGAAGGGAACATCTGAGACCCTAAGTAGGATTCTAAATAAAGCAGGAATTTCGGTGGCATTCAAACCTACAAACTCACTCAGGGACAAGCTCTGTAGGTTAAAGGACCCAGTTGATCCAAGTAGACAGGATAATATCATTTACAAAATACCTTGCAATGACTGTGAGGTCAACTACATAGGTCAATCTAGTAGATTGGGGGTAATCAGATTGTCAGAACATAAGAATTTAGCTAAGGGGAGAATGGCTGACCCCGAGAAGATAAGTAATTTAGAAAAAAGCTCAGCGGTTGCAGCACTGAATGCATTAACACACAACCACACAATAGGGTGGGAGAGGGCTAAAGTCTAAAAAGTAATCTAGGTAGGTGGAGAGAGACAGGGGTTGATTACTGAATCCTTGTTCATCGAGTGAATCTACACCCAACACATGCAATAGGAATGATTCATCACTCACACCCGAAATATGGAAAATATTACTACCAATCAAATCAAGTGAAAAACAATGAAACTATATAAATGAATTTAGGAAGTTGTGTGATTACCTTGATATGATTATGAGTAGCAATAAATTGTGCTCGAAACGTCATCAGTAAATATTACTGTATAACACTGTGAGACTTTATCAAAACAAAATTTACCCATAGTGGAATTACAGCATAAAACAGTGCACAAGTTTTATTCTTTTATCAATGGTAAGAAAAACTACCTATCTGTCTTATGATTGGTTGATGTGTGTTAGTTTAATTATTTACTATATACTCTTGTATTGTACAGTCAATTCATACACTTTCGTACTCTTTCGTACTTCTCCACTGCACACTCTTGTGTGACAGTTAATTTTCCCTGTTTGGAAAATACACGTAGCCATTCGTGAACGTGGTGGGTCTTCTGATTTTGCCACCTTCGCGTCAGGAGGACAAATTAACTACTCAGCAATAATACCAGTCTGTACATTTTATCGTCCGTTATGTATCTCACTAGCGCATATTTACACTCGGTTACACCATAATATCGGCGACGACACCATAAAACACCTACCGAGCATTCTTCCAAAGCTAACTTTATTAAATAAATATACCGATGATCTTACCATTTCTGTCCCAGTAGTTTCTGCTTTGGATTCTTCTTATATATGAGTTAGATTCTTGTCTGAAGTTAACAAATGGTCTCACCTAAATGATGGTCTTTAACTAAATCCATCTAAATGTCATATTGTTGATTTTAGTTTCAGATGCGAACAAGACTCACGTGGACTGATTGATTCAGTCGCACAATTCCTGTGATACTGATGGCACTGTGACAGGGGGTAAATCGAATATCTCTCATCTCGGTAGCATCAGTTTCTCTTCAAATTTGCGTTGGTCATCTCATATCCTGTTGATTTCTAAGAAAATTGTTCGTTTAACTTATTATATAAAGAAGTTGAGGCTCTCTGTTGGCATAACTCAACCTCTTCTCTTACAATTTATTAATTCATGTATTCTGTCAATTCTCCTTTAGCGTTCACCATTGTTCTTCCCTGGACTTTTCAAAAAAAAAGACTTTGCCATATTACACAGAACACTGAGGAATTTAAGTAGAGTTGGTGCTGTTCTTTTGACTCATCGCTGTCGTGGATAGGCATGTTGATCCCTGTAAGCAGTTGCCCAAAGTTATCTTGTCTGATACCCAACATCCTCTCTACTGATTCATTCGCAACTTCTGTCTCTCCTTGTATCTCTCCGAAAAGGGAGACTAGAAGAAACTTCATAAGAAGCATTTATGCTCGTACAGCTAATAAATATAAAAATTCTACTATACCATCATATTTAGCACGGGTGGCTGTGTGTGAAGAGAGAGTCAGATGTCAGAAAGGAGCTTATAAACTTTGTTAATCAGTAATCTGGACTGCAAAGTATGCGCAAAGATTATTTATTGTTACATGCTACTATCTACTTATACTTCATTATCGTCCCCATCAACATTCTGTTTATAGTGGTTTCATTATTATTAATATTACTATTATTACTCTTATTTTAAATTTTATGTATGTACATATTTATGTAAAAGGAGGTAAATTGGTGCAATTTGTATTAAAAAAAAACGCTGAAAATTCCATTCTGCATGACTATTATTATTATTGTCTGGAATAAAGTGATTATTTTGATTGAACCCTACTAACTAGTATGACGTGTCTAATCCTTCCAATGGTGCAGACTGAATTCTATTAGCCAGTTTGCAACGTGGCCACCATCCCACTAGGTAGCTCGCCATCACGGTGCACATTGATTTGATGATGTTAGATGGTTGGAGGCAATCGGCCACAGGAAGCCTTCGACCTTCGACGTTTCTACTGCCTCCAACCATCTAACATTGACAATTCAATCAATGTACCCAATACAGTCCTAAAGGAAGTCAATCGCGAGTCCAACTAGCTCAGTGGTAACGTCTCTGACTGCAGTAGTCACAGGGTGACGCGGGTTTGAATCTCAGAAGGAGGGACATGAGTTCCTTCTAGGTTGCAGATACGCCTTGCTGACGAGTGCCAACTAGCACGAAACCTAGGTCGAAGGCTTCCTGCCGATTGCCTCCAACTATCTAATAAAGTGATTATTATTATCATTATTATTACTATTATTATTATGAGAATAGAAGGAATGATTGAATGAGGATTAGTCAAAACGTTTACAATTACAATGATACAAAATCAATAGTAATGTGAAACCTTTAGAGTGATTTATTTATTTATTTTTCAATAGTGTGGAAGAATTAAACTTGTTCTAAGTCTCATCCCGGATTGATATCATTCAGAGAATCATTGAAAACGAGTCAGGGAGAAATGGAGACAGCTATATCGTCCTAAATTGGGCGAATCTCCAGCAGTACGCACACCCACGATCACCCCTCCCCCACTCCACTCACAAGGAATCGAAACCAAGACCTTCAGGTTACAAGACCAATCCAATTGACCATCCAATCATTTGGGCCGGAAACCAATGTGACTTGTGAATTCCTCTAGCGTCCAATCCTATTAATTTGTAATTTTTGGCGTGATCGCCAACCAATATGATTATTGCAGTGAGTATTCGTTCTCATACCTGAAAACCCCTAGTGTACCACACTGGTCTCGATCCGCAACCTAAAATTTCCTGGTGGTAAAAGTCGACGGTGCACCACGATGAAGAGTCCCAAACTAGGACGAAACAGTTGTCCATTAACACCTCACTAGTTTTGACTGCTTCTCTAAGTGATATCAATCCGTGATCAAATTCAACTTATTCCTACTTAATAGTAGTAGTAGTAGCAATAGTGTTACGTCCCAAACCGGGGTCATGGGAAAAAGAAACATAACAAAGCTTAACCTTGAGGGGCTTACCAACCAATCACAGGAGACTTCAGGCGTGCAAATACGATTCACAGATATGTGGCTTAACTTTCTAAGAAACGGTCACAAAGGCAATAACAGAATAACCTTCAGCAAGAGAACGACTAATCAACAACAACAATGTACATAAAAATCTATAAATATCTCTTGATTTTCTCAATAAACGATCTGTTGCCTGGCCATTGTCTTCTGTCGTTACAGTAGTAGTAGTAGTTGTTGTTGTTGTTGTATTATTAGTAATGATAGAGGAATGAAAATTTATTCTTTCCCTTTGTTTTCACTATTATTATCATCTAATACTTACTTTCCATATCACAAGACATGTCACTCAATAAGTACAACAACACTGGTCCTAATTTCTAGTACATACGCCCCCCCTCCGCACACACACACACACACGAAGAGAAGGAAAGAGAGAGAGAAGGCTATAGATGTCATACATTAACTGACACTGATTTGCATGTGTGTGTGAACGTGTGTACAGATGGGTGGATGTGTATCCTATTACATAATACATGTAAACTGATACACTCCTTTGTTTATTTCTCTTTATTCATTTAATAATGATAGAGATTCATGGATTACTCTTCTCCGATTACATCTATGCAATATCCTCCCTACATTATTATTATTATTATTGCTGATGAAACTGTATCTTCGTGGATTAGTGAGAGAGAGAGAGAGATCTACCTGCAGATTACTCTTTTTTGTATCAATATCTACGTAAGTACATACCCAGGAAGAGTTTATAAAAGTATAGAAGGACTAAGTCAATACTCAGTAACAATAACATCATCAACAACGTGAGAGAGAGAATATGAGAATATAATAAAAGTGAATATGCAGACTTCAACAAACTATGCTGACTGATTAAATAAAACTAGCTGTGACTTGTTCTCGCGTCTACACTGTCAACTTTTAACCATAGGTTTGAATCCTGTGTCCCATTAACAGAGATTTGCGCAGTAAGGTAGATGGGTAGGTAGGTAGGTGTAGTAGTGTAGTCTTTTTAGAGGTTAAGGAGGTAAAACTAAACGATGCAGTTGTAAAGCTACATCAGTTGAGATAGCTAGGGATACAATGTTGTGCATGATATTAGCTGACAAAATTCAAATGAACTGTCATCAAGATTTGACCGAGTAGTTCTAAAATATTTGGGCACCGAGTGAGAAGTAGACATTTCTAAAAAATTATATTTGTAATATCTCAGCGAGATTGAAATGAGTAATTCCAACATTTCTTGTGTTCGGCAATCTGGTCCGAACTTCTTCAGGGAAATTAATCAAAATTAACATAACAGAGGTTTTATATATATGAAAATGGGACATCTCTTGTTTTTAAAAACTGTCCAATCATGAGTCATTCAAAAAGTATCAACAAGTATAGTAAACAAAATTGTATGAGCTGTGATCAAAATTTGACCTCGGACTTACAAATATTGGTCTACCTTTGTTAAACACCTTAAACAGAGTGTATATGTGTGTGTGTATGGGTAAACAGTTGTAAAACATTTCATAACGTCTCCATAAGAAGATATGGACAGTCGAGAATTTTGACCAAGTATTAATAATTAGTGATACATATCCATTTTTATTTATTAATAAGGATTTCCTATGCATCAGCTAACACACATCACACCTTCATGTCTGTTCAAACTGTTAGTATCTAGAATTTTACGATTAGACGTATATTTTCAAAATTATGGTGTTTAGTATTTGAGTTTAGTAGAAGCACCCTGTCGCGACTGTCTATATCTTCTTATGGAGACGTTAAGAAATGTTTTTACAACTGTTTACACACACACACATACACACTCTGTTTAAAGTGTTTAACAAAGGTAGACCAATATTTGTAAGTCCGAGGTCAAATTTTGATCACAGCTCATACAATTTTGTTGATTATACTTTTTAATACTAGTTTAATGAGTCATGATTGGACAAAGTTTTTAAAAACAAAAGATGTGCCTTTTATATATAAACCTCTGTTATGTTAATTTCGATTAATTTCCCTGAAGAAGTTCGGACCAGATTGCCGAACACAGGAAACGTTGGAATTACTCATTTCAACCTCGCTGAGATATTACAAATATAATTTTTTACAAATGTTTAGTTGACAAAAGATTGGGAGTTTTTGGGAAGGAGTTAACTGTGGCCAAACTAAAACTTGGTATTACTCTGTGAAGTCTTTGGCAGCTGATTTGAGACAGTCGCATAGGGAAGCGTAGACTGTCTAGTTGGGGTCATCAGGATTCTGACAATCAACGACTGGAGACTATTCATTAGAACCTCATGTTTTACCACGTTACTATCCTTTTTCCCTCACATTCCTGCTTAATATCGTTTTTTCTGTGTGGGTGTGTGTGCGTGATAAATGCAGTGTAGTGACTTGAACTGTTGTACTTTTATGCAAATTTCTATGTTGAGACCGGTCAGTCACCCAACCAGGGATCATTGAACCTGAGACTTTCAGGTTGTGAGACCAGCTCTTGTTGACCATTCAACCACTTGGGGAACGATTTCAACGACACATGAATTTCATATACGGCAATTTGTGCTGTAACGCGTTAACCGACAAACAATATCTTCCATGAGCGTGTATGTCACCTTGAAACAGAGTAGACAACCCTCCCTCCTACTGGCCACGACCTCTCACGACACAGCTTTAAGATATCCATACAACAATGAGCTGGAGGTTGATATTTATGTTGCTTAAAGGGTTTGTTTTGTAAGCGTTTAGATTATTACCAAGGTAGACTTCAACGATGCCTAACTGATGTTTTGGTTGGTTTGTGATGAAATCTAGTTAACAATTTTGATTGGACACTAGACGACTGAATATAGGACTTTGCACCGATGTGCACCGGTTCGAGTCGCCACACTTCCACTCAGCACACAAAGCCAGAAAAGTAGAAAGTAAAAAGGAATGCAAAATAGAGACAGTAAACAGAGACAAAACGCAAAAAGAGTAGTAACATCGAAAAACAATATAGTTTCATTGGGTATTATAATTCACAAGGAGTAGATGCATCTGCGCTGTTACTGAGAACGATGATTTCGAGCCATGTCACCAATTGTCTCCAGACTTCATTGGTTTCCACCATCCCAAGGAACCCAACCAGCCAGTCACGAATTCTACACCTTCCTACGTGACTAGCTGGCTAGCTTAAACTAACTGTTGTGGATTTCATTGACTGATGAAACCATGTTTTGGTTTGACCACCACTGCCTCTTTCCCAACCTGATCCTATGTCAGTCAGCTAATATTGCCCGTCACTTGAGGAAAGCGATGGCTAGGCATACGTGACACATGTCCCAACCATCTCAGTCGATGTAACTTCACAGCCTCGTCGACTGATTTCCCCTCCCACCCACTCGACCGATGCCTAAACTCAATATTGCTCAACCAATTTTACCACCACCTGACACGGGAGATAGAACGCAGGCACCTATGATCAAATACAGCTAGCCGGTCTTTTCATATCTTCTACTCCCAATGGCCATATCGCACTCACAGCCATCAAGGAGGACGGAGCAGACTGCTGAGCAGTACACACGTCCTTTGGTCGACAGCCAACCAGCTGGATATCACATCTACTAGGCCAGAGAAGGCGTAAACTGGCACATGCGAAACGAGCCTTCTGTATCCATGCTGAGATTTCGTCAGTGATCGACCCGCTTGGGAGCTGGCTGATGCAACATCCCACCCAAATAAGTGAAGTGGTCAACACGCTCCACAAACCACTTCACCCCCCATTTCTAAGTGCTTCTAGTCCTTAGTGCTGGTGCAGACAGAAATCTATCACAGTCAAGTTTGCAATCTTGTCACCATGCTAAGTGACTTGCCATCACGCTAAACTTTGAATTGTTGCTAGCGAATAGTTAGAAGCAATTGGAAGATAGCCCCAACTTACCCAGGTCTCCAGATTGTTGGCTGGCACTCAACAGTCACCCAGGTGTATCTGCAATCTTGAAGGAACTCATGTCTCCCGCCGTCTGGGATTCCAACCCGTTTTACCATCCCATGTGTCGCAGTCAGAGACGTTACCACTGAGCTATTCGGCCTGAGAGGGGACATGAGTTCCTGCTGACTGGTAACTGTTAACCAACAAGCATGAAACCTAGGTTAATCGGGGCTGGCTTCCTGACCAACTGCGACTTCCAACCAAATGTATGAATATCACATAACAAATGAGAGGAGAAAAAACCGAAACTTGATCAACTCACCATAAGTACCAATGCCAATGGGCCCAAATAGATTAACAATGTGAATGAAGATATCAACAGGATACCTGTAAACAATCGTACAGTCCAATTGACCCAACGTGGTGAAAGAAAATTGCTTAAAAAGCTTATGACTGGTGGTACATGCCCTGTGCCTTGATGTAACTTTTCAGCAGCATGAAAATCTGGTTTAATCGGATCAATTGCTTCATCATCATCTTCATCGCTTGTCGTTGGCTTTTTAGATCCGGCTGACTCATCTTGTCCAGCAGTAATTTGCTCCTCTGTAATATTATCCTAGTATGGTTGAAATAAAAAGGAAATTAAAATGTATTATAAGTAAGATGACTGACTGTAAGCATGTTAGAGTATTGATTTATTTGTTTGTTTATTTAACAAACAAAATCTGGTACACTATGTCACACAATAATAATGACATACGAAAAAAGGGAAAAATGGGTAGAGAATGAATAAACGACGTCGTGTACGAAGAAAGCAGTTACATGTAACAAGACCAATTATTTTCAGAAAGAGGAGAAAGAAGCAGACTGCAGCGCGTTCGCCCCTGATTGAGATTCTTCGCCATATCCGACAACGTTTCGAGCCACGTAGGAAGGTGTAGACTTCCTGGTTGCGGTCCTCGGGACGGTAAACACCAATGGTTGGAAACAATTGGTGACATGGCTCAAAATCGTTCTCAATGACAGCGCATATGCATCCACTCTTTATGACTTATGATTTCTAATGAAACTGTTTTGTTCTTCGTTATTACTATTCCTTTGTCTCATACCACTGTTTACTGTCTATATTATGCATTTCTCCTACTTTCTTCTCTTCCTTTATGTGCTACATGCAGTGTGGCGACTTGAACTGCCACACATTGGTGCAAAGTTCTATGTCGTAAACAGACAGACAGACAGATCGAGTCGAGTTATCTATCGAACTCCAACCAGAATGTCGTGATGTACTAACGGATGCTAACCTAACATAAACACCACTCATCTCTCCGCTTCTTCCATCCAGTCCTAGGGCTAGTGAACAGAGTCCGGTAGGTAAGTCTCTGGGATGACATTTGCAGCACATATCCAAGCCACCGAAGCTGGTACTTCCAGATGATGACACTCAATGAAGGGTGATCTCCACTGTGTCCAAATACACACTGCTGGACCTCGGAACTACTCACACAATGACGTCATCGAACGCAAGTAATTCTACGGAGACAGCAATGATCGAATATGCAGAGTCGCTACATATCTTCAGCTCGGAGAAGCTCGGTTTCACAGGAGTAGAGCAATACTTCGCGCACAGAAGCATTGTAAACCTGACCTGTGACAGCTAGGCTAACGTAGCGCATGTCAGTAATGCTAGGGGTTACTTTTTATAACGACAGCTGCACACGTAAACGAGAAAATTCTACTCTCAAGTGTCGGATATTCGAAGTCAATCGACAGAGAACCCTTCCTTATCCGAGTTTCACACTTGCTAGCATTCATCAGTAAGTCGCCATCACATGGCGAAGGGGGAATGTTTCTCACAAAGGTGAATAGGTAAATGCGATTGTTTGGTGTCAAAAAGAAACTGGTAGACATCCTCGTCTACCTAGGGAGGGGAGCTGGAACACCCTAATTTCAAAACTAAATGACGCACATGGGCTCTAGAATCCCACGAGATTAAATGGCGTTTTCGTCACCAACAATCATGAGATTGCAGCTCCTGATGTTACTCACCCCATTATACCACCTAACATGGGAGATAGAACGCAGGCACCGATGATCAAAGACAACTAGCCTCCTCATATCTCCCATTTTCAGTGGTCATATCTCAACCATAGAAGAGGACGGAGCAAACTTGATCGATAGCCAGCTGTATATCATGTCTACGTTACAGATGACGTGAGTTGGGGAATCGCACACAAGAAATATAGCAAGTATTGGACGTTGGCAGGTATACTTATGTTCCTGAATATGTTGATGGGTGAAAATATGAACAATATACCTTTTTCTTGGCCAAAGCTTGACTAGTTGTTGGTCAGCAGTTAGGTGTCGGAAATAGATATTTCATGCAACAGTCTATGAACCACACTCGTCGTTTGAAAACGCAAGTTGAACTATACTTGATCATGTATGAAAATCAAGACAATAGTCTTTTGGTCGGTATATCATCGCCTAAATCACTGGCAATCACCCACAAAACGAACATTGACACAGAAGTGTAGCCTACAACCATAAGAAAGAATACTAATTTCATGCTCTATCGACTTTAGGTACATCGATGGAAGAATGCTCGCCAACCATGCATGTAGTCCGGGGTTCAATCCCCTGCCGATACACTCCTTAAATCTCTCAGCAATGGACCACACCCCCTAAAGTGATCATACCTGGTCGAACAATCCTGATAAAAGAATAAAACTTGTGCACTGTGGTAGAGTGTAATTCCATTATGGGTAAATTTTATTCTGATAAAGTCTCATAGTGTTATACAGTAATGTTTATTGATGACCACGTTTCGAGCACAATTTATTGCTCCTCATAATCATATCAAGGTAATCACACGACTTCCTAAATTCATTTATATAGTTCCGTTGTTTTTCACTTGATTTGATTGGTAGTAGTATTTTCCATATTTCGGGTATGAGTGATGAATCATTCCTATTGCATGTGTTGGGTGTAAACTTGATGAACCAGGCAGGATTCAGTAATCAACCATGGTTGACCCCAAGAAGATAAGTAATTTAGAAAAAAGCTCGGCAATTGCAATGCATGCATTAACACACAACCACACAATAGGTTGGGAGAGGGTTAAAATTCTAAAAAGTAATATAGGTAGCTGGAGATAGAGAGAGATTGATTACTGAATCCTTGTTCATCGAGTAAATCTACACCCAACACATGCAACAGGAACGATTCATCACTCATACCCGAAATATGGAAAATATTGCTACCAATCAAATCAAGTGAAAAACAACGGAATTATACAGATGAATTTGGGAAGTCGTGTAATTACCTTGATATGATTATGAGTGGCAATAAATTGTGCTCGAAACGTTGTCATCAGTAAACATTACTGTATAACACTGTGAAACTTTATCAAAACAAATTGTACCCATCAGGGAATCCTGATAAATGTAGTAAGATTCGAGTGAGTGCTTTAGTTTTTTTTTAAAGTCCCACTCCAATCATAAACAGGTAACAGTGAATGTTTTCAGATTTATTTAGGATGAATAGTACACTGCATCGTCAGCAAAAGATCAAACCAAATAAATCGATGTTTGCTTTTTTTTATTCTGAGAGCACTTACTGTTCTCTGTCTCACAATTTGATCGTCTTCACTCATTATCTGTAACAATCAAAATTGTCAAGCCAGTAATAATAATGGTGACAACGGTGGATATTATCCAGCTTTTTGTTTTCTTTTTCTCTCCAGTAATACGTCCACTCAGAATATCGAATTTGATGATTTACAGTAGAAAGCGTTGGGATAAACAAATCTAAAATGGTACAACACAGGATAACACCATAAACTTAATCGTCAATAAAATTCAAATATTTTAAATTACAACATGGTGCAGTAATGTATAAAATTGGAGATTTGTAGCTCAGGTGGATGATTTTCATGTGGTTGTGTTCTCTGAGCAGCTGGATAGTAAACTTGCGAAGCTCCCATCGCCCTATTACGCAACATTTTCAGCGCATACTTCAATTTTTTGAAGTGAGCTTTTTAGATTTCTTCACGAGTTTATTAGTCATGTGTCCTGGTGACCTTAAATGTCGTGATTGGTTGTTTTTGTGTGTTTTCTCACCCTCTAGGCTACTTACTTGTATTGGAACTGATTGTTTCTCTGACTTGAACTTTGACCCTTTGTGTGTGAGATTTCTTTCTTGTGGGTTGGGAAATTTTGTCCATTTCGATGTGTCTATTGATTGATAATTCGCTGGAATACTAGGCAGGCTTCTAAAAATTCTCTAGCATTCTTGGTGTTTCCTCTATCTAATATTTGAACGCTGGTTGTCCCAGTCGAATTGATGTCCGTGGTTGTTTGTATGTAGTGATATGAGGGAGTGGGTGTCATGTCTTTTGACGACTAGCTTCGATGTTCATGGATACGAAGACGAAAGGGATGTCCACTTTGGTCAATGTAGTGTTTTTCGCAGTTGTTACAATTTATTTTGTAGATGATGTTGGTTTTATTTCCTTTCGCTGTGGAGTCTTTTGGTCGACATAGAACTGAATGAAGTGATTTTGTTGGTTTGTATGCGACGTCAATTCCTAATGGTTTGAAGAATCTTGCAGTGATTTCTGAGATGTCCTTTACATATATATATATATATGGTAGGACGATTTTTTTGTGCTTTCCATGGGGGCCTTTGATTTAGTAGGTTGGCTTGGGGGGGGGTTAGATATCTTTCGATGAGGCCTAGTGGATATCCATTCTTTTGGAAGACGTTCATGAGATATCTTTCTTCAATTTTCCTTATGATGGGAGTACTGCAATGAGTCCTGGCCCTCTTGAATAGTGTTTGCATACAATTCCTTTTGTGTGTTATTGGATTGTTGTTGTTGTAATCCAGTATTTGGTCTGTGTGAGTTGATTTTCTATAAGCTTGAGTTTCCAATTCCCCTGTGGTTGTTCGCTTGACTAAGACGTCCAAAAAATGGGATTTTATTGTCGGATTCCATAGCATCACCAAGAGTTTACTTTATGGGATGTACAGAATCGCTACTAAACAATTTAAAAGGTAACCATAAAACAGCTGAAAGCTTAAGAAATCAAAATTTCAGCTCTGTGTGACAATTCACATTAAAGTTATACAATTTGGAAAGTCAATCAGTCTTGCCAAAAACAATATAAATAACCTGTAAGCTCAGCAGTGAAATAAAAACAGGAAAAATAAATAAAAATTTTCTTTAATAAACATGAACACTTAAATTTTGACATGTTTACTAAAACAGACATGCAAAGCATTGACGAAAATGAGTATGAAATTGCCAAGACATTGAAACAAATTTCAAAACCATTATGCTATTTAACCAACTAGCATGTTGTCTGTTAGCATCTATAATATATCAGATGGTTGGAGGCAATTGACAGGAAACCTAACACCTAGGTTTCGTGCTAGTTGGCACTTACAAGTCAGCAAAGTGTGTTTGAAACCTTGAAAGAACTCATTTCTTTTCTTCTGAGATTCGAACCCGCGTCACCTAGGGCCGCCTGCAGTCAGAGACATTAAACAATCCATTCTCTCAACAAGGATTATCCAAACTTCCTATTTATTTCTATAATTTTTACGTTTTTCAAATCCCTATTCACTTTACTATATTTTTTATCCGAACTTAATGTCTATTTTGTTAATACTACATTTTTATTCCCTAAAAAGAAGAATGATGCTTGGAAAGGCTTCGTGTGCTCTTGGAGGTGTGTCGGCGGTTGTTACTTCCTGGCTGCCCTCACCGTGGAAGTTGGTCGGTTCTTCGAGCACCTGAAACAGAAATAGGGTTAGCGTTGTGTGACCGCAGAGCCCAGAGGCCGGTCACACACAGCCTGTATAAACTGGTTTATTGGTTTGGTTTCGCCGGTTACGGACCACCGTAGGGTAAGTCGGGATGTACAATTGTTGGGGTAGAACTTTTCTAACCCCCTCTCTCCAGAAAGGAGAGACAGCATAGCTGGCATGCCGGTCATCTGAGGGAAACACCTCACTGCTGTTGCACCCTTGTTCTCTAGCAGTACAACTTCACCCACAGAACCCCCAGCATAGTGTAAAAAAATTTTCACTAAGCCGGTAACTGCTTTTAGTCTAATCGCTATCCTAACAACCTTCCTGGCATGGTAAGAACTGCAGGAACACTAGTTCCAGCCAGTGTAGCTTGTTGAGTCTTTGCGAGACTTCAAGCGAACGTAGAAAAGACAAAGTTGATGATAACCAACCAGCCACAATTAATATGAACAGAATAAATCTGAAAGAGGTTACTTCCTTCACTTATCTAGGAAGCATTGTTCCAATTAGAAGCACTCGGAACGGGAGACCATCAAAACAAGAATCGGAGAGGCTAGACCAATTAGGTGTAACTCCGTTACATGACTTTGACAAATTACAAATGTATCCTATAGTCAATTTAGGATAGATATTTGTGAAACACAAGTGATTTGGATTAGAAAAGAATAACCATCACTACAAAGCAGACAGAGACCGATCTACACTATCGAAATTTTATTTATAGTACTTTAAATAAGACTGTTATTCGATATCTTAACAAAGGAAAATGTGTCAAATATGTCCGCATCGTTCTAAGCTAAATCGCAAAGTCGATGTTTCACATATCTGATACTGCAAATGTATATTGCGACTGTATTCCTACGAGCACATGATCAATCCAAGTGGTAGAAAAAAAGTGTAGCTCAAAGAAGTTTACTACTATTTGCAGCCAAAAGTATCTTAAACCACACTACCTCATATTAGTCACAATATTGACAAAAAAGAGGGTATACATTTCATAATTAGCTTAGGGTGCACATACATTCATGCAAAACTCCACACCAAGAGGGCCGATTTTAGTAAAGATCACTATTAGGATGTAAAATTTAGTCATATTTTCAACAACCACACACAAATCAAAAACTCTTAATCTTCTCCTTACGACTTGGTGGATGATGGCTATCAATAGAATCCAAAACGTGCATTTTTGTCCTATTTGGGTCTTGAGTCTCCAGTGATCGATAGCGACTAACCACCTGCACACATCGTTTCAAACACCAAAGTTTTGTTCAGTAAGCGACAAGGCCACTTACAAAACTGTTCATTCAGCTCACACTCCATTATGTCAACTACATTGGCATGATGCACGCTATAGAATGATAACTTACTACCCAGAAAGACCACGAAACACAAATTTGTTGCAATGAAGCACAGAGTTGATACGACGGACATACGCATTCCACTTAAACTGTGTGGAATATGCCTTTCAACTTATAGGGTAACTAACATTTTACAGCCTATAGAGTCTAAACAAGATTCAAAATACACGAAACGTCAGTGAATCCAAGAATGCTGACAGCAGTATATCTACATGTGCTACTGCAAGCACTTCAACAAATTTACATATATAATAGTAACGTAATCTGACAAATTACTAGACCTCAGATGTCTGGGCACCTTCGCAGAGTTTCAGATGTAAACAAAGGGAGCAATACCATAGTAGCAATCCACTGAGTATTATAAAGAGCATGACTTAGTTAACGCAGTAATCAAACGCTTAATCGTTCTGAAACTCGTTAGATAAATCCAGAACCGAAGGTGTGATTTGATTTTGTTATAACACCTGCAACTCTAATTGGTTGTTTAAGGTTACATACCAGGGTGGTTGCTAAAGCTTAACTACACCAAAAGTACAAGGTACCAATTTGAAAATCTTCAGATGTCCACCCACGAAATACAGACCGACATCTCTTACTCAATGACTTTATCTCCACTTTATTTTACCCATTCAAAAATGATCATGAGGAGAGATGGAAAACATTACTATCAATAAAATCATAGGTTAAGTAATAACAAGATGGTTTTTACGAAGATGAAAAGATATGTGAGTCCCTTCATATGATTATGACTGACAAATTATACTCAAAACTTTATCACTAAATCACAATGTATAGCTAATTTTTTCATAAAATAAAATTATTCCAAGATGGAAGATTTCTGATGAGTAACAAAAATTATCCGTGTCAGGTAACCTGGGGTTTTATACAATTTTGTAGTCAATGTGTTGCTCTATATAATGATCGTATGGAAATACCCCCCACCCCCCTAAGAAAAGGACTTATGGCCACAATAATGTAAGTTGTTCATGCGATAAAATAATATTCACCAAATTCTAGACAACATATAACTGACTTCCTAAACTCTCAATAATATTACCGAAATTAAATATGCAGGCAAATATCACTAAAATATTTAACTGTACACACGTACGCTTACAGACCACTTAATAAAATATCTAGTGATTCCACCTGTCATAGCTATGGAGCAGTATTAAAAGCTAAATTAACTACGACAAAAGTAAAGATGAATATTACATTTATGTGAACTTTCGGAAAATTATCAAATACATATACGTGTATTCAAGCGTATAGTATAAAATGCGACCAGAACTTGCAATTTACCCACACCTCAAGGTCAACGATTCTCAAAACAACGGTTCCCACTATTCTCTTCAGTAATAGATGTGAATGATTAAAACACGGCTGAACTAATTTGACACGTCGGTTGAAATTTCTCTTGAAACGTTTTTGTGGATAATTCTGAATAAGATTCTTAATCGTCTGTTCTCAGGATTGATGAGAATTCTCACTGTTTGGCATGTCATATTCGTGTCCACGTCATGTAGTCTAATTGAGAAACACTCTTAGCATTTTGGTTGCAATGGTTCATGTTTCGGGCGAACTCTATTGAAATATTGCTATAATGAGCAGGACGGGATACTCTGAGGGCGGTATCGCTTAAAAATAGTCTACTTCCTGTAGAAGCTACACTTTTTCGCGTAGTACCATTCTGTGAAGACTTCACATGTCTCACGATATCAATACAGCCTATTTTCGTGTGAAGCACAGCACCGTTTCACAAGCGAATGATATCAGTAAATGGAAGTCACCTAAAATTCCAACAGAACCTCTGAGAACAGGAGTTGTGTTGCGAATGCATTCTTCACCGTATGTGTGTTTTGACAGGAATTATCTTAAGTTGAATGGTTATCTGTAAGTGAATTCAATACATAGTTGCACTGACTGGTGCTCTTTGATGTGGATTCAATGTGTGTATCTCAACTTTATGAATGTTGCGCTACTGTATGATTATTTGAATCTCATAATTGTTGCAAGTGCAGTGGAGAAGGTGTGTGCGTCGGTGGCACAGTGGTTAGAATTCTCGCCGACCATGCACATGGTCCGGGGTTCGATCCCCTGCCGACGCACACCCGATATCTATGGTCGGCCTGCAAAATTTTTGCTACCGATATCCATGCTGAAAATTCCATACTTGTACTGAAAATACGGTGTGGAATCAAGCTGTAATCAAAATGAATATGTAAATAAAATAACTGTCTGTTTAATTTGCTTCAGTGTATCACTTAATAAATAATTAGGTGTATGATCTAAGTATGCACATGAATTGAGTTCATTATGGGAACTTTTCTTTATCACCCAAAATAGGGGTGAATTTGTTCTAAACTTCCCATTTACGTGAAGCAGTACAGATGTAGTATGACGACTGAATGTCTGGGCTACATTATTTGGCATTGTTATCCTCACAAAAACAATTTATGTGTATCTCACAACATTTTAAGTATTGATCTATGCTGCGTTAAAGCTGAAAATAACGAACCTTATATATAATGGCTATAGTTTCCTAAAAATGCAAATGTAATTTCTGAGGGATTCTCAAAAACCATGTTCACTAGACATTACTGAGATTGTGGATGAATTTCTAATTTAAAAATAAGCAATACTTTCTTTAAAGTAAACGTAATCAGTGTGAAGTTAATATGCCTTTTAAATGCATGGAACGCAAGTAATATTGATGAGAGAATAATTCCTTCACAGTATGGACAATACAGAGACTGCCTTGATATTTGCTCATAATGCTGTAATACAGGAAGAAAAATGAGCTCTGCATATGTAAATTGTCGCGTGTGCTACCGGTAATATTGATCACTGGTATATATATGTATATAAAGAGCAGTTCATCGCCATAAAAGCATCAAGTATCAAGGAGATAAATTTGATATCAGAGAAGGCAAATGGTACAGCGTTGTGGAGATACATGAAAGAAGTGAAAAGAACACAATGAAACACACACAATGAAGGGCCAGAAGTATCACAACACACAGGTCTGTACAAATTGTGCGTTGAAGATAAGGTGTACATAATTCGGCTACATAGAGATACCAAATTGAAAATAAGAATTCCTTTACCAAGCCTTTCGTCTTCTATCGTTACAACATGGTGTATTAATTTAAAATGATTAATATGTTTGTATAATTTTCTCAGAACTTTGATCGAAGGTAACATCAGGAGTGAATTGTACTCCATGCAGACGAATATCAGCCATGACCAGACAGATTCGTTTTACTGCACCAAAGTCAGCCATTACCGCCATTTGCCGCTGCATGGTGTTCTGTGCAAGTCAGTTGATTGAGATGTAGAAAACTATTTGTAAACCAGTTGCATCTCCATTTTAGGCCATGGTTACTGCTCGTATCGGATGTTATACAGCGTCCTTATGTGGTGACGGGATTTTTCAATGATTTTGAGTTACTACGAGACAAGAGCTTGAAGGATGATGTGGTATACATAAGCATGTGACTTCATGTCCTCTTCAAATTCCGTCTTGCTGCAGATCTGTGCAACTTCCGCTACAGACCAAACAGACGAAAAGAGGTGAGCAGCAGAGTACCAGAGAGGAAGGAAAAAGTATGCGGACACAAATGGAACCTTAATATCTGTGTATATATGTTTATATTCACTGTACATTACTGTCTAGTAAACCTACATATTAATTTCTACTTAGTCTTTTTATGCGTCTATGCGACTAGTCTGTCTATCGCTTATGGATTAATCAAGGAATTTTGCGCGTTCTTTAGATACTGTAGTACTCTAGAAATTGATTCGATTAAGAAATAAATAGTCTGTTAATGTAATCAGTGGAGTGAGGCAGAGAGCTTTTGAAACTTATAATTGACATGCAAGTTCTGGTTTCTAGGGCAGGCTGTTCCATATTTTAGAATACATGACTGTGGAGAAGTTTTCGCGGAGTGTTGATTTAAAGGCCTTCATTGTTACTGTGCAAGTTCGGTTACGCAGATCGTAGGAGCCTTGCGGTGAGAAATGTATGTCCTCATTGCCTGAGAATGATATTTTGTGTAGGAACTTAAAGAAGAATATCAGGTTTATAATAAGTCGTCTCGTCCAAAGTGAGTCAAGATTTAGAATCACGCACCGTGAGATGTAGTCTTTCTTACAATCGTAACCAAGTAGTTTGGACGTGAAATATCGTTGGACACTTTCCATCTTCAGCTTGTCACATATGTGAGTGCTGCTAATAATGGTTGGTTATATCAAACAAGAATGATAATTCTGACCGTTTCCGTTAATGCGTCGACTGAACAGAGCTGTCTAAGTAGGCAAGTCAAAGGGGAAAGAAACAATGTCGCGAAATTTCAGCGTGGGGCGAACTGTGTCAAGACTGTTTTCGGAGAAACATTTATTTGGTAGATAGGTGAATCATTTTATTATGGTGCTGGTTTTGACTTCACTGGGCAAGAAATTTCATATTCGTTTATATTTAACAGTAAAGAAGTTGGAACCAGACTTCGTTCGACAAAGAATATAACCTAGAGAAGACCCGTTGCTGAGTAATTCATACGCTGAAGTAAAGGCCATTGTTGGGAAAGTTTACTATTCGTTTGAGAATTTTAAATAGGAGTATGAGATTAAGTCGTTGAAGCCTGAATCCAAGGGGTTCTATCTTAAGGGTTGTGCGACTTGAGGAACTTTTAGACTCGTCCCTAATATTCTACTTGTAAATCTCCTTTGGACACTTTCAATCATTAGTCTGCTCTTAATAGAGGTACTATCTAGGATAGATGGACAGTATTCAAGGAGAGGCTGTATGTGCGTTTTATACAACAGCACTTTAGACTCTTGGGTTTGAAAGTGTTGAAGTATAAGTGCAAGTAATCTTCTGGCTTTAGAAATCTGGTTTGTAACATAGTGAGAGGACTTTAAATCAGCAGAGTAACGGAGCCCGAGGTCAAGTACGGAAGGAAATATGGTGATGCGATGCGAAGTTGAGCTGAGCATAACAGACCACACTTCTCCACGTTGATCTGCATCATCCACGACTTACACCAAGTCTCAAAATGATCAATTTCCAACTGGATTTTACGAATCCGATTTGTCACTTCTCGGGTGGTACTGTGGTAATCTGCCATCAGGTCATCGGTACGTTGAAAGAGTCTGCCATTCCTTATAGCATCAAAGACGTCATTTGTGTATATAAGAAAGATGAGAACCTACAACACTACCTTGAATTACCCCGCTTGATATAGTGGTGGTACTAGAAAATGTGTCGTTAATATTAACAGTTTAAGACCGACCACATATGCGTGAATGACACCACTGTAAAGGATTGCTGGCCATTGCTGGTCGTGCCTGTAAAAATGGCATGCATTTCTTGTAAACCTACCCGTTTATACTAAATATAAATTATTATCATACCGTAAGTCTCTAGTTTTTTAAGCAGTAACCTATGGCATATCTTGTCGAATGACTTCAAGAGAGCAATATACAAAATGAGTACAACGAATTTTCCATCTGTAAGTTCAGTTATAAAATCAAATATTTCCAAGTAGCAAGTCATACATCGCCTGGACGTTACTAAACTGTGCTGAGAAGGTGTTTTGAGGTTTTCGATCAATAAGAAGTCAGTGATTTTAGTACTGAATAACTTCTCAAGTGTCCTTGGCAAAACAGATATTGTATTGATCGGTCTATAATTCTTGAGCAGGATTTAAATCTGGGGATAACATATGTCTGCTCCCATTTAGAAGGATTAAATGAGTTCATAAGGAGGGAGGGTGGAGCATGCTGATCAGCAGATTTGGTAGTGGTCACAAATGTGAATCGCTCCGATCTGTAGGACAGCAACATGCATTATTTTGGCAGCTCGAGAACTAAACATGAGTTTAGATACTAAATGTATAAAAAAATAGACTTTAAAAAAAAAATTAATGGAAAAAATAAAACAATAATGACTGTACAGTTTTAGCTTGTATAAAAATAACAATGCTTTCGCTCCTAACATCTACAAGCCTGCTCAGTTTCTTGTCAAGATGCTATCCCATGGGCCATACACAAGTCCGCCAAACATCCAACAGGTTCTAGTCCTTCTAGCCACTTCTCTCTGAAATGTTACTTATATACTTCACAATAATCCTTCTACCTAATTACTATAATACTCTATTTTACCTCAACTTCCTAGCACTTTAATGAAGCTGAAATTTTTTCCCTCTTCTCATTTACACCCTTTTCTCGCGTAAAGTTCGGTTGCTCTGATGATAAAAACAACAACACTCATGTTTGAGAATAAATATATTTTCATAGCGTCATAGTTTTCCATGGTAAGACCAATATGGTTAGCATCATACATTGCAAATGTGTATTATCATTTCAAGTACTACATAGCTTCTTGTATTTATCTTGTAAATATACTTTTAATAATGTATCATTCATAATTGCATTCTATACCATTTTGCAGCTGCGCCAGATTTTCTTCAATTCCTAAAATAGCGTCCAAGCATTTGAAGGCATAGCACTCACACAAATATATGTTGTTTATCGACTGGTCATAACTATCATCGGGAAATGGAACGAATTTCGGGTTGTCGCTCAACTTCGATGGTGACCTTCGTGAAATATTTACAAATTAACATTTATAAGAATCTGTTCTGATTGCTTGTACTATAACTCAACAATATGAACTTTTTGAAAAAGTGACAATGTATGCTAATTAACAATTGTTATTCGTAACATAATTGATCGTGCCTGTAAAAATGGCATGCATTTCATGTAAACTTACCCGTTTATACGAAATATATATATTATTATTATAAGAGACGTTGAAAATATTTCAAGTCAAATGAGAAGGAGATCGGAGCCACCATGTTTCAAGAAAGATGATGGAATCGAGTCAGGTCTAGGAGTATTGGAGAATTTCAGTGAACTGCTTGCGCTCATATACATATTTTTGACAGTGTTTCGTCTGTAACAGAGTCAAAGTCGATGCATGCAGAAACATTGTGCAAGTATGAATAAGAAAAGTGTTTGCTAAATAGTTCATTTACGCCTGCCTCATCCTTAACAGAACCATATTATGAAGGAATGTCACCTTGTTTCTGTTGCAGTCTTTTTTGGAAGAGTTTGCAAAGAGAATTGGTTTGACAGTTACTTTTAAGAGCAAAAAATTCTTCTTTGTAAGTTTTATTGGCACTTCTGATCTGACTTTATTATACACCTTCAGGATACTAATCAGCGAGGAGTCCGTAGATGTATTATAAGTGTTACGGGGTCGTCTTAGCATGTTACTGGTAGCACTGGTATATAGTTGGGTTACCCATTTAAGTTTGGATTAACGTCAAGGGATAGGTTCGTTGAAGAAATTGATATATTGGAATAGAAACCGACAAGAACAGCAGCAATGTCTCTAGAGGAAAAAAAGGTATCCCAGTCTTGGCAAAGAATAAATGATAGCGTTGTTTCCCACTTAGCCTTTTAAAAGCTTCTGACTTTTACTGCCCGTTGGGGGCCTTTAGCTGACCCACTTCATGCTGCTAGGTTAAAGGTAGAAATGACCGTGTTGTTGTCGCTACCAGGGAATAAAGGCCTAACTCGGGTGCTGAGGGGGAGAATGTTGTGTGTGCAAATAAGATCCAAGATGTTGGACTTACGTGTAGGGTGATTATCATTTTGTGTATATCCATAGAATTCTACTGTAATTATAAAACGATCAGTGTATGTAGGAGCATTTAGGCTATTCCAATGGATAACAGGAAATGTTAAAGTCGCCAGCTATAATTTTGTAGTCAAAATTTAGAGAACAGACCTGTTCGAAAATTTCACATAGATGGTTCGTTTTGTTAATGTCACAGTTGGGCGGGCGGTATATACATCCCAATTGTAAGGCATGGTAAGTTCGGCGACTTTCCAATGTTTAAACTACGCTTATCTATTTTCAGATTGACTACGTGGCATGCAGGGATTGGTCGCCCAAGATGATGCAGCGGATGACCAATAGGAATGCACTTTCCCTCTCACATGATTTTATTATGATTGGTTGTAAATACAGTCTTTGACATCGAGTGTTCGTTCTTACTAGCATGCGGCACTTGTGTGATCACCCTGATAACATGCATCTTGCTCTTTGTTTCATATCGTTACTCGACGATTGGGATTACATAAATGGCGAGCCTGCCAACGAAATGACCTCCTTCTTCTAAGTCTGGACTCACTGAGGCCTCCAAGAACACTTCTGCCGCCAAACAGACGCCATCCAACGGGGTTGTTAATCAGTTAGCTGAAGCCATTACTCCAGCTTTCAATTAAATCAGCCTGCGCCACGTTATGTCCATCCTTTGCCACATAAACTGGAGGTCGGTGATGACTTCGATCTGTAATCGGAGAAGATGTGTCGATACGCTGACCTGATGAACGTGCCTCACCCGAATGCATTCATCATCGATTGTGTTGGACGGTCCCTGACAATACACATAACTAGTTTGGATTACGTGCATATGCCCTTGATTACCCTTTTGAGTACTCTAGGAGCAAATAGTTACTCGACGATCGGTATTACACAATAAAATCCTTGTATTCAAGTAAGTATTGGGTGTAGTCCATACTGCATCTGTCAGTGAGCAAGCCAGACCATGGAATTCTACGGCGTGGAATTTGTCACTGACAGAAATAAGAAAACCACCACCCACGTCCTTCTTCTCTGCCATATCTAAAGTCGAATTATTCGGGGGATTTCAGCAGTCTGTCACTGAAGTCAGGTGGCAACCATGTTTCGGTGACTAACAATACTGAAGACATACAGTGTGAAAGTAAAGAGTGAAGGTACGGAATTTTGTTACACATAGAACGAGCGTTTTTAAGGAAAAGAGTCGAAGATCTTTGATCAGTGATAAGGGCTGAGGCAGAATGTAGGAGATGATGATGTGATTCCGTATGAGGTTAAATGAAAATTAGGTGACAGACTGACCGGTACATCGAGTGTTTGCTGAGTAAAGCCCTCGTAATTTTGTTAAGGTTCTGGGTAAAAGAAGAGAGTGTCTATGGCTGATCGTTCAGTTCATGAGCTCACGCAGATGGGCATACAGAAACTGGGTCATCCTGGGTGCCTGAAGAGGACAGATTTAGGGGTAAAGAAATACATTACTCGACGTTAGGTTGATTAGTAGCATTACTGTCATGTGCGGAATAGCGGAAAAATGATGAGCAGACTGACTAGTTGTAGCCTTGTAAAGACGATTTTGGTGTCGGGAGGGTGTGTTTGTCGAGTAGCAGCATTTACTGGGTGGGTCTCCAAGCAGACTATGCTGAAAGCATAGGCAGCTGAGTCTATGTGGCTGTGCACATGGAATACGGCCATAGTAAAAGTCGGTATTACGCCGCCTCGTAGTAAAAGTTGAGTAGCTGCAACTAACTGTATTAAAATGGTGAGGATAAAGGAAGGAGAAAGGTTGACTAATCTCAGTCATATTCGATACATTGGACGTCATTTTAGGAGATTTATGCGCATGAGAGGTAGAGGAAGTTAAAGCAGATTTGTTTGAGTGTATACTAGGCACAAGAATTCTGTTCCTTATATTTTTTTCTCGGAATTTAAGGGTTAAATGGGAAGGTATTATATGTGTTTTCGACACCTTCATTATAGGGGGGAGGGTTGTGTTGACATCATTGGGGCTGGCAGTAACTTTGTGGTGAGTGATTTTACCTTTTGAAATAGTTTGGTTGGCACGACGTTGGATTGGTGTTCTGTCGTGAATAAAACGTATATTTTTAAAGCTGCCTACTCTCTTAGAAAGGTGCTGGTTGTTTGCAAATCAACTTGCATCCACAATGATTTTTTATTTTTTATTTTATATTTTATTATAGCTTGACCCCACACAGTATTTTTGATACAAGTATGAAATTTTCAGCATGTGATACCGGTAGCCAAAATTTTGCAGGCCGACCATTGATATCGAGTGTGCGTCAGCCGGGGATCGAACCCCGGACCATGTGCATATTCGGCGAGCGTCCTAACCGCTGTGCCACCGACGAATATTATTGGAGGAGACGCACTAGATAAGGATACAATAGGAATCTTGTATTTCACATGCCTTTCAAAGTATGCTTTTCAGTGTTTTAATGCTGGCACTGTCGGGCACATTGAAAACGACTGCATTATACATGCATTGAACACGCTTTATCACCTCCGCCTACAAACAAGGGTTGAAAACGAAACGAAGTCGATTTTCCTGCGCAACCTGAAGGACCACTCTACAATTCAACAATGATACGGCATGGGTCAGACAATAAGTATATATATCAAATATCTAGCTGTTCAAACATTATTAACTTGTAGACAATCTACTATTTGACATTATATCATACTTGATCGTGCCTGTAAAAATGGCATGCATTTTCATGCAAATTTATGTTTATATGAAAATATGCATTGTTATTATTTTGGAGAAAACGCGATGAATCTCAGGTGTTGAACTTTTAACTAAGCACCAAACAATAGCACAGCTTGTAAATGCCACCTCACATCGGGATTGGTCACTGGATGATGGCAATAATTGATGCAGTAAACATCGGTCATACGCGTTGGCATAACCCATATCTGCATCTGCCCTGCGTTGGAACTGACTCTCTAATATGACTGAATGTCAGGCACAAGAATACGTAAATATTTACTGCCTACCTCATTCGTAACCTGAGGAGTATGTGTAAGTTAGCATCCAAGTGGAGTATAAAGTCTCGACTTGGAGACCTCATTGTTTGATATCTGGTTAGGCGTACGAACAAAATCAGAGGCTTCTAAAACCGTCCAGTGTATTTCTGAAATTCATACTAATGAATATCGTGAACTTTCTCGGGCCTAAACACAATCCACACCACAACGGAATGAGAGCGTCTGTCTCAAAATTAAGATTACCACAAGGTTATCTTTGAGAAAGTATACCACATATCCTGTGTCTTGATGTGACTCCGCCTGCTTTATCTGTAAGTTTTCGTGAAGTTTGATCCTAGTAGGGTTGGTTTTTTCGATGCAGGCAGTTGTATTTGCCGTCATTTTGATATCTATTTGGCTTTCTTGGGTTGATTTCTTTAAGAGACATTATTTGACATAGTTTCCAAGTTCCAGTGCATTGCTCGTGATGCTGGGTGCTTAAATATGTTCCATGCAGTATTTGTTAGGTACACCGGGTATGCATGGTGTAATTTTCCTCTAATTGCATTTGAATGTTTTCTTTGCGGCTTGGTGGCAGCTGGATGAAGGCGAGCTGGGAACCTCTCACACCTTTCTTTTCGCTTGGCCGATCCAGTGTAGTTTATTTGATTATCTGTCGTATATTTCCCAATGTTATATATGCATCTGTATGTATTTGTAGTTTCCAGCTAAGGTGCGATTAATTCACAAAATCCTGCTTTATAAACGTTCTTTGTTTTGAAGATCAAAACTGTCTAGTATATATCAAAATAAAGAATAATGGATGAGTTATGACACAATCACTGAAGGCCAGTGAACAACGTTACAGAAATTTCCATAAACAATTCTGTTGCTATGCTATCTATGACTGTTCGAAAAGAATACTGGCCGTGAGCAGGCACAGAGCGTCTGGTTACTAACTAAACTGGGCATAGCACAGATGAGGAATTTCAGGGAGAAAGTGAGACCACACGTCTTATCTACGATGGTCTAAGAAACCCTTGCAGGGAAGCAAAGTTCGACAGGACACACTTCAGGCAAATCTAATCAGAAGATGGCATACCAATCCTTCTATTCTCCACTGAATCCTTCCTCGAGGGCACCCTAACAGTAGTCGAAGTATTCGGCGACCCCCCTCCCCCTCTACTAAATCTCCGAGGATACAGTTATATCAGACTAGCTAGTTTTAAATAGTATGTCAAACCCCTTTGCCTTTTACCAAGTCAGCCGTTCGCGCACTCATTGAACAGAAATCAGTTACAAACGGATCCAAAACGTATTACACTATTTGCCTTTTTTGAAGGGGGATCGAAAGTATCTCAGGCGCTCTAATACCAGCAATGCGAAAAGTGATGGAAATCCCGTCGTATGGAACATCCGAATATAAACAGAGTCTTGCATGGAGCGCAGCATGTCTTCTGTGACAGCTTAGAAGAGTTAGATAGCATATTGAGGTCGGAATTTTCCAGCCGACGTATTGTTTCTAGACTTTGAAATGGCAGTAGATTCGGTGTCTCATTGTGTCTTATTCCAGCAGGAATCTTTAACAGAAGTTGGCAGTTAGATTCCTAGCTGGATGCGAGGCAACCTGGGAGGCAGGGGATTTGGTATGAAGACAAACCGAGAACGTTGTACGTTTGCCATTTGAGTATCGTGAGTAGCAATTTTCTGTCCATTATTCTTCATAATTTTTGAAAACTATTAGGTGAGTGGCTTGTAATACCCACTACTTCTTTACGCAAATGGTTTAGAGCTGTCCAGGAAGATTTTAACGGTACACAAACAGTGGTTTGGTCGAAACAAGAGATAAATCAAGTGTTATGATAGTTTCAGATAGGATATTATTTCCAGCTCTTAGTGAAGAACTAGTCCGAAATTTACTTAGCGCCCTCCACAAGCTGGGAGAATGACCAGCCATAAGGGAATTAGTTAATTTATTTCCATGCAATTTGCAAGGATTTTCAAAATCTGTCAAGGGAATGGTAATCTTACTCCCCTTGGTTAATACGGTCTTGTCTCCTTGCAAATGAGGCGTTTCTGATGACTTTATATTTCATATTGGCCGCCACTCACTCACCTGGTAAGTATCACTGCTAACGGTGTGATCATCTCAAGGTTTGGAAATTGCTATAGTCAGAAATTCTTGAGGCATCTTACAGGTCAGCTTGCTCTACGGCTTCTAATTTTCCAGATCTTTGAATTCACTCCTCACTTAAATATCACTTACCTACCTCACAATAATCTTTTTATTTACGCACTATTATACTCTGTCTGATCTTAACTACCTAGGCATTTATTGAAGTTAAAACTTGTTGTTTGTTCATTTTTGTTGCTTGCTTAATTTCTGGTTGCTTTGATTAAAAACACAACGATACCAATGTTTGAACAAAGCTATATTTTTATCGGAAACGTGATAGTTTCCATGCTTAGACCAATATAGTTAGCATAAGGCATTGCAAATGTATACTATCATTTCAAGTACAATATAGCTTCTTCTTGTATTTATCTTGTGAATATACTTCCAATAATGTATTATTCATAATTGCAATTCAAGCCGTTTTGCAGCTGAGTGGAATTTTCTTCTCTTCGTGAAATAGCGTTCAATCACGTGGCGGCATAGCACTCACCCAGATATACGCTGTTCACTGGTTGACTATAACGATCAGCAGGAAACAGAACGAAGTTTCGGTTGTCGCTCAACTTTGATGGTGACCTTAGTGAAGGGTTTACAATTTAACATTTATAAGAACCTGTTCTAATTGCTTGTACAATAATTGAACTATTCAAGCTTTTGAAAAAGTATTAATTTATTGTATTTCAGGATTGTAATTTATAGTATTAATGATCGTGCCTGTAAAAATGGAGCGCATTTCTTGTAAATTTACCCGTTTATACGAAATATAAATTATTATTATATCTTACACAGTAACCAGTTAGCCAATGGAATACCCGTTTACTTCTCACCGAGACGTAGTGAAAACGGATGGGACACCAAAGTTAGCTATCCAGTTTTTGACCAAAGCTTTAGCTACCGTTTCAGCGGAGATGTTGGCTAATAGAACTGCTACTGACCAACGAGTGAATCTACTGATGCAGGTTAGAATGTTGTTGAAACCATTGGAAGGAGGCAGTGGACCAGCTATGTCTACATTTATATGGTCAAATCCAGAGTCGGGTTTAGGAAAGAGACCAAGTGGTGCATTGCTGCGATTTTTGATTTTGACTCTTTGACAGGACAAGCAATTTCGTGTCCACTTCTTAACATCGCTGTCAATGATCGGCCATATGAATCTTTCTCTTAGTAGTTTGATAGTAGCGCTGATATGGGGATGCAAGAAGTTACGTAACTTCTCGAATATTGTATGTCTCATAGCTGCTGGAACGAAGGGCCGATATTTACCAGGAGAGGTGTCGCAGATTACTTTTGTCGTGCCAAAATGAATTGCATCGACTTTTAAAGATGTTGTTTTAGAAGACATGATATCTTTTAGTTCGGCGTCATGTCGTTGTAAGTTTGAGAGATGTTCGTAGTCGATGTCTGGGCATGCAATGTTGTCAGTGTGCATACGTGATAAAGCGTCTACCACTTCATCGTGTTTACCCTTTACATGTCGCAGATCGGAAGTGAACTGGGATGTAAACTCGAGATGTCGTTGTTCGCGCGGAGATTAGTTATCCTGTTTTTCTGATAAGGCTTTCGTTAGAGCTACATGGTCTGTAAAGACAGTAACAGATGTAACTTCCAGCATAGCAAAATTCTGCTCCCGCATGCCTCTTCCGACATTTTTGTATGGATTGATTCGCAGTTACTCAGGTTCCAGACCGAAAAGAATAAAAAATTCACCAGTTGCTCAATTATGATTACTTCTCTGCATGTTTAACTGGATAATAACTGCTGTGGTGAGCCTCTTGCAGATTATATTGCTTAAAACATCGTTTACGGTAAACTAAGTAACGTTTTATAAGCCATTTTTATACTTTTGTGACTAGCCCACCATATCGACCGAATGTAACGCAACACTCAGTTGTTACGCTCATGTTCAACCAATTCAAACAATAATTGTGCCTAGGATTATGCCATATAAACTGTTTTAACTTATGCAGAGTGTACTTACGGTCAATATTTCATTATCTTCCCTTGTATATATATTTTGTGTTAGTGAAAAATTTTAAACATGTTTACTCCATGTGTCCATTATTATGATATTGATGATGCCTGTCAACTGGAGTCCCTCAAGTGCATAAAGTGGGAATATATTATTGTAAGACGCATTTTATTGTTTTATGAGGGAACTGACTTCAAGCTTTATTTATTTTCCCAAGTATATGTAATCCATCCAACGCATACTTGGGTTTTTTTGTTAATGCGAAGTCAATATCTCTATATTTCTTGGTGTGTTCCATTGAATCACCAGTTATCCGATTTTCCCCACAAACTAAAGATAAAATGACAACAACCATGTTATTTAACCGTAATCCATGTAATTTAAATATGTAACCTAAATGATTCTTATCCATTCCTACACAACTTTTGTGTCCTATATTTGTATGAATAAATATGTACCCTATTATATTATCATTACTAACTATACTTACTAATCGTATGTGTAATTTATCGAATTGATGATGCCTGTAAACTGGCGTCCCTCATGTAAAAAATGAGAATATACTATTATTATTATACGTCGAAAGTGCTTGATTGCCAAATAAACAACTAATAACTCTCTACCAAAGGTGCTATAGCAACATTGCGTAGGATTTAGTTGTTTCGAAAAGAATGCAAGGGGTCACCATTCGCCGTGTACCTGATGTTGTAAAACTGCCTCAATGGCAACGTCTGAAGCGTCTGTCATGAGGGACAGGGGGCGTCGTGTTGGCGTCTGACTAAGAGCGTCCTGTCATTTAACGATTGTTTAACAGTTTCGAATGCTTTAACAGCTTCTCTGGGCAAATGGAACGAGCGACTATGTCCACGTAAGCAGTCGGTTAATGCTTGCAAAGCTTTACCACAGTTCGGGATAAAACGCCGGTAAAAATTAACGAGACCCAAAAATCGCCGTAATTCCTTAAAAGAATCTGGTAATAGATAATCTTTAATAGTTTATACGTCATCATGGACTGGTCTGATCCCATGGCTATCGATTAAATGACCGAGGAATTTCAGTGATGTCTTACCGAATTCGCATTTGTCTAAGTTTATAGTCATGTCAAATTGGTGAAGTCTTTCAAACAGTCTTCACATGTTTCAAATGCTTGGCTTCGTCGGCAATGGCAATTAGTAAGTCGTCGATGTATGCGTAGACGAAAGGGAGACCACGTAATACTTGGTCGATTAGGCGTTGAAATGTCTGAGCGGCGTTCATTAGTCCGAAAGGCATGCGTACAAATTCATATAAGCCGAATGGTGTGGTAATGGCGGTTTTCGGAACGTCATCCCGGTGGATGGAGACATAATGATAGGCTCTGACAGGATCGATTTTGGAGAAAACGTTAGTATCTGGCAAGTTGCTAGTGAAATCGTGGATGCGCAGTATTGGGTATCCATCAGCTACCGTTTGCTTGTTTAAGGCTCGACGATTACCACACGGCCGTGTCTCACCAGAAGACATTTTGGGCAACATGTGAAGCGGTGAAGACCAAGAGCTGTTGGATGGTCGAATAATACCAAGCTCTAGCAATTTATCGGACTCTGCTTTTGCGATTTTAAATCTATATGGATCAAGGCGTCGGGGACGTGCAAAAACTGGTGGTCCAGTGGTTTTAATATGATGAACCACGTGATGCTTTGGTTCTGTTCCTCGAAAAGAAGGTTGTAGGAGATCAGGAAACTGATTTACCAAGTCAGTATATGGAGATGTGGTGTGCGTGTGACCATCAAGTTCAACGATGATGTGTGGCTAATCGTACCAACGATATACTTTTTATTTAGTGGGTCTATTAGCCTAGGGCTTATCGGATCAAGTAGCAGTTTGTGTTGCTGTAGAAAATCGATGCCGAGGATTGGGGATGGAATGTCTGCAATGAAGGAAGACCAGGTGTAGTTTTTATGCAGACCAAAATCCAGAGTAATTCGTTTATTTCCATATGTAACAATACTGGACTTATTATCGGCTTGGAGCGTGACTGTTGGGTCAGGATGTTGACGTTCCTGCGTAGACGGAGGGAGAACACTCACCTCTGCTCCCGTGTCGACTAACAATGTTGTACCGGTATTGCTATCTGTTACATAAAACAAACGACCGTTTGATCGTAGATTGCCGACAGCAGAAGTTTTCACACATGACGATATATCTTTTGGTTTAGCCTAAAAGTTGCAAGGTGAACGGCACCATCGTGCGTTGCTTCCATAACTACGGTGATTCCGGCAAATATTATCGCGATCTCGTGATGTGCTAGGTGACCGAAAAAGACGTCGATGAGACGAGCTTCTAGAACGGCTTGGTCGTGTACGTGTTGTCAGTGTTGCTAACTGACTCAGTAAGGAGTCGACTTTGTGTTCTAGAGTCTGTATCCTGTCGTGAGTGTCTGGTACTCTGCTAGTGGAAGCTACAGATTAGGGTGTTGACCTATCGTACATGCGATCAGCAATTTCGGTGAGTCTGTCTATGTCAATGTCGTCGTCTCCGAAAGCAAGAACTTGCTGGATGTTTGCAGGAAGTCGTCGCAGCCAGATTTGGTTAAATAGACGTTTATCGATTTTTCTTCCTGCAACTAGGCCTTGCATACGCCTTATGGGTTGCGATGGGGTTTTATCACTTAGCTCAACATTGCTTAACAAAGGATTGAGTGCTTGCCTATCCGAAAGCGAAGTGCATCGAAGTAACTCTTCCTTCAACTTGTCGTAAGGTGCTTCTGTGCTGGGTTGAACGATGTATTGTCGTACCTGCTCGGCAACTTCATCTGGTAGTACTGTACTCAAAACGTCGGATTTAGTCGTCTGTGACGTGAGCTTATTGGCAGTGAAATAATGCTCCAGTCGTCCAAACCAAAGATGGGGGTCTCTGGGCTTAAAATCTGATACAGTAAGGGAAATGGTACTAACAGATCCCAGTTCTAAGTTATCAGAGTTATCGGAAGACATGTTACAAGAAATGGTTTGAAGAGCAGCTAAATAGCAAAAATTATGCACACTAAGAATATGGCAAAACAGAAAAACATGCAATGCAGATGCTTACCGCAAATTACTGCAGGCTGTGCGATGAGAAAGCACAAGAATGAGTTCGAAATGTCTAATATAGATAGATTCGCGAAAGTTATAGTTTTATTAATCCAGCATGTGTGACGATGCGTCGGGGTCAACAAGATCACGTAGGGCTCACGAATTTGTTGCGTGCTTTATTTGACTAAATTAGCGTACAAGTATTTCCTAGTACTTCTTCACGTTTGTCAATGTGCATAGATATTGTGGCTACTCGACGCCTACAACGTAAAACCAAGAGGCACTTGCGAAGAGTACGATCGCGTATCAAAGCAGTAGTCAGATTTTCAAAATTTGTGTCTAGGTAATGTTCAACAGTGAATTGACAAATGTTTGCGAAGTACATATAAAATCGGTCTCTGTAAACATACAATATAAGTATGCAAATTAGATTAAAAAGCGTATGTTTATAGTTGGTATAGGGGTACTACATGTCGAGCAGCACACTGTATTTTTGATATCACTACAAAGTTATTCATATTTTACGGTGAATCCTTTTAAACAAAAGTTACGTACAATTTTTCCATTTTTTTATTTTACAAAAAACTTCACAATCATGATGTTCCAGACTCTACAGCTCAGGAAACCACGCCAAGTGGTAGAGAGGGAATTGGGTATTGAACAAAATTTCAAGGACAACGCAACTTTTTTAGTCTTGCGGCACAGCTGTTGATTTCAGCAAATTGTAATAAAGTCCAGAAGTTTGACGCATCTATGTTATTTTACCCTGAATCGCTTCTTTGTCTGCTAGCTTTCAGCTAAAACTGGGATTCTGAGTATATCTCTCGGTTTCCTAGGATTTCATTGCCTGTCCCATGTTCAAGAAGTTTCTTGCTAGCATCACTGACTACATAATTGGAAAGTATGTAGAAAATTTCAATGGTGAAAATTTATCTTATGGTCTTCTAAATGGTAAGGTATTTTGCATTATCATGAGTATTTCTTAGGAAATATTACTCTGAGCAATTTGACTCTCAAGAAAGACACATTAAATAGTCTTTTTAATATCCCTCTAACTTTGCAATCAGGTAAGTGATGAATCTAACCATTGATATTGTTAAATAATTATTTTGTGTTCAGGGAATTATTTATTTAAGCTGAAGGTTTAAATTTAAGTTATTGTGTAAAGTAGTAATTAAACCTGAATTTAGCTACCTTATTGAGAAATTTGTATTCATAATAATCAGAAATGAGCTTTCCCGTTGTGGGCGTTTAGACTGTTAGTTCATATGTCACATTTTGTGCTGTTATTCTACACGTATAAAAATAACCTGTTTTTAAAGGAAGGGATAAACGAAGTAGACAGAGGCCTTGTTATGTAGTTATGGTTTATCCGCAGGTTATGACCGAACAAGAGAGAATTTATTCCAACTTATTTACAACATAAATAGATGTCTTCTGATTAACACATTTTCATCACCGAATGCTTAATCTCCCGTGTAAAGAACTTTACCAGTACGAAGTAACATGCCCAACCACTTTTATTTAGTTCTTATCCACTTAATTCTCTGTGTACTCAATATTATTTCTGGAAATATCCCTGAAAATTTGTGCTTGCGTTCATTCTGTCCATTTATTTTGTTCATTTCAATGTGTAATATTCACTCCTGATTTTTCAATATAGTCTTTCTAGTCACATCTGATTCTCCAAATATTCCATAGTAATATATCACCTCCTCTGGCCGTCATTAGTCTTTTTCATTCCAAAGCGGTGGGTATTCTAACTATCTTGGTAGTTTGTTTCTATTATTGTGGTGCCTGATGTATCGTATATTTTTACTTTGCGGCATTAAAATTGTACAGTTCAGTGAATGGAATTTCCGGAAATATCTCGTCCGACCACCTTTCACTACTTTTATCTCCTCCTGATTCTGTTAAGTGCATTTTCACAGCTAACAACATGTATATGTCCAAATCAAGGCTATTTAATTGCTTATCAAATCAATTAACCTGTCATTTTCCTAGAATTAAGAGTTATTTCAAAGTAGGTCAGCCACTTATTTTTACCGGTGTTTAAAAACCATGTCCCTATGTTGGCACTATTCATTTCAAAATACACTAGATCTAATTCCGTTTCACTACAATTTAAAAGTGTACAGAATATTAAATCACTGGATAAATGTATTTGCAAAGGGTCTTATGCAACTGATTTTACTTCTGACTGTTTGTCTACCTGATAATTTCGTTTGTTACTTTTAAACGTCTGTTTACATATGCATTAAAAAGATCTTATAAGTGTCAAATTCGTTGTATACTCTTCTTCTCTTCTAGGTACAGTTGGCAATGTGTCTATATTCGTGCCTTATACTCATCCATGGAGTCAAGCATGGCAACTATCTCTAGAAAATGTTGACTTAATTGCCTATGCTTCAGCTGATGACCTATGGGATAAGTTGAATCCAAATAATTCCCCAAGTGACAGTCAAACATCTTCAATTCGAAACGAAACCTCGAAAGATTCATTAGTCAATAATGAGAGTGGTCAACAAAGCCAAAGAGACAACTTATCCCCTACTGAAACATCTATTCATGGAAAGTATAGTTTGGATAAAATGGAGAAGAAATGGTTTCAGGTTTGTTTCTTTTAGTTAATACTCATCGATCTTGATAAAATTTATCGAACTTTCGGTTTTCAAACTTCTTAAAGTGATAAAATTAAATAAAATCAATTCAGGGTTGATGTTTTAAACTGTACATTAAATATCCATATCATCACTACTGGTTTTTATAAGTTTATACTGTTCATATGACATTTGAAGGTGTTGTCTTACTTTTTACTTTTTTTTACTTCGGCTATCTCCCACTGGAAGATGAGCCGTAGCATGGTGAGAGTCGTTTGTAAGAGAGTTCATGAAGTTTCGTGGGAATTTGGTACGAGTGATGTCCCCAGAATCGCTCGGCCTTTTGTTTGAGAGTGCAGCTCTAGCCTTTACACAACCAAGTGTGACCTACAAGACAGTAGGAGTGGAGTAGGGAGTCTACTACCCATTGGCAGCCGGTGGCCGGAGTTCGGTTCATACGCCTTTTGGAATGGGGCCAGACATCCAGGACATCCAACAAGCCCTTTGTCCATACGTCTGCCGGTGAGCTCCAATGAGCTTCATACGCCAGTCGTTGGAGGTTTGGAATCAGGGTTTAGCCATCTCCCCTAGACTGTCATCCAATGGACAGTCAACCCGGTGAAGAGCACCGGGCATCCGCTTTCGCCCTCTCACTTTGGTGAAAAACACCTCCGCCACGTGAAGGCGATGAGTAGGACTTCCTCAGGAGGCTTTGGAGGCTGTCAAAAGTTAGTTTGCAGGGATTTGAGTTGTTTTAATTTCGACTACAGATCGATATCGGTTAGAAAACCATTGAAAGCCAGTGAGGGAATTCTGGGCGGCCGTTTCATCCTGGTTTATGACTCGTTGGCAGTACGCACCCACCGGGATCGGAACCCAGGACCTTCTGGTTTACAAGGCAAGCTCATAGACTGACTAACTACCTTATTAGATGTTGTACTGTTATAATATTATGCTGTGTTTATTGTGAATTCATTTACCTCATTTATTCACATAATACTAGATTCACCACCGTCAATTGTGTTGCGGGCAGATGTACAGGAGCATATTTCAGGGTAATGATATTAACTGATATGTATACTGACAATTTTTATACTTAATATTCATCAGCTTTAGATTAGAAGGATATTGTCAGACTGTTGTGTAGGTGAGTAGTTGACGAATATGTTGTTAAACAGTCGACATGCATAGTGTGGCTATTGCGGAGAAGAAAACGTTCAACAACCACCCTCAGTGTTAATTCTCTGAGCAATAAATCATTGCCTATTATAGTGTGACGACTAATAAAATCACCAAACTGTCCAAACCTTCGAAAGCGAACTGATGTTCTAACGTCTGACTCGCCATCTGATGATGAAGAGTCTGAGATGGTTAGGCCACGTGCTGCGCATGCCTGACCATCGTCTCCCCCGACGGGCATTACTAGCTGATATAGGTGCAGGCTGGAAAAGAGTAAGTGGTGGCCAAACAAAAACATGGCATCAATCCATGAAATCCCTGACAGTTAAACTGGGTCAGGTAGGCAGATGCAGACTTCCGGGTTGGGGCCCGCCCTCGGGACTCTAAGAATCAATGGCTGGAGACAATAGGTGACATGGCTCAAAATCGTTGTCAATGGCGCAGATGTATTCAGTCTCTTTAACCTTCATACTCCTTTCTACCATTACTCATTCTGTTTCACTCTTATACTTGTCAAAACTCTATTGATTCTCTTCACTGATTTTCTTGTCTACCTTTGTGTGCTATTTGGAACGTGGCAACTGGAACTGCTGCACTTCGGTGCCAAGTTCTATGTTGAATCCAGACAGAGACAGATGAAGAGTCTAACCCAATGAATCTCAGCGTCTTGAAACTGAGAAAGATTAGTCATTTCTCTAAATATTGAATAAATAACCCTAGTGGTTGGAGAAAACCTTTAGGTTTAGCCTTCACCTGTTCCCTGCAGTTAATCTGTAGTTGTCTGTTATTTTGGTCATAGTGTATATAGTACTGTGACGTGAGATTTCCAGCTTTGTGAATGTAGAACAACTAAAGTAATACAAAAATAGGCAGTAAGTCTCGATGAGCCATCATTGTAAGAGTTTAAGTGTGGTTATTCGTGAGGTATGACTGACTGCTTTCAACGCAGAACTTTGCACAGAAGTGCACCACTTCAACTTGCCACACATAAGAAGACAAAAGAGGGAAACCTGAGACTCAAAAGAACGTCTAGTAAGCAGAAATGTCAAGGAAATAGAATAGTAACATAGAAAAACATTCCAGATGACAAAGAGTGAATGTGTCTGCACCACTGGGAATGGTTTTCAGCTATATCACCAATTGTCTCCAGTCATTGGTTCTTAGAATCCAAACCAAGAAGCCTACAACTCTCTTTGTGCCTGGCTCAAAGTAACTGTCAAAGATTTCATGGACTGATGGGAAGGTTTGGTTTGACCACCAACAACTCTTTCCCAACCTGATCCATCCTATGTCAGCTAACATTGACCGTCGAGGAAGGCGTTGGCGCATCATGCGCAACACGTGTCCTAGCCATCTCAACTGATATATTTTCACAACTTCATCGATTGGCTTTCCCTCCTTACCTAACATTCACTTGATGCTTAACTCACTCACACTTACCTTATCATACCACCTAGCATAGGAAGTAGAACGCAGATGGCTATGATTAAAGACAGCTAACCTTCTCATGTATTTTCACCTCAATGAACTAACTTATTCTTCCTTCTAGTCTTAATTAAAGACGGGAAATGGTCTTATGCCAATGAAAAGCAAATTAAATCAAGTTGTATAACTATGAAATCCCTCGGTGAATTCCACAATCGGAGGACATGAACAATTAGCTAGATTAATGATATGTCCATCAGGTTTTTTTTTTCTAGACACACGTCAGTACGTAGAAATTATGGTCATTTTGAATGAAGACACTAACAGTGTATTTGTACTTATTTGAGTTCGGAGTGGAACATAGCGAGGGCTCCAAGTTTTTGAGCTTTGAAGTTTCGATAACAGTGTCTGTTTTTACAGAGTGAGGTTGCTCGCCTCACGCCTAACCTTCGCTCTTTGTTAGGCTTACAACCGGCTAAAGGAGGTAAAGGTGTGCATCGGCCAGGTATCAAACCCCTGACCCTGCGTGTATGGTTACTGAGCCTTTCACCGAGCTGAACCCCTGACGCTTACAATCTTTTAAATAATTTAAGTGATAATCTTGAAAAATGTTTGAAAAGATAAATAAATTGATTTGGTTGAGTATGTAAGGCACCAGGATTTACTATCTTTCCCCCAGTGAAATTTTAGGCGAAATGGAAATTGTCTTGTAAGCAAAAGCTGTCAGTATTATAATAGCCCCTTTGGCGTTGGTGGTTCAATAGCAGAATGCCCCCAACAGCTGCCCACATGGTCCAAGTTTCGTTGACAGCCGATATCTATCCTGTAGTAAGTCCGGATAAAAAAGAAAGACTGGCTGTTGAGATAACTAGTAGCCCCACTCTTTGAAGATGACACCACCTGCTTCTGAGTCTTTAAAGTTCGCGCTTGAGGCCTTATGTTCCACTCAGAACACAAGAGGTGAAAGGAAAATAATATCCCCTTATTATTATTAACTGTTACTTTAAATGTTTTGTTTTTATTGGTTGTTTTTTATTTCAGACTATTAATGGAGTTGTACTCAGTGATACAGCTGCTATCGCTGAACTAGTTGCTATGGATAATAGAGGCGATAATTCTTCTTGGTGGTCTTATATATCGTCAGTTGGTTATGGCATTATCCGTAGTCTTCAAGTAAGTGGATGTTTATTCATTTGCAAAGTATTGTTTAATAGTAACTATAATCTGAATGATTTGGTTTATTCCAAAACAGTATTTATCTCATGCGCCGTGGAATTCTCAGCATTTGGTACAATGATATTGCTAACTTCTACCAATTCGTCGTTCAGCGCCACCCCAACCAATGTCGTCGGTGGGACATCCATCCTCACACTTGACTGGATGGACCTCACTGGTCATGACTTCTCACTAGAACTGACTCCAGAAAACTCCATCCTGTAGCAAGTCACTAGCGAGCATCAGATTAATTTTCTTCTATAGTCTTGTTTGTAAGGGTTAGTTATGTAAGCGGAAGGTCCTGGGTTGGAATCCCAGTGGGTGCGTACTGCCGATGATTCTCGAACTAGGATGAAACAGCTGTCCAGTACTCCCTGGAGTGTTTTCAATGCTAACTAACCCTTACAAACCAAACTATAGACAATGATATTGCATCTAATTTACTCGACAACAGGAAAAAATATGAGATATAATATTACGGGATTCATAATGGTATCGTTTTTTTGGTATTAGCATTGACAATAAAGTCAAAAATGTACAAAAAGTATAAAATGAACATAATAATGTTAATGGCGAAAATTGTAGGGAATTTTTTGTTTGATTGGTTACAGGGTTTCATTATGAACTGACATCAGTTAGAGAACCATTGGAACACCACCTGGGAGTACTAGACAGCTGTTTCGTCCTAGTTTGGGACTATTCGTCAGTACGCATCCACCGGGGTTCGAACCCAGGATCATAAATTACAAATAGCAGAAGATAAAAGAGCCAGTTATTTTACTTATTACATAGTGAGCTGTAAGTTTCACACTTAACGCCTACTCTGTCACATAGAATGCCGTCGGGCCAAATAGGGTGTCGTTGTGTTTCTGTACTTGGTTGTACGGGCATATACTCTTTGTATAATGATTTCTCGTCCTACCTGATGAGATGCAAGGTGAGAGTTGTGAATAGAGAGGGTGTTTATGAGAGTCAGAAAATATGGATTTAGACAATTTCTTGCATGATTTCGGATGTGCGTCGACTACAGCAGTAACCATCTGACTTACTGGCAGACTACTTGCCCTACTAACAACCTTTAATACCCTTCTCAGTATGACATAGTCCTTTTTGAGTAGCCCAGGAAAGACTAAGGATGGGGGAGCTATAAAGAATAATAGATAAGGTGCAAGAGTTAACAAATTGTAAAAGTACGGGTTGAGTGATTCCAGATTGTCTTAACTTCCTAATGTAGAAGGTTAGACGTAATATTTTCGTAGGAACTGACAAGATATCGGAGACTGACCAAGGAAGGTCAGATGATAGAACTATTCCAAGGTGTTTAATGTTTGAATTAGTTTCTGTTTCGGCATCCACTATGCTACAAACATTATGTGGACGAATAGTTTGTTTAAATTACGTGTACTCGGTCGGTCGGTCGGTTTTCGACATAGAACTTTGCACATATGTGCAGCAGTTCAAGTCGCCACACTCCATGTAGCACACAAAGCAAGAGAAGAAAGTAGAAGAAATGCATAATATAGACAGTAAACAGAGGTGTGACACAAAGGAATAGTAATAACGGAGAGCAAAACAGTTTAATTGGAAACCATAAGTCACAAGGAGTGGATGCATCTGCGCTGTCACTGAGAACGATTTTGAGTCATGTCACCAATTGTTTCCAACCATTGGTTTTTACCATCCCGAGGACCCCAACCAGACAGAAAGTCTACACCTTCCTACGTGGCTGGCTTAGACTAACTGTTGTGGATTTCATTGACTGGTGCCATGTTTTCGTTGAAATCCACAACAGTTACGTGTACTTCTGAAGGCGAAGTTAACTATCTGACATTCAGAGGGATTTAATGTAAGACCAATTTAAAACAAAAAGGTACTGTAAAAATCAATAAAACTGTAAAAATCCAAGATCTGTTAACACGATCCTCTTCTTTTCTATTGAGAAAATAAATCTAGTATGAAAGATGAGTAGAACTTGCATCGTTTCATTCATTGGGAAATGACCTTACTAACTGAGTGTTTATCGAAAAGAAAGTAGGAGAATGCAACTCAGTGTCTCTCTCTAAAGATTTATTTATAAGCTAGCTATACTCCACTCTCGATTTGTGAGGGTGACCAATATTGCTTGGTTATCTCGGCAGAAGTAGGCGTAGGGTGAGATTTACTCCCCTATTTGACCGATGAGCTATATCGTCACCATAAAGTAAAAAGATGAAGTTGGTATCAAGTCTGATAGTGTGATGTTTAAATATACTGGTTTCATTTTGTGTTTATGTTCTTTTATAACTATCCATCTGTGGTGGTGTAATCCCACTTTAGACTATGTACTTTTGAAGTATCTATCGTGATTTGTATATAGTGAGAGCCAGGGTGGTATACACCAATTTGAGCCATCTCTCATGCTGTCTTGACGTCAGCCTGGCTGTCATAGGTTGGATTTACAATGTCCCAGTGTGTGTGCATTCTTTCTCTACTCCTGTGAAACCTAACCTCTCCAAGCTGAAGATGTGTGGCGACTCTGCGTATTCAATCATCTCTGTTTCTCTAGAATTGTTTACGTTCGTTAGCAACATGGCTTAAGCAATTCTGAGGTTGAGCAGTGTCTGTTTGGACACATCTGGAAACACCGGCTTCAGTGGCTTGGACATATACTGCGAATACCATGCCAGAGGCTTCTGTACAGGTCTCTGTTCTCTAGCACTGGGACTGGCTGGTAAAAGCGGAGAGTTGGTTAGCTTAGTGTTGTGGGATGAAGCATATTTGTGTTAGGTTAGCATCGGTTTGTGCGTCACAACTCCCTGGTTGGGGTCCGAGAGATAGTTGGAATCGGTGGCTCGAAACGTTATCGAATATGTCGAAGAATCGCAATCAATAGCGAACATGCTGCAAAAGATAAGAGAATTAGTAACGGACCTTTATTAAAGAAAAGCACGTCACACTTATACTTTCTTAGCCACATTAAAATTCAGCTAGGTCAGAGGAGAATAAATTATTCTGATTGGTTGGTAAATGGCACAAGGTCAAATAAGCTGTCCAATGAGGAACGAACACTTCTACACCTCTGCAACCAACCGTTGACTGAAAATATTGATTTCACCTTTTAGCCACTTCCTATCAATCTGTATCACTCCGGTTGAATCGTCATTAAGGACAATGAGTATGAATAGTTAGTTATTGTGAGATTGATTTTTTATACTACTCTTTTTCAGCCAATAGTAGTATATACCATGCATCCTTCTTCTTCTTTTATTTTGACATGTTGACACAGTTTATGGTGACTTTTATCATTATTATCATTATTTGAATATTTTGGGTTACCTAATGAATACTATGATGTGTATAACTTTACAAGTATTTATTATTAATTTAAAAATAATTTTACTTTTCTCACCTCCTTTGCATTTCTCATGTTGATGCATAGATTGAGATTCGTCAGGTGCGTATCTCACTTATCGATCCAAATAGTAGTAGCACTATGGGTGGCAATAACAGTTCAGAAAGTGGCGGTGAACATACCTTCTTTCATGATGATTGTCCAAGTTTTGGAATATTCACCATTACCTTAGAACACTTGACAATGGAGACTACAGATTCCTGTTGGGTAGGTTACCATTGTTAATTATTACTATTATTGAAATATTTCTGGTATTTGGCAGCATGTGTCCGTGAGTGTGTGTCTTTGATTGTGTATATAAAGGCCTGAGGTGTTTGTGTGTGTGTGTGTGTGAATGTCTCAGTGTTGAGTGAATATTTGTGAATAATAAAATAGCACAAGAATTATTATCAATATTAATATTATTGTCATTATTGTGACTACTGTTATTATTATTATTGTTCCCTTCGGTTCCTAGTGGAACATAGGGCTTCAACTACACGTCTCCACTTGCTTCTGTCTTCTGCTGTACTTTTCACCTGCATCCATGTTAATCCATACTGTTTCAACTCCTCTTCACACGATATCCTCCATGTCACCCTTGGACGTTCCACTCGCCACTTCCCTTTCGGGTTCCACTCGAGCGTCGGCCTGACGCGCGATGTCACCCAGTGGCCTCCTCAGCGAGTGTCCAATCCATCTCCACTTTCTCCTGCATATTTGTTGGGCAATTGGTTCTTGTTTTGTTTCTTCCCATAGTTTCTTGTTGGTGATTCTTTCCGGCCATCTGATCTTGAGTATAGAGCCAGCGAAGACAGCTGTTGATAAAGCTCTGCAACCTGTTGGAAATATTCTTTGTAACCCGCCAAGTTTCTGCTTATACTCACCATGTTTTTCTTTGAGCAGCATTTGTTGTAATTCCTTTTGGGGTTGTTAAGACATCTGTTGGTTAATGGCACGTAGACGTTCGCTGTGTTCACCTTCTGTCTGTCTTCTGGCTGTGAGACATAGCCGCCACCATTGGAAGTGGAACGTTTAGGAAGACTGTCTTTGTCCATAGATGCCTGCATTCTACCTTCCGTGTTAGGTGATGGTATAATAGGGTGAGTAATATTGGGATTATGCGTCGAGTGAATGTTAGGTAGGGAGAGGAAAATTCAATCGATGAAGTTGTCAGACTGCATCGATTGAAATGACTATGACATATGTTGCCCATCTCAAGCTATCGCCTTCCACAACGGTCAATGTTAGCTGACATACAACTAGGTGATGGTCATACCGAAACTGAGAGTGTACCATCAATGTGGAACGGACGAGTTGCAATTTCCTTCTTTCTTTCCTTCCCGATGATAGTTGACGAATACTGTTTGAACTTGTTAAGTATGACTGTTTTCCTTCCAGATGAAGTTCTTATCCGTTCTCAACTTATATTTTTTACTTTTGATCTATGTTGTTTTATTATTATTGTGTGGCGCATCTTTCTTGGTGCCATATTATATCAAGTTTTTTCTGCGTTTAAATAATGACAACAATACTTTCCTAGTCGAACATAGGGTTTAAAACTAGAACTTCGAAGTTCCGGTGGCAGTGTTTACTTTAAGGGGGTGGAGGTTGATATCCTCATGTCCAGCCTTTCCTCTTTACCGGTCTTATTACCGGCTTAACGAGATAGAGGAGTGCGTTGGCGGCCGGAGATCGAACCCTGGACCACATGCGTGGTCGGCGAGCATTCTACCGCTAAGCCACCGATGCACAATGGCTAATTAGTAATAGGTCATACTGTAGTCCTTTGTGATATATCTCAATTAGTGTCATATATATTTAGTTATTATGTCATTTTCCTCCTCATCTTCTTCCCCATGTAGAAACGGACTACTTCAACATCTGAAGAACCTGTTGAATATAAACTGATTAATGTTCGTGGATTAAATATCACATGGCATCCAGATATATCAAAGTCATCAATACATTCAATCGATTGTACAATTGATGAGAAGGCAACCGAGGTGAGTGTTTATATATTATAACAGTGGGAGAAGGGAATTTTGTTTATTCACGTATTTCTTTTTTTGGGGGGGGGTTGTACATATTTTTATATATTTTTGTTATCCCCTTGAGTTTCGAGTGGAACATTAATAGGGCTTCCACAACACATGTCCATTTCACCCTGTTCTGTGTAGTCCTCTCTGTAGTTGGCTCCATGATTGCCTATAGGCTGTCACCTCCTTGGACAGTGTCGATCGACAGGTGCTTTGGCAACTACTTCGCTACTACGGGGTGCCACCGACAATTATATATCTCATCCAACGACAATGCTACTTGTCAAGTAATCGACAACGGGAAACTTACGGAATCCTTCGAAATGAGGACAGGAGTAAGACAAGCTGGCTGCCTACTATCGCCAATGATTTTCCTGATTGCAGTAGACTGGATAATGCGACAAACAGCGGCGGGCAATGAGGAAACAGGCATAAAATGGATTCACACAAAAAACTTGGAGGATCTAGACTTCGCCGATGATACATGTCTGATTTCCCACGAACTGGAAGATATGCAAGCGAAAAGCAACAAGTTGCTGATAGAAGAAGCATCGAAGATAGGACTTCAGGTGAACATAGAGAAAACAGAGGTTATGAAGATTCCTGGACAAGAACAACAACAACAGACAACGATCAGCATAAATAGGAGGAACCTGAAAGAAACAACCTCTTTTACCTACCTGGGAAGCATCATTTCAACTACAGGCGGACGGAGCTGACGAGGATATCAAAGCAAGAATCGGAAAAGCAAGACAAGCTTTCATTACTCTCAAGTATCTGTGGAGGTCAACAGCACTGCTCAGCATCAAAAATAAGATCCGGATTTCCAACTCCAATGTGAAGTTAGTCAGTGCTACTATACGGACCAGAGACTTGTACTGCGCATCATAAAGAGCATCTCAAAAACAAACTACAGACCTTCATTAACAGTTGTCCTCGCTCAATACTCAAGATCAGATGGCCGGCCAGTAAAGATCACCAACAGGAATTTCTGGCAATGAGCGAACCAATCAGGAACCGTTTGTGCAACAAATATGCAGGAAGAAATGGAGATGGATTGACTGGCCATACTCTGAGGAAACCATCAAGTGACATCACTAGACAAGCCATTGCTCGAGTGGAACCCGAACGGGAAGCGGGCGAGTTGGTCGTCAATGCAAGGGTGACTTGGAGGAGGTCATGTGAAGAGGAGATGAAGGCGTGTGGGCAGACTTGGAGCCAGGTGAAGACTCTAGCAGAGAACTGAGTGCAATGGAGAAGTGCGGCTGAAGCCCTATGTTCCTCTAAGAATTAAAGGAGACAATAATAATAAGGTCACCACCTCATTCTCACACGATATCATCCCTGTGACCATTTGTCACTTTTCGCATTCGTATTCCACTCGAGAGCCTTCGGCGTGATGTAGCCTAACGGTCTCCTTGGCGTATGTCCGACCCACCTTCATTTTCTTATGGATATTTGTCGACCACCAACAGGTTATTGATTAATTTGTTCCCAGAATCTCTTGTTGCTAAGCCTTTCTAGTTATTTGATCTTTAATATGGAGTGAGGGAGGCAGCTGTTGATAAAAGTCTCTACCTGGCTGTTCAAAATGCTTGTCGCGACTGATTGAATATTGGTGTTCAGAATCCGAATGTTGTTCTTCATGTTGAGTGCAGAAGATTTTCAAATTGATCTCAATGTGATAAAGGTGCTTGTCTTAACTTTCCGATTCTGACTGGTTTTGACATCTTCATCCGTCTAGACCGCTTGTAGTTGAAATGACACTGTCTAGATAAGTGAAGGAAGTGGACTCTTTCAAATTTCTCCCGTCAATAATGACTGGTACTTATCATTGGTTGTATAGTTATCTTCATCACCTTCGTGTTTTCTATGTTCACTTGGAGTCGAGTCTTTGTTCGATGCTTGTTCTCCCAACTTTTTGGTTTTTACCGTTAGATGTTCGAGACTATGTGACATTAGATGCAGATTGTTCATGATTATTTATTATTGTTCCCTTGGGTTCCTAGTGGAACATAGGGCTTCAACTACACGTCTCCACTTGCTTCTCTCCTCTGCTGTACTTTTCACTTGCATCCATGTTATTCCATACTGTTTCAGTTCCTCTTCACACGATCTCCTCCATGTCACCCCTGGACGTCCCACTCGCTGCTTCCCTTTCGGTTTCCACTCGAGCTATGGCCTGACGCACGATGTCACCCAACGGCCTCTTCAGCGAGTGTCCAATCCATCTCCACTTTCTCCTGCATATTTGATGGGTGATTGGATCTTGTTTTGTTTGTTCCCATAGTTTCTCGTTCTTTCCAGCCATCTGGTCTTCAGTATAGAACGAAGACAGTTGTTGATAGAGGTCTGCAACAGGCTGTTGGGAATATTCTTTGTGACCCGCCAAGTTTCTGATCCGTATAGAAGAACTGACTGACTTGACGTTTGTATTGAAAATCCGAATTTTGTTGTTGAGTGTTGCTGAGTGACGAAGATTTCCAGATTGGTTTCAGGTTGATGAATGTGTTTCTTGCCTTCCCGATTCTCGATTTGACATCCTCGTTTGTTCCTCCTGTAGTTGAGACAATGCTCCCTAGATAAGTGAATGAAGTAACCTGTTTCAAATCCCCCTTGTTGATGGTGATTGGCGCTGGATGTTGCTGCTGTTGTTCTTGTTGTTGGTTGGTTATTTTCATAACCTCCGTCTTGTCTATGTTCACCTGGAGTGCTGTCTTCTCCGGCTGCTTCTTCGACCAGTTTGTCGGTTTTCGCTTGTAAGTCTTCGATTTTGTGTGACATCAAACATAAATCATCCACGCGCGAAATCCAGGTCTTCTAGGTTCTTCACATTGGTCCAGGATATCCCTGTCTTCTCGTTTCCCACTGTCTGACGCATAATCCAGTACACCACAATTAGGAATCAATATCATTGGTGATAATAAGCACCCTTGTCTGACTCCTGTGTTCACTTCAAACGCCTCGCTGAATTTTCCGTTGTGGATCACTTGACATGTGCCGTTGTCGTACAGCTGTTGAATAAGGTTGATGAATATTTGGGGTACGCCGTAGTACTCGAGTAGTTTCCAAATTACTTCGCGGTCAACGCTGTCGAAGGCCTTCTCAAATTGTTCATGAAGATCAGATATTCTAGAGTCTTCTTATAAGTCCAATGTTCTCCCGTCTTCTGTCTCCCATTTCACAGTCTTTCGGGTAACCCAGACTGCCAAAATTAGGAATGTCATCGGTGATAATGTTCAACTCCTCTGTTTTACTTCCGTCTTCACCTCAAACGGCTAGGCATATGGCATTGTCATATTAGCCGTGCTATTGAATGATGTTGATAATGATTTAGTGCACTTTATAGTGTGTTGAAAGTACTTTCCAAACTACTTCGCCGTCAATGCTGTCCCAAAGGTCCTTTCTATAAAGTTACATAGATTGAGATGGCTAGGTCACGTGCTGCGCATGCCTAACCATCGCCCCATCCCCCGACGGACGGGCATTACTAGCTGATATAAGTAGGTGCAGGCTGGAAAAGAGTAAGTGGTTGCGAAACAAAAACATGGCCTCATCAATCCATGAAATCCTTGACAGTTAAACTGAGTCAGGTAGGGAGGGAGATGCATACTTCCGGGTTGGGGCCCGCCCTCGGGACTCTAAGAATCAATGGCTGGAGAAAATAGGTGACATGGCTCAAAATCGTTGTCAATGGCTTACGCAGATGTATTCAGTCTCTGTAATCGTTCATATTCCTTTTTACCATTACTCATTCTGTTTCACTCACTCTTATGCTTGTCAAAACTCTATTGGTTCTCTTCACTCATTTTCTTGTCTACTTTTGTGTGCTATTTGGAACGTGGCAACTCGAACTGGTGCACTTCGGTGCCAAGTTTTACGTTGAATCCAGACAGACAGACAAAGGTATTTTTGATTGCACACTAGTCAGTAACTAGTGTAATGTGTCTAGTCCTATCTTCGGTGCAGACTGAATTCTATCAGTCATGTTTGCAATGTGGCCACTGTGCTAGGTGCACTGTGAATTGTTGGTATTAGATGGTTGGAGGCAATCGGCCATAGGAAGCCTTAGACCTAGGTTTCGTGATAGTTGTCACTCATCAGCAAGGCATATCTGCAACCTTGAAGGAACTCATGTCCCTTCTGAGATTCGAACCCGCGTCACCCAGTGTTGCAGTCAGAGACGTTACCACTGAGCCGATTGCCTGCAACCATCTACTGCCAACAATTCACAGTGCACCGTAATGGCGAGCCACCTAGCAAGGTGGCCACATTGCAAACATGACTGATAGAATTCAGTCTGCACCGAAGATAGGACTAGACACATTACACTAGTTACTGACTAGTGTTCAATCAAAAATATCCAATACAGTCCTACAGGAGGTCAATCGCGAGCCTGAATAGCTCAGTGGTAACGTCTCTGACTGCAACACTGGGTGACGCAGGTTCGAATCTCAGAAGGACATGAGTTCCTTCAAGGTTGCAGATACGCCTTGCTGATGAGTGCCAACTAGCACGAAACCTAGGTCCAAGGCTTTCTGCCGATTGCCTCCAACCATCTAATACCAACAAGAAGACAAAGGCCCTTTCAGAGTCAACGAAGTGAAGGTAGGAAGAGATTTAACTGGCATTCTACTCTCAGTTCGATGATGATGCGTAGAGTTACAATTTGATCAGCACACGGTTTGCCTTTCCTGAATCCAGCTTGCTCCGGCTGGAGGAGTTCTGTATCCAGTGCATCCTCTATTCACTCCAGGATGATGCGACTTAGCATTTTCCTCGGCATGGACAAGAGCATGATTCTGCGTCACTTCTTGTGGAGGTCAATTTGTTTCTGTCCAGTAATAAAATTAGCCATGGCAAACAGCCTTATTTTAACATGAATTTATACTGTTATTAAATCATAATGATTGTCGTTATTATCTCTTTTTTCTTTCTGTTAAAGGAAGCATCTAGTGAAGCAGAGGAACTGTCGAATCAAAATATTCTGCATATCCTACCACCATGCCATCTAACTGGACGTTTAAAACGTAAACAAACGAATATTTCAATGAATAGCACCACCAATAACAGTAATACTATTACTCCTTCTACTAACTCTACTCTTCTTACTGGACCACTGATAAACAGAAAATACCAGTCAGAATATCACTCGAGTGAAGCACAAATTGAGTTAACCGTAAACTTGAGTCAATTAGATATACAAATATCACAAGAATTATGTCGTAGCTTGTTACATCTATCCGAAGTGTTGAAGTGCCAGTATGAACGTACTGAACAATTGAAACGTCGACCTTGTAGCAGTAGTACTACAGTGAAAAGGTGAGGCATTGTTTGCATGAAACTGTATATACACTACTGATTGATTAATTGATTGATGTGAGGAGGGTTTGAATAAAGCAAGAACAACAGTGGCGGTTTGTGCAGAATAAGAAAATGGTACCATCATTGCTGAATTCGTTGGCTTCTCATCAGCTCAAGTGCTGCTTACAACCTAAATGAATTAAGAGGTTTATGTACAGAAAAGTTTTAACATACGTGCAAATTTTTTTCTTCATGATGTCAGTTGGCCGAATGTCCCGCAATTAGTGAACAGTGCTCAGAAAATTGCACTTATATAGTTTATACACAGGCAGTTCAAGTTTAAACAAAATAAATGTATGAATAGAATGGTAAAGGAGTTACGTAACTGAAAGACGAGAGATGCGTAAGATGATGAGTGACTAATGAATTGGGTAACAATGTACTGAGTTCAACTCAAATCATAGAGACAAGAGACAAGCAAAAATTACACTGTATCAAAGGGGTGAGGTTAAAGCCAAAGATTGCGTAATCAGATGAAAGAAAGAATAAAGACATCCGGTTACCAGGGTAAGGAAAGACTAATAACTGCTTCTTTCTGAACACATTAATCTGGTTTCAAGAGTTTGATAGGAATTGCTTCGGCAAACTTGAGGAGAATTGAACTCCTTTGTCTGCTGATAATTTTAAAGGATTTCGCGATTTCTACCTCATGACCCGCACCGAGGAGATGTCTGGTAATGGTGCTATTATAAGAGTTTGTTCCCTTGAGACGTAGGCTTTTCGGTACATGTTCAGAAAGAACAGAAGAAGAGAAAGAAGGGCACACCTCCGATTTTCTGAACTTTGTGTTCTCTTCTTTCTAATGTTCTTATGAGTGTTTTCCACGATCACATGAATAAATCTCATTGGACCATTCAGGATCAATGGTATAGACGCACTCAATTAGTAGTTAGTTGGGAGTAACTTTGAAGAACTTTTCAAATCACACTGAATATTCTAAGTTCACCAGAGGTCCTTTTATCGAAATTTTCTATTTATTTCTGTGATTTCTACGCTTTTAATCCGTAGATGCATTACCGTTTTTGATCCCAACTTCTGTCTATTTGGTTATTACAACATTTTTAATCCCGAAATACACAAAAAGTCAAAATAAATCACATTTAATATGAATACACGAATGTACAGCCTAGTTGATGTTGACTTTGTCGGGAAGGAAATTTTCTTTGCTGCAACCGTCTTTTTTTAATATTTCCCATCATCTAATCTGTATATTCCGAGATTTTATGGGAATTGTAAAAATTATTCCTCACATGTATATATATTTGCCTTACAGATATGCCGATTGGTGGCGTTATGCAGCTGGCGAAGTTCATCCACCACTTCGATTATATCTGAATTCAACATTTCGACATGTCACACTATCATCTTTAGCTAATGAAGCCAAGTTGAACATTATCTATGTGAAAGCCTATACAGCTTATTTGATTAAAGGACTCTCATCATCATCATCTTCTGGGGAGACGTTGACGTCAACTTCTACAAAGTGTTTAATTACAATTGATCAAGTCAGCGTTATATGCAAAAGTTTAAATTATACGCCGGAAATGGACAGTGAACGATTAAAACATGATGAGATATGGTCAATACAAAGAATTGCTATTCTCCGTCTGATTGCTATGAGACGTGCTACTGTGATACTGCATAAATTATTAGTGAGTATAATACCTCAGGCTATTTTTTTGTTGTTTTGTCTCCTCTCCTATCGATTTTTTACGGTTCTGTTTATAATGAGAAGGAGGGTGGGGAGGTGGATATTGTCATGTTTTAGACTTTACTATTATTTTTTTGTTAAGGTGTGACGTAATCGAATTAAAATCGATGACTCACGTTATATGCTACTTATTTACTGATATGAGTAGTAGTAGCAAACCACGCACGTCGACCAGTGCTGGTGGTGGTGGTGGCGGTTTGGCCTGAGTCAAACTGGATACATTGCCGTTGAGTCCACCCCACCCCAGCAAACGAGCGATACAGCCGACTGTCCAGTGTTTCGATCCCTGTGACCGGTCTTCTAGGATTCACTAGTGTCTGGTGGATGTGGCTGGTATCAGACAACTACTCATGTGCGGTATTCAGTAGTATATAGGGTCACGCATATATTTACGCTTGTTTTCTTGACTTTTGGTTACAGTCACGTTTGAGTCGGGATGGGAAGGGGGTGTAGGCTGCTCTCAAGATGGTCAGAACCGATGATTAAAGACTCTTGATGACTGACTGACCTCACAGACAACCATTGAGCCACTGGAATGGAACCCGACTGTCCAGGAATTCTAATTTCCGCCGATTCGGAATATTCAGCGCCACCGTCAGTCATTGTCTTCGTTGAGAGTTTATCGCTGATGAAGTCATGGGTGCGTAGTACTAAAGAGTTTCAAACAAGGACGAAAAAGGTGTTCAATACTCCCTGCTTTGTTTCACAATGGTTGTCTATCTGAAGTCAAGTTCGTGATCAGTTGTGAACTCTTCCTTCTTGATATGAAAGTTCAGTTTATTCGACTTTTTGCTGTTGATTTCTCTGTATTTGTTCTAATTTGTCTAACATACGACTCTTGTGGTTTGTATTAATTGGACTGAGGATTCTGGGGGTGCTTCAATTAAAGTCTCGTTTCACCTATCGATCTCCCCCTTTATCCAGGTGATAATCAGTTCCATTTTCTTGTTATCACACACTGATATTGTAAAACTATTTTGTAACCCAACACATGGTGTGCATGTCGAGCTACCTTCATCCTCGGCGAGTAGTGTGTTTAGTGACAAAGGATTCGGTTAGAAAAGAGTAAAGTGTAGTGTTGTTCAAATCAAAGACAGTTGTTTTGAGCCATGTAGGAAGGTAAAAACTGCCTGGTTGTTGTTCCCAGGATGGAACTTAGCACTGATTGACGTAAAGTTTTGGTTTGACAGTCACTAGCCCTTTTCCAACATAATCCTATGTCAGCTGACATTAACTGTCAAGGAAAGCGAGGGCTTGGGATGCGGAAGATAAAACGAAGACACTTGTGATCGAAGAGAATCGGCCTTTTCCTACCTTCCACTTTCAAGAGTCATGATTCACATTGAAAAAATAGGATGGAGCGAACTGGTGCTATGTAGTACAAATGTCTGGATATCACGTCTACGCCACGCGAGCATTCTGTATCCGTGGTGAGATTTCGTCACCATTCAGTTCATTGGGGTTGATGTAACTTCCCAAATAAGTGAAGTGGTCAATGGTCTTCACCATTTCACTCCCATCTGTCTTTTAAGCTAGAGTTAAATTCATGGATAATCCCCTTCCAGGCATTAATGAAAACAAAACACGTAGATTAGCGAAGAGTCTCTTTACGGCGGATTCATTTTCTTATGTGTTATTGTGGATGTATGTGTACAAAAAGTTTATCAAACAAAAATACAATTGGTTATAGTTATTTAAACTGAACAGGTGAAGAATGGTAATTGGAGTCACGTAATACAAAATCAGTCAAGAAAATTAGGTGTTAGTGAAATTAGGGTAGTAACAAAGGTGATGAGTTGTCACAAACAGCTGTAAAAAGAAGTTATGTAATAATATGAATAGTTTGATGAGTGAGTTTTACTCAGGATACATATGGGAACAAAGTAGATAATACGAAATTACGTAAGAGTTCTAAATGAATACAAAAATTATAAGCAATTAAAGAAACAGGCAAACAAACAGAATTAAGTCATCAAAATCAAAAAAATTTTGTTACCATGACAGTAGAAGTGGTTGAGTAATCCTCTTTTGTATGCACAGCTCCGGTTTTTCTATGTGAATGGCCAGAGCTTCAGCGATACAAAGAAGACGAAACCGTATTGCCTTTGGTAGGTTATTCCTGACTCTGTAGATTACTTTGAAGCAGGAGGCGTGCACTGCTTAGTCAACGCATGACTAGATATCGTATTGGTCAAGCTAATCCCTATGTGATTATCACAGAAAGACTTGTCTCCCTTCTTGTATATCAGGGTAATCAATGACTTAAAACAGTCACCAGAAATCAGAGGAATGCAGCTCCTGCCCCCAATACCTTGTGGGTTATTAGGCTTCAAGTCCTGCTTTATATAGAGGCAGTATCCTATCCATCGCACCGACTATTAGACTTTTGTGCAATGCATCTGTTGGTGCCCATAATGTACCAACTTTGCACTTTTATTATTAATTTCGGCTGTGTTTATTCCTGATTTTCTTTTTTTTATCTTTGATTTCACTCCTCCCCCTCCCCGCTGAATCTTAGAAATGTGATAAAAACGTCAAGCATGGAAGTAAACGTTCATCAGTTGATTCAGGACAATCTTCTGCTACACCTCTACCCTTTCCTCCTCCTCCTGCTTCTTCAGTTGTCGACAGTACATCTACATCGACATCTACAGCTTCCACCACCACGACACCAAATCAATCCTATTATAATAGTTGGTGGAGATATTCTTCATGGTTAGGCTTGACAACATCATCTTTTTTCTCGTCAAATACTACTACTACTACTGTCAATAACGTTGACAGTAGTATAACAGATCAAACAGCTGATGAGATACAAAAACAACAACAAGATGAAGAAGAAGGAGGGGAATCAGCTGATGATTCTAGTTTCAATCATTCAACATCTTCATCACCGCCAACATCTTCTACATCGATTATTATTGCTGATACAATCTTTGAATTACTGGATGAATTTGCTGAACATACAAATAATAATATTGATTATACAAGTATAAATTATCCTGTATTTCTACAATTTATTTGTACTATTGATGGATGCAGTCTACGGCTGATTGACAGTCAACAAGAAGAAGAGGCTATGCATGCATACATGGTGGTAGGTGTCTATTGTAGTGAACATTTTTGTTGTTTCTGAGTTGATTGTCATTTTATCTAACCGGTGTTATGATTGAATTCTGTTGTCAGTTAAGTCTGTAATGTCTGGCCACCATGACACTAGATGGGTTGCCATCACGGAAAATACTTGGTACAATATAGCACCAAGAAAGATGCACCACACAATAATAATAATAAAACAAGATAGGTTAAAAGTAAAAAAAATATAAGTGTAGAGAACGGATAAAGAACTTCATCTGGAAGGAAAACAGTCATACTTAACAAGTTCATTCAAACAGTATTCGTCAACTATCATTGGGAAGGGAAGATTGATTACGATTCTCGGCCATATCCGATAACGTTTCGAGCCATTGATTCGAGCGGACCCCAACCAGGGAGTCGTGTCTCACCAACCGATGCTAATCTAGCACAAACATCCTTCATTTCACGACGCCACGCGTCATGGACTGACCACCCCTCCGCCTTTTCCATCCGGTCCTAGGGCTGGCTAGCGAACAGAGACCTGTACGGAAGCCTCTGGGATGACATTCGCAGCACATGTCCAAGCCACCGGAGCTGTTGTTTCCAGATGATGACACTCAATGAATGGTGATCTCCACCACTGTGTTCAAAAATACGCCACCGAACCTCAGAATTACTCACGCGATGATGCCATCGAACGCAAGCAATCCTGCGGAGACAGCGGTGGTCGAACACGCAGAGTCGCCTCACATCCTCAGCTCGGAGAGACCAGGTTTCACAGGCGTAAAGCGAGACAGCCTGCACCGAAGCATTGTATACCTGACCTTTTACAGCCAGGCTAACGTCGCGACTGTGCCAGAGGTGGCTGAAGTTGATATATGCCACCCTAGCCTTCTTTATACGGTTGGAAATCTCATCCGTCACTCCTCCGCCAGCACTCACACAACTACCCAGATACAAAAACTTATCAACAACTTCACAGTGAACTGTGAATTATTGTTATTAATTGGAAGGAGGTCTTGAGTGGACTCAGATTTCGTGCTTGTTGAGTGGCATTCACTAGTTATCAAGGTTTATCTGAGATCTTGAAGGAACTCATATCTCCCTGTTTGGCATTCGAACCCCTGTCACCACCCACTAGTGCAGTCAGAGGTGTTAATACAAGGCTATTCGGACTCGAGATTGACCTCCTATCGGATCGACTTTATTGGAAACTAGCTTTTTGTTTGTTTTCCTTAACGTTCCCAGTGGAACATAGGGTGGTTTCAAGATGGAGACTTGAAGTTTCTGTAGAGGATACAGTAAAATGAAGAGTAGTCTTTTTGATTGAACACTAGTCAGTAACTAGTGTAATGTGTCTAGTCCTATCTTCGGTGCAGACTGAATTCTATCAGTCATATTTACAATGTGGCCACCATGCTAGGTGGCTCGCCATTACGGTGCACTGTGAATTGTTGGTACTAGATGGTTGGAGGCAATCGGCCACAGGAAGCCTTGGACCTAGGTTTCGTGCTAGTTCGAATCTCAGAAGGGACATCAGTTCCTTCAAGGTTGCAGGTACGCCTTGCTGATGAGTGCCAACTAGCACGAAACCTAGATCCTGTCAAGGCTTCGTGCCGATTGTCTCCAACCATCTAGTACCAACGAAGAGTAGTCTTTTGAAGTCCTGCTTTATAAGAACAATTTGTTGCTTGCTTTTAATTCGTATCGGGAAAAAGATGTTTTCAGTTTTCAAATGTGATCAAAACATCGATCCTGAATGCATTACTGTTATCCGCTATCAAGTATATGGGGTCTAGGCTGCGCAACGCTGAAGAGTCCAGTGTTGGGACGAAACATTTTTATAATTATCTAAAGGATATTATTTTGGTGTTGAAATATAAATTTTTAATATGAATGTGATATTTATGCATATTTCTGATTAGTCTGTGTCGTTCTATCTATCTTTCTCTCTCTTCCAATTCTCATGTTTCAGCATCCCGCATTTGTGAGTATATCTGGACAGCAAATGAATTTTAGTCTGGCAATTCGACCAAAGTGTAATTCATATCGTATATCAACTTATATTCAATCATTTACTGTACATGATGAAAGATGGTCATCTGCACAACAGAGTAATAGTAGTAGCAGTAGTAGTCATGAAAGGGATTCTTCGTCCCAATTGACGACACCGCTATTCCCCGTTGTTGTTTATCCACGTTATCATCATGGTTATCATTTAGAATCTGATATGACCACTGCTGCTACTACTGTTATTGCTGATGACGCTCAGGAAAGACGAGTCTTTTCATTGATTTATGAAGTGAATCCTGTGAAGATAAATGCGGATTATCTGTAAGTTATCCTACTCTTTTTATTGTTATTGTCGTTTGAAATCTCAACGCAGGATACAAAAGTCTCGTCTGGGATTCGCCACCTTACATGACATCCGATTGGCTGTTGATCAAAAGATATGTGCACTGTCCAGCAGTACATGAGACATGATTATTGAAAATGGAAGATACGAGAAAGATTGACTATCTTTGACCACCGATGTTTTTTATCCTATCTCCCATGCTTAATGTTAGCTGACATAGTAGGGGGTTAGGTTGGAAAGAGTTAGAAGTCGTGGGACCAAACCCTACCTGTGGTCACTCCATGAATTCTTTGACAATTGGTTTTAGCCAGTCACTTGTGGATGTTTAGACCGCCCGGTTGAGGTAGAGGAAGGGTCTTTGGGGGGGGGCAAGGACCAGTAGTTAGGGATATGGCTCAAAATCGTCCTTAAATGTCCAAGTGACACTCACTGTTAGTGGTCTTCCATATCCACAGAAGTCCTGTTGATTTTCCATGTTACTATTCCTTCTCTTCCCCTCACATTCCTGCTTACTGTCGTTTTTTTAAATCTCCTTTTCCTTTCTTTCTCCTATTTTTGTGTGACATATGGGGTGTGTGTGTCAAGTTGAACTGCTGCACTTGTGTGCATGGCTCTTTGTTGAAACGTACTCACTGTCGAGCAAGGTGATGGCTAGTCGTGTGTAACACAGATCCTAGCCATCTCAATCGATATGTAGCTCCACAACCTTATCCTTTGACTTTCCTCACTTGCCTAACCTCAATATCACTCACCTTATCGTACCATCTAACACGGGAGATAGAACGAAGACATGTATGATGAAAGACAGTTCACCTTTTCATATCTTCCAATTTCAATGTCTACGTCTCACTCACAGTGATAAAGGAGGACGGGGCGAAGTGGTGCTGTACAGTTCACATGTCTATTGATTGATAGCCAGTCTGATATCACGTGTATATCTGTCAGAGATGACGTAAGTTGTCTAATCTCACATGAGCCTTTTTTCTCCGTGGTGAGACTTCGTCAGCAGGAATCAGTTCAATAGGCGGGTTGGGAGGTGGTCTGATGCAACTTCCCAAATACGTGAAATGGTCAACACGCTTCACCACTTTACTCCTTATTTTTTTAAGTTAGGTGTCGGTGTATTCGATGTCTCTATCATCATTTTATATTTAACAAGAGTAGATCGGATGCCAAACATTCGAAGATTTCTAGTGAAGGTGTTCAGATTACTACGTTTTATCAGGAGGACTTTATCGTCCGCATAATCGAAATCAACAAGACTATTTCCTGGTAACAAGTCAGTCCCTATATCAGTGAATTTAGTTAGTGTCAATTCCATTAATGCATCTTTGATGAAATTAAACAGAAATGGAGACAGCGATGTGACAAGTTAGGGCTTTTTTCTGTACAGTACAACACAATAATCGATTACTGGTTGACGGATTAGAATTTTTTTTCTTCATTATAAATTAATAATAGTAGTTCAGTAAAAGCCATACACACATCACCTCTCTTCGGATAATGAGTATTGCTGAATGAATTGATGCATTCTCAAGTGTTCGTGTAAAATTTGAATGTAGCGCTTTCTGCCTGGAATTTAGCGAGTTTGTTAATCTATTTATTATGTTTAAAATTAAAATGCTTTTCAAGTGTTGGTTTGTGGGGATTTGATTGGTTACAGGATTTCATCATGAGCTGACATTAGTTAGAGAACCATTGGAAAACCTGGGAGCGCTGGATAGCTATTTTGTCCTAGTTTGGAACTCTTCGGCAATACCCACCCACCGGGGTTCGAACCCCAGGACCTTCCGGTTACGAGACGAGCGATAGCGTATGACATTCAGCCACTGGGACCCGATCCAATGCCTACCTCATGAATTCTAACTTCTACCAATTCGTGATATTAAGCGCGACTGGCACAAATCAATGTCGTCGGTGGGAAATCCATCTTCACTCCCGACTGGATGGACCTCGCCGGTTACGACTTATCATTCGAACTCCAGGAAACTCCATCCTGAAGCGAGTCACTAGTGAGCATCAGATTAATTTGTAAGGGTTGATTTGTTCTAGTGAGAAGTCATGACCAGTGAGGTGCATCCAGTCTTGAGCGAGGATGGATTTCTCCTCCGATGACATTGGTTGGTGGTCGCGCTGAAAATCACGAATTGGTAGAAGTTAATTATTTATTTATTTAAACGCAGAAAAACTTGGTACACTGTGGCACCAAGAAAGATGCGCCACACAATAATAATAAAACAACATAGATTAAAAGTAAAAAGATAAGTAGAAAACGGATAAAGAACTTCATCTTGAAGGAAAACAGTCATGATTAACAAGTTCAAACAGTATTCGTTAACTGTCATCAGGAAGGGGAGAAAGAAGGAAATTGCAACACGTTCGCCATTGATTAGAAGTTAATAATAAACACTTTTAAAATTATAACAGTTACATAACAAAGCATAACATGGAGTGTAATAATTTCGTCATCAGGGAAGAGAAATAAACCAATCCTTCTAAAATTTGATTGGTTAATATGAGCTAGATTCGATTTTCCTCAAATCAAATAAAAGTTATCTCATTCGATTATTATTATGCATTATCTTACTTTGTGTAGGCGGCAAGCTGACTTTTAAAAACCAGTCAGCTTGATTATTAGCCTTCATCCATTATTACCCCAGTTGTCATGTGTCCACACACACACCTCAGTGTCGACCAAATCCTACTCAAGTTACCAATAATCTTTGGAATGCTAAGCCAACCAAGAGACTTGCCATCATGATTCAAACTTGACTGATAAAATTCAGCCAGCCCTGAAGGTTAAACAGATGACACTGAGGCGCAGTAGATAGATGGCTGGTAAGCTTGATGTATCAACAAAACTGAAATCTACCTACCAATCGGACAACGGTGTAAATTGCGTCGCAGTAGATTACCAGCATAATGCCTACTTACGTACCTGTAGGCGACTTATGCGTTTTTTCTTCTGACTAGTGGATATTTCGATAGCTGCTACCTTGAAGTGGTGGTCGCCGGGCTTGCACATCGCAATGACTTAACAAACTACACTGGCTGAAACTATTGTTCCTGCAGTTCTCACCATGCCAGGAAGGTTATTAGGATAGCGATTAGACTAAAAGCAGCTACCAGCATAGCGTAAGAATTATTTTACACTATGCTGGGGGTCTGTGGGCGAAGTCGTACTGCTGGGGAACAGGGATATAACAGCATTGAGGTGTTTCCCTCAGATGACCAGCATTCCAGCCAGCTATGCTGCCTCTCCACTTTGAAGAGATGGGGTTAGAAAAGGTCGACCCCAACAATTGTACATCCCGACTTACCCTACGGTGATCCGTAACTGGTGGTAAGTTTACTGATACGGAACCAAACCAATAAACCAGTTCATACATGCCGTGTGTGACCGGCCTCAAGCAGTTGTCCTCCGGGCTCTGCAGTCACACAACACTAACCCTATTTCTGTTTCAGGTACTCGAAGAATCAACCAACTTCCACAGTGTGGGCAGCCGGGAACTAACAACCGCCCACACATCTCCAAGAGCGCACAAAGCCTCCCTGAGTATCATCCTCGCTTGAAGTCGTATCTTTGCTGCTCCTTCTGCTAACTCAGTCGTATTTAAACTACTGCAAATGGAACTTCGGTAGTATGTGCCAATTCCTGACTACTTTCTTGCGATGGTTGTTCTTCATCTCAAACTAGTAGTTGTGTTTCAGAAATATCTTTCTTTAACCTAATTCAACTATAGAATACATCTGTGGTGCATCAAAGTAATGTAGTAAGCTTACATCTAATCTGAAAGAAACAAACTCCTTTACGTACCTGGGAAGCGTCGTTTCAACTACAGGCAGACGGAACTGAGGAGGATATCAAAGCAGGGATAGGGAAAGCAAGGTAAGCTTTCATTACTCTCAAGTGTGTGTGGAGGTCAACAGCACTCAGCATGAAAATTAAGATCCAGATTTTCAACTTCAATGAGAAATCAATCAGTGCTACTTACTATACGAATCAGAGACTTGGCGCGTCATGAAGGGCACTTCGCACAAACTACAGTCCTTCATCAACAGCTGTCTTCGCTCTCCGTAACCGGCGATATGTTTACTACTACGGAACCAAACCAATAAACCAGTTCATACAAACTGCGTGTGACCGGCCTCAGACAGTTGTTCCCTGGGCTCTGCGGTTACGCAATACTAATCCTCATTCTGTTTCAGTTACCCGAAGACGGTGGATATTTCACTTTCATGGCATCAGAGCTAATCAGCTGTTATCCTACGACAGTGAATACCTTGGATTCAAATCTCTGAGTGGATTCAAGTTCATACATTTTATTCCCCTTTATGAATTTAAACACAGCAAAATAAAACGAATGTTTGTGAAGTATTATATGAGACCATCATCATTTATTTCGGCGTTGGATTGCCTTCTTCAGCTGCTTTCAGCCTAGAAGTTGATTATGTAAATATGTACATCGAATTTTGTCATACTTGCAGCATGGATCAATATGGTTTTTGTTAACACAGACACACACGTTAAATAACCAGTGTTCAGAAGTTCCACTTGCATAACTTAAAAGGAGGTCAAGGTTGAAACATGCGAAATTATGGGTCAGATACATTGAATATTGAGTTCCAAGACAAAAGTAGGGATAAGTTGATGATGAGTAATAGTGCGTTGAGCTTAAATCAAGTTATATATATATATATTTATGTATATATGATGAGGAAATTATTGCACTCCATGCATAGTGTAAGAAAAAATTCTTACACTAAGCCAGTAACTGCTTTCAGTCTAATCGCTATCCTAACAACCTTCCTGGCATGATAAGACCTGCAGGAACAATAGTTCCGGCCAGTGTAGCTTGTTGGATCATTGCGATGTGCAAGCCCGACCACCACGTCAAGGTAGCAGTTATCGAAATATCCACTAGTCAGAAGAAAAAAACGCATAATTCGCCTACAGGTACGTAAGTAGACATTATGCTAGTAATTTACCGCGACGCAATTTACACCGTTGTCCGATCGGTAGGGGGTTTTCTGTTTTGTTAACATATCAAGCTTACCAGCCATCTATCCACTACGCCTCAGTGTTATGTGTTCAATCTTCAGGACTGGCTGAATTTTATTAGTTAAGTTAGCATCATGATGTCGAGTCTCTTGGTTGGTTTAGCATTGCGAAGGTAACTTGGTAACTTGAGTAGAATTAGGTCAACACTGAGGTGTGGCTGTGGACAAATATGACAATTGGGGTGATAATGGATAAAGGCTAATAATCAAGCTGATTGGTTTTTAAAAGTTAGCATGCCGCCTACACAGAGTAAGATAATGCATAATAATAATCGAATGAGATAACTTTTATTTGATTTGAGGAAAATCGAATCTAGCTCATATTAACCAATCAAATTTTAGAAGGATTGGCTTATTTCTCTTCCCTGATGACGAAATTGTTACACTCCATGTTATGCTTTGTTATGTAACCGTTTTAATTCAAAAATGTGTATTATTAACTTCTACCAATTCGTGATATGTAGCACGACCATCAACCAATGTTATCGGAAGGGACATCCATCCTTACACGTGACATCTGGATGGACCTCACTGGTCATGACTTCTCACTAAAACTCGAAAAACAAATCAAATCCTTACAAATCAACCCTTGAAAATTAATCTGATGCACACTAGTGACTGACTTCAGGACGGAGTTTCCTGGAGTTCTAATGAAAAGTCATGATTGGTGAGGTCCATCCATAGGTCACGTGTGAGGATGGATTTCCCACTGATGATATTGGTTGGTGCCAGTCGCGCTACATATCACGAATTGGTAAAAGTTAAAATTCATGGGTTGGCCATTGAGGAGTCAGGTCCCAGTGGCTGAATGGTATACGCACTCACTCATCTTGTACTCGGAAGGTCCTGGGTTCGAAACTTGGCGGTGGGTGGGTACTGCTGATGAGTCCCAAATTAGGATGTAACAGCTGTCGAGTACTCCCTGCTGGAATGGAATTTCTGATCACTATTTACTAACATTTGTCTCTATTAACAAAAATCATGTTGATCCTTACTGCTTGTATGACAAAATTCAGTGTACACACTTACATAATCAACTTTAAGTTTGTAAGTAGCTGAAGAAGGGGATCCAACGAAATAAATGATGGCCTCTTGATATTATTCAGTGAAAAACACTTGTTTTTCCTTTGGATTCAAGTTCCTTGGAGGATAAGCAGGAGGAGGAGGAGGAGGCTGATACATACGTCTTGCTGACCGACGAATTTCTGTATTATCACTAAACCTTAGATCTACGGATGCCTATCGATTGCCTAGTCATCGAAATCGTTAGGGCGTAGACGTGATATCCGACTATCCACCAAAGGGCGTGTGTACTGCTCATCAATCCGCTCCGTCCTCCTTTATGGCTGTGAAACCTGGCCATTGATAGTGGAAGACATGTAAAGATTAGCTGTCTTTGATCATAGGTGTCTACGTTCTATCTCCCGTGTGAAGTGGTATAATGAGGTCAGCAATATTGAGGTTAGGCGTCGAGTGCTAGGTATGGAGGGGAAATCAACTGACGAGGCTGTGAAATTCCATCGACTGAGATGGTTAGGACATGTGTTACGCATGCCTAGCCTAGTCATCGCCTTCGTCGACGAGCAGTGTTAGCTGATATAAGGGCAGGCTGGAAAAGAGCTAGCGGTGGTCAAACCAAAACATGGCACCAGTCAATGAAATCTACAACAGTTAGTCAAACCAGGCCACGTAGGAAGGTGTAGACTTCTGTCTGGTTGGGGTCCTCAGGACGGTAAAAACCAATGGTTGGAAACAATTGGTGACATGGCTCAAAATCGTTCTCAATGACTGGTGCAGATGCATCCACTCCTTGTGACTTATGATTTCCAATGAAACTGTTTTATTTTTAGTTATTACTATTCCTTTATCTCACACCTTTGTTTACTGTCACTAATATGCATTTCTCCTACTCTCTTCTCTTGCTTTGTGTGCTACATGGAGGGAGTGTGGCGACTTGAACTGCCGCACATCGGTGCAAAGTTCGGTGTCGAAAACAGACAGACAGACTATCGATTGCCTCCAGCCAACTAACCTCTCCCTCTCTCTCTCTCTCTCTCTATATATATATATATATATATATATATATATATATGGGTGATTGGTTCAGGTCCCAGTGGATGAATGATCTACTGGCTTCATTTGTAACCAGAAGGTCCTGACTTCGAACTCCCAGTGGTGGGTGGGTATTGCTGAAGAGCCCCAAAGTGGGACGAATCGGCTGACTATCCAATTCTCCCTGATGGTTTTCAATGTGTTTTCTCTAAGTGACACTGATCTGTGATACATATACTTGCGTGATTTACTTGTCATATATTCCTTTTTCTTTTTATGCAGTCTTGAAATACACACCGATCCACTTCAAGTGATCTGTCAACCGGAATTACTTCGTCATATTATCAATTTTATCAAATCAGCTGTACATTCATCAAAACGTGAGTGTAAGTTATGCTTATTATTATTATTTTATTCTGATTTGATCTCTTTTTTCGAGATCTCTGAACACACAGTACAGTTCAATGCTTTCTTATGTTTGAAGAATTCCTGTTTCCTGTAATGAAGAACGCATTAGTAGTCAGAAAAGAGATACCCTTCATTTTGCGTAACTTCAAATTACTATTATTATTACTGTTCCCTTGGGTTCCTAGTGGAACATAGGGCTTCAACTGAACGTCTCCACCTGCTTCTGTCTTCTGCTGTACTTTTCACCTACATCCATGTTAGTCCATACTGTTTCAACTCTTCTTCACACGATCTCCTCCATGTCATCCTTGGACGTCCCACTCGCCGCTTCCCTTTGTGGGTTCCACTTGAGGGCCTGACGCGCGATTGCAAAGCTGTACAGTTAGCTTTGGGTTTATATATATATGCAATATAGATTGACAACAGAGGTCATAGGTCATTGTCGTTTAGTAATAAAGCAAATCAAAGTTGATGAGTTATAACTATATTTGAAAAAAAATTGAGAATGGTCACACGTAATTCAAAAAAGGTTAACAACTAGTTAGGTGAGTTATAGTCGCAAACACACAAAAAGAAAACGGACTACATAGAGCTGATAATTATACAGTTGGTTTTTCAGGAAGAAAAAATTAGCACTAAGGAAGGCCATTGTAGTAAAAGAGACTGGAGAGAATGTTTCTGAACACACGTTTTTTCCTCGGTGGATTGTTAAATCTCTTTGGCTACATTAAGGAGATGTAAGGGAAACCCTTTGTGAACGATTTAGTTGTACTTTATAGATGACTCTGAATGGCAGTCTCTGCTAATGCTAATGTCTGACCACAAGTAATAGTAGTAGTGTAACAACAGAAGGCAAGGGCCAGGCAACAGATCGTTTATTTACGAAATCAACAGGTATTTATAGATTTTCATGTACATGTGTGTCGGTGGCACAGTGGTTAGGACTCTCGCCGACCATGCACATGGTCCGGGGTTCGATCCCCTGCCGACGCACACCCGATATCTATGGTCGGCCTGGAAAATTTAGGCTACCGATATCCATGCTGAAAATCCCATACTTGTACTGAAAAGACGGTGTGGCATCAAGCTGTAATAAAAAAAAAATTATTGTAAGCGAACAAACACAATCTTCTGTTTGGTGGTTTCTCGCTGAACGTTAATCTTTCATCTCCTCTTTGTGGCCGTTTATTGAAGTTCAGATTATCTATCAGCAAATTGGATCCGCCTACGCAAAGTCTGCTGTGATTGGTTGTTGAATCAGTCTTTGTTCTTATTTTTCTCACGACCAATATTGGGGGCGTAAACATTGCCGTAAATTACCATCTACCAATTTTGACTAGCCGCCAGCTCTCACCACAGTAGTAGTACTCTAGAATTGACCTGTTGGCTATTCTGCCTTCTCATTTTTCCAACCACGTTGGCAGAACTGTTAATGGGCGCGTTCAGACAGTGTCCTGCTGTTATGGCCTATGTACTTAGCTTCATAAGAGCAAGTCAGTTGGTAAATGTACATTGAAGTTGTCAGAATCGGGATTTTGCCTTTGGTAGATTAATGCATTTAACGACCCCACTCAATTTGTGTTAGAGAAAGAGAGAGTTCATGAATAATTCCCATCCAGTCATTAATGAAAAACATACACGAACACACACACACACACAAGATGACTAGTGTTCAGTGAATAGGGGTTTTTTACCGAAGGGAATTCATTTTCTCTCCCAACAAATCCTGTAATCATCTGAGTACTGCATACATTTCTCACAGCTGCAGTGGGATGTGACCAGTGGGGACAACCATGTCGTCAAGGTGAATTGGATGTTTATTGGAAGGCATTGGTTGGCGTTTAACGTGTTATATCATGAAATGACAAAGTTAAAAATCCAGGGGTCACTCAATGTTAGCTAAAACGATTGAATAATGGTCAACGAGCCTGATCTCTCAACCTAAAGGTTCTATCTTCGATTCTTAGTGGGGTTATGAGTTTGTGCTGCTAAAGAGTCTCAAGATAGGACAAAACAACTGCCCAGTACTCACTGGTTTTCAATGATCTCTCTAACTCGTTTTGCCGCGGGACAAAAATCTAATTATTGAAACTATCCCGTTTTGCAAAATATGCGATTGTAAAGCTAGTGGAGAGTAATTCGCCGATGATAACCAATCAGAAGTCTGGAAATTGCTTGACCAGCTTGACCGCTTTTTCAACCAATCACCTTTTGCTTAGTGCAAATATTCGTCATTACTCTTCTAGTTGGATGCATCAACTAAAGTTCTCATTATATTGCGGCCGATAGAATCGATTAGAAAGAAAGTAATATCGTAATTTCTTAGGTTACTTATCCAGGCGGCATCCTTTCCACGACAGACAGACAGCACGAATGAGGAATGTCAAGACAAGAATCAGAAAAGCAAGACAGACCTTTGTCACTATGATTTCAGTTTAGAAATCTTTTGCACTCCACAGCATAAAGAACAAAATTCGGATTTTCAACTCCAATTTCAAGTCATTCAGTCAATTCTCCCATATGGGTCAGAAACTTAGCGTTCGTGACACGGAAAGTATTCCCGACAGGCTACTGCAATCTTTTATCAACAGCTACCGACCATAAGGAATTAACAGCAATAAACTCTGGGAACGAATCAATCGACTAAGAACCTCATGCTCAACCAACATCCCTTAGAAAATGCTGGCAGATGGATCACCCACACACACTGAGGAGACCGTTGGATGAAATCGTGAGCTAGCCATGTCATCGGTCGATTGGAATTCGAATGGGAAATGACTAGGCGGGTATCACTTTGAAGGTGACGTGGAGGAGACCGCGTGTGGGGAGAAGATGAAAGCCTATGGTCTATCGTGGGGCCAGTTGAAGTAGACTTCAGGCGGGGAAGAGAGTGAAGTAGAGATGTGTCCTGTTGAAGTCCTACCATGTTCCACTAGGAGTCCAAAGGAATAATAATAATGCTATAAGAATATAATTTCTAAGGCCTAAAGTTTCAGATTTGCATTCACTGTGGTGCAACAATGTTTTTTATGTCTTGTCTCTACAATATGTTTCGCAATATAGAACAGGACATAAAATTGACGCTAACACATCTTTTTAAGCTCGTATACCATTCAGCCACTGGGACCTGACTCCTCAATGGCTAGCCAATGAATTTTAACTTCTACCAATTCGCGATATAGCGCGACTGGTACCAACCAATGCCATCAGTGGGAAATCCATCCTCACTGCTGACTAGATCGGTCGGTCGGTTTTCGACATAGAACTTTGCACATATGTGCGGCAGTTCAAGTCGCCACAATCTATGTAGCACACAAAGCAAGAGAAGAAAGTAGGAGAAATGCATAATATAGACAGTAAACAGAGGTGTGAGACAAAGGTATAGTAATAACGAAGAACAAAACACTTTCATTGGAAATCATAAGTCACAAGGAGTGGATGCATCTGCGCCAGCCAGCCATTGAGAACGATTTTGAGCTAGCCATGTCACCAATTGTTTCCAAGCATTGGTTTTTACTGTCCCGAGGACCCCAACCAGAAAGGCAGTCTACACCTTCCTACGTGGCTGGCTTAGACTAACTGTTGTGGATTTCATTGACTGGTGCCATGTTTTCTTTTCCAGCCTGGCCCTATATCAGCTAACATTGCCCGTCAGTCGAGGAAGGCGATGACTAAGCATACGTAACACATGTCCTAACCATCTCAGTCGATGTAATTTCACAGCCTCGTCGATTGATTTCCCCGCCTTACCTAGCAGTCGACGCCTAACCTCAATATTGGTCACCTGATTATACCACTTCACGCGGGAGATAGAACGCAGACACCTATGATCGAAGACAGCTAATCTTTTCATGTCTTCTGCTCTCAATGGCCAGGTCTCACAGCCGTAAAGGAGGATGGAGCGGACTAGATGGACCTCAATGGTCATAGACCATTGAGTTGGGTCCCAGTGGCTGAATTGTATGCCAGCCTGCCTTGTAACCGGAAGGTCCTGGATTCGAACTCCAACCGGTGGATGCTTGCGGCCGATGATTCCCAGTACTCCATGGAGTGTTTTCAATGGTTCTCTAACTGATATCAATCCGTGATGAACTCGTAAAAAACAAAACTAACCTTTACAAACCAAACAATAGAAATATCTATAAAATGTTTTTTATGTGAAAGCGCTTGAAAGTTTAATTATTATTTATTGTTGTTGTTCTTATCACTAAAATCTTTTTCCTCTCCCTACTATTATTTCAGCTTCAAAACAATCCAGATTGAATCATTCCGTTAAAGAAGGCATATCCATAAATTTAAGTTCACTAATCAAAGATACTGATGCTACTGCCGATACTACTGATAATAACGACACTAGTAGTATAGGCGGCGGTTGTGGTGGTAGTAAGAACATTCCAATTCCAAAGAAGTCGATAACATTCACATCATCATCATCAGCAGCAGCAGGAGCATCGTCAGTTAAGTCAAGAAATCGTTGGGCAATAAATTTTGATTTAGCTGCACCAAGAATACTATTCCCTAATCGTTATAATATTTATAATGAAGAAGAACAGGAGAAGAAGGCGGATACCTTGATGAGTACTTCACTTTCAATGTGTACTACATGTGTTCTATGTGATTTTGGTCATTTACGTGTAACGAATTGGCCTGAAGTACAAATTAGATCTATGAGGCAGAAGAAATGTAATAATGTTGTATTATCAGTAAGTTGGTGTATTGTTTTTTCAAAAAATATTCATGAAGCAAGTTATTATTATTAGTAGTATTATTATTCCTCTGGGTTCCCAGTGGAACATAACTTGGACTCTGGCACCACGTCTTCATCTTTTACGCCGTTCTCTGAAGTCCTATTTAGTTGGCTCCTCGACCTCCTACATGTTGCTGTCGGGTTCACGTCCAACTCGTTGTTTCCTAATTTGGGTTCCACTCTAGGGCTTGGTTAGTGGCTGATGTCATTCAACGTATGTCCGTTCTATCTCCATTTCCTTCGATATTACATTTTCACGAGTTGGTTTGTAAGGATTAAATTTGTTTTTACGAGTTTGATCACGTATTGATATCAGTTAGAGAACTATTGGAAACCAGCACTGAAGTACTGGACAGCTGTTTCCTCCGTCCTAGTTCGGGAATCATTGGCAGTATGCACCCATTGGGGTTCGAATCCAGGACGTTCTGGTTACGAGGCAAGCTCGTATACCATTCATCCACTGGAACCTGATTCAATGACCAGTGAGGTGCAACCAGTCAAGTGTGAGGATGGATTTCCCACCGATGATTTTGGTTGGTTGGTGGTCGCGCTAAATCACGAATTGGTAAAAGTTAGAATTCATGGGCTGGCCATTGAATCGAGTCCCAATGGCTGAATGGTATACGCGCTCGCTCGTCTTGTAACTGGAAGGTCCTGGGTTGGAATCCCTGTGGTTGCGTACTAATGATGACTCCCAAACTAGGCTGATAAAACAGCTGTCCAGTACTCCCTGCTGATTTTCAATGGTTCTCTAACTGATATTACATTTGTTGGTCGGTAGATGCTTGATTGGTTCCTTCCTAGAGTTTCTTGTTGTTCATTCTCTTTAGCCATCTGATATTCAGTGAACGAAGGCAGCTGTTGATGGAAGTCTGCAATAACCTGTTTGAAATGCTTTTCGTGAAACTTAGACAAAGTTCCCGACCCATATAGAAGAATTGACCGACTGACTTAACACTGATGTTGAAAATCGCAATTTTGTTCTTAATGCTGTGGTGCGCAGAAGGTTTCCATACTGATTTGACAATGATGAATGTCTGACTTGCCTTTCCGGTCCTGGTTTTAACATTTCCAGCCGTTCCTCCTGAAAGTGAAGATTTCCCTCAAATTTCCTTCGCTGTCTGTGGTTGATGCCTGTTGTTGTTGTTCGTTAGGCATCTTTATCATCATCTTCGTCTTCTATATGTTCACTTGAAATCGTGTCTTCGCTGTTTGCTTCTTCTGCCAACTTGTTGGTTTCTCGTCTGTAGGTCTACGGATTTGTTTGACTTTGGATTCCAAAATCACTAATTGTCTCCAACCCTTATTGGTTCTTGCCATTCCGAGGACCCCAATCAGTCAGTCAGTGAGGAGGAGGTCTACACCTCCCCATATGACTGGTTGGCCTCTCTACGTGGGTGGGTGGACATCTGGCTTACACTAACTTATGGATTTGATTGTCTGATGAAGTCATGTTTCGGTTTCACCACCACCATGTGCTAGCTCTTTTCTAACCCGATGGATCCTAAGTCAGTCATGTAACACTGCCCGTCGAATAAGGGGATGGCTAGGATCGTAATGCGAAACGCATATCTTAACCATCTCAGTCGATATAGTGGCTGCACAACCTCGTTGATTGTTTTCCCCCTTCCCACCTAGCACTTGACGCCTAACCTAAATATTACTCACCCTATTATATCACCTAACGCCAGAGACAGAACGTAAATACCTGCGATCAAATACGGTCTTTTCATGTCTTCTTCTTTTAATGGCGGTGTCTCACACTCACAGCGATAAAGGAGGATGGAGCCAACTGCTGGGCAGTGGTCACACCCTTTGATCGATAACCAGCCGGGTATCACATCTACGCCAGAAATGGCGTCAGAATTAGGGATGAAGTGTCGAGGCTTTAGGTCATATGATTAGCTAACTTTGTTCTAATATAATCCAGTCATTGTTGTTTTTGCTATCGATTTTAAAAATGAAATAATAATGATCAAAATCAGTTATTTATTGATCGGTTTCACAGCACGATCAATAGTGTACTATTAGTAATAGTGACTAAGTATAAAGTTTAAAACAAACAGTATTGATTATGATTTCGTAATACTTTGCTTTGAGATACTAGTTTATGCTATGCACTTGTTCGATTTCTTTAGTTAAGACTATTGATGATATCGATTTTTCGGTGAAATTAAAGTTTTTAGAATTAGAAAAAGTGTACTGCCTACGGAGTAGTACGTTCCAGCCCTTACTTTATAACTATTAAGGAATAGCAACTGAAGGTAGGATATATGTGGAGACTAAAGAGTGCTGTTAACCCTAGGCGTCTTCATGAAATTCCTTGAAATAATCGGTTTTTGTATAAAATGGTTAGTAATGATGAAGTTAAAAATAATGTGTGTTAACTTGGTCAATGGTGACTAGCTATAGAATCCAGCATGCACATTTCGTCCTCTTCGGGAGTTGTCAACCGGATGTACCTGCATGCCCTAGTGAGTGGGTCAGTGATGGTGATTCTACTGAGGCTCGAACCCCAGTACCCATCGTTTCAAACATCCACTAAACAATATGGGCCACAAGAGTAGATAACGCTTTGGCGTTTGAAACGATAGTTATTGGGTTCACTTCTTCGTGGAAACGTCATCACTCATTGACTAGAGAGTACCGAATAGGAAGCTGAAATGCACATCCTGGATTCCACTGCCAGTCAACATTCACCACAATACTTCAGTTTCATTCTCTCATACATATCGTCGAAACGTTGCCACTAAACTAGGATCCGACATGTCAACTGAGGCTGGATGTTCCGGCCCAATCAATAAACGGGAAAATCAATATCGAGTTAAAAATAAATTATTGATGTGTGTTAGTTAAATTGGTAAAATCGATCGGTGAACGAGATTGTGAAGTCCGGGTATGCATTTTATGCATGCTGCGATTCACTGACGACGTACGCTTGATGACTGTTAATACCTGAAGTACGATTTGAGTTTTAGAAAAAGTTGTAGTTGTTGGTCAGAAGTCATAGACGTATCGGTTTGAACAACACACTGGGTGCTGTTGTAGATCCTCAATATTCTAGGGATTGGTTGATACACACCCAGTTCGGATCCCCACTCTACCTACTTCAGCTTGAGCAACTGACTGGGTAGTGTGATTAGCCCTCATAGGATAACAGGTTTAACTTACGGTGTGGTATACTGTATAGGAAAGCTGTTCTGAGTAACTAAGTTCAAAAACACTACTAATATACTACTGAATTAGTTAATTAGTAGATTTTAATGACAATTTCGGTGGCTCAATACAATGGTGACGTGAGTGCTTTCCAGTCACACTCAGGTGGTCCGTGTTCGACTCGAGACCGACGCAACCCTTATACCTCGCTTAGTTTGTAACGACAGAAGACAAGAGCCAGGCAACAGATCGTTTATTGAGAAAATCAAGAGATATTTATAGATTTTTATGTACATTATTGCTGTCTGGAATTCCGGCGGTCGTTGACGTTCACCTGTTTCTCTTTGTTTGCATTTGTAATCGTATCTACGTGACCCGTCGGTGTTTCGCCTCACACTTTCATATGCTGCCTTCGCCCGACCTACCAGCAGCGTTCCAAGTAACAGCCTCATCGCTGACGGATCTTGAACGTAACTCAACTGCGCAACAGTCTTGAATTCCTGCCTGAAGGTCCATATGTCTCCATCAAAAACTGCAGGGCATAGGTTTTCCATTTATCAGCAGACAGCGACATCAAATGTAACAACAGAAGACAAAGGCCAGGCAACAGACCGTTTATTGAGGAAATCAACAGATATTTATAGATTTTTATGTACATTATTATTCGTTATTATTAACAGAGAAACAGAGTGTTCTGATTGGTTGTTTTCCTGACTGGAAGTTATTCTGTCATCTCTTTGTGGCCGCTTATTTGAAGGTCAGACCATATATCTGCTAGTCGTATCCGCCCACGCAAAGTCTGGTGGGATTGTTTGTTGAGTTAGTCTTTGTTCTTGTTTTTATCCCATAACCCCTATTTGGGACGTACACATTGACGTAAATTGCTGTCTACCAATTTCGGTTAGCAGACAGCTCTCACCACAAGTTTACTAACATGAATGGTAAGTTCGCAACTAGTTAACTAGAACTTCAAAGCTCTAAGCTTCTTGGAGGTCCGTTTCCTACACAGAAAGCCTTTATTTTAATATTATTGATTTCTTTATGCTACCTCCATATGTGTATATTTCAGGGAGAAATGAATTCTATGCAACAACGTAGTGGTGTATTGGACAACTTGAATAAATTGGAGAATGAAAAGTTTTTAGCTGCGGAATCATTGGATGCTGCTACCGCTGCCGGTGGTGATGATGATGACGATGACTATGACGACGCTGATGAATATAAAACCCCGTGCAGTACACCAGGGGAATTATCTGACAATGACGACAATGAGAACAACAACAATAATAATAATATTGAAGATGGTAGTGGTGATGTTGATAAGGTTGAGCAGTCATCTCAAAGGTGAGCTAAGGGTGTCTTTCGTCAATTAAAGTGTGCACTTTTTATGTGGAATGGTTTATATTAATGTATATGTATGTTGGCTCTTCTTTTTTTCAAGTGTGTCCGTTTGAAGGGATTTGATTGGTTTCAAGTTTAATCATGAACTGACTACAGTTAGAGAATCATTGAAAATCAGCAGGGAGTATTAGGTAGCTGTTTTATCCGATTGTGGGACTCTTCAGTAGTACTCCTTCGTGACTCCATCTTCAGGGATCGGATCTAGATCCTCCAGGCTACAAGGAGAGGTTGGAGGCTATTTAGCCAGAGAGACAGAATCTTAATGGTCCATATATAGCATCACTGTCAATCAGTCTTATTGACGAGTATTTGTTCTCACACCCAACTTAATAGAATGGGGTCATTGATCATGACTTCTCATTAGGAAACTTTAAGCAACTTTGACCTGTAGTTAGTTATTAGTGAGCAATAGATTCATTTTTAAGGGATCTAAATCTCTGACGGCGGGTTTGTTTTTCCTTTGGGTTCAAGCCGCTACTTGGTGAAAAAGTGCTGGTTCTCTGATTTAGGCAGAACACCCCTTTCTCCTTTCATCTGCTTACTACTGTTTGGATCAGCCAGTTTGCGTGATCACTTGATATGCATCTGGATGCATTTCCGAGGTTTTAACCCGAAAACTTTCTGCATAAAAGTGCATTTGTGCTACCATGTCACTAACATTCTCTATTCATTAATTCCTAGGGTCTCAAGGTTCTCACGCACGCCTTCTACACCTCCTTAGGTGACTAAGACCGACAGTTAAAGAAAGACTTTATGAACTGATCCTAGACTCTGGTTTAGCTGCTTCTCACCCTTTTCCAAACTAACCATGAATCATCTAAAGTTGGTCGACCACTGAAGCGATAGATTAGCATGCGTGGCACATATCTCATCCCTCTTAGTTATATAGCTTGACAACTTCATCAACGCCCTCTCCCTCTTTGCCTACTACTCACCATATTATACCACTTAGGACGAAAGATAAAACACAAATATGTATGGTCAGAGACGCCTAGCCTCTTTGAATTTAACAACCATATTTCAGCCTTAAAGAAGGACAGAGCGGGCAGCTGGGTAGTACACACGTCTTTTGAACTATAGCCAGCTGGATATCACGTCTACACGAGAGATGGCGAAAGTTGGCAAATGCAGACCAGTCGTGTAGCAAGCAAGATCTTGCATGTAACAAGAATGAGGCGCGTATGCCAAATGTAATAAGGTTTCTTCCTAAGGTGTTCAGAAGCGGTATGCATCTTATCAGCGTCTCCACCTGGAAACACACATCTATCATTTCCATATAATGTAAGTCAATAAGACTGTCCCGTATAATAACAGTCGCTAAGTCATTCGATTAGTCTTGCATCCAATTAGTACATCTATGAGGAAGGTGAACAACCTACGAATTGTTGTATGTGATTCTTCCCAGCATTGTTCTGTTCTCTGATTAGGATATCAAAGCAGCGAGGATCGGGAAAGCAAGGCAAGTTTTCATTTTCATTCAAAAGGAGATGAAAGCATGTGTGCGGACGTGGAGCTAGGTGATGAAAACGTTGGCGAAGAACCGAACGCAATGGAGATGTGCGACGAAGTCTTATGCTCCTCTAGGAACTAAAAGAAACAATAATAATACTATTATTATTCTGGAAATTATGTATTCAGCGGTAACTTCAATGTGTCTAAAACAAACTTTAGGATTTCTCTATCGATGAAAAATATGTATCTTTTCCAGGAGTGATATTCACTGTGACTTGTTGTTCCTATAGATTCCAATATTAATGTGTTCATCGCTTGTATCGCCTGGTAACACGATTTACGTCCAATGCCATATAAATTCGAATAATTACAGGCGAAAACCAAGAAGTTAGCAGAAGAAGTAGATAGCAAAGATAGGACTTCCATTGGACATTGAGAAGACAGTGGTAATAAAGATGACCAATCACTTTCAATGGGAGAAATCTGAAAGGGATCACTTCCTTCACTTATCTAGGCGCCATCGTTTCAACTCCAGACACTCAGAACGGATCAGACTGTCAAAATCGGAATCGGAAAGGCAAGGAAGATCATTATCACTTTGAAATCGGTGTGAAAATCCGCTGAAGTTGGCGTAAACAACAAAATCCAGATTTTCAACACCAATTTTAAGTCAGTCAGTTAGTTCTTCTATATGGGTCAGAAACTTTGCGTAAGCGTCTACTGCATACTTGTATCAACAGCTGCCCTCTTATCTGGCTCCCTACTGAAGATCAAATGGCCGACTGGCAGACCAGAAGGAATTAGCAACAAGAAACTCTGGGAATAAACTAACTAAGAATCTATGGCCTCGTAGTTACATCTTGAAAGAGATGGAGATGGATTGGAGGTCGTTGAGTGGTGTCGGGCGCTAGAGTTAGAGGGTAACATGGAGGGCATCGTGTGAGGCGGAGGAGAAGGAAATAAAACCTCCGCCAATCATGGGGCCAGCTCAGAGTAACATGGACGTGTTCTGTTGAAGTCGTATGTTCCACATGGAACTCAAAAGAATAATAGTAATAATAATAATCTCATCTTCTCTTTTAAATATTTCTGTTTTTTTATTTTGCTAGACAAAATGAACCTCCCATAGGAAATCATGGCAAAGGGAATGAAGCGGAAAAATCTTTACCAGCTGATAACGCTTATACCTCATATATGATAAATATTGATAATATTCGTGTGCTGGTTGGCAGTTTCCATATGCTAGAGACACTTGGTTTATGGAGTCAGTTTAATTCTGCACAAATATCAACAGAATTGCAAGGTAAGAAGTTGTTCTCTGTTTTTTTTAATTTATCGAATTCTGTGTGTGTTATATTATTATTATTAAGAGTTTGTTTGTAAAAGTTTTTCTGCAAGTTCGATCAGGCATTGACATCAGTTAGATAGAGAACCATTGGAAACCAGCTAGGGGAGTAGTGGATAGCCAGGTGTTTCATCCTAGTTTGGGACTCATCAGAGGCACGAACCCAACCCAGAGTCGGAACTGAGGACCTTCCGGTTATATAAGCTCAGCTAGTAGACCACTCAGCCACTGCGACTCTATTCACTGGCCAGCCGATGAATGCAAACTTGTAAGAATTCGAGATTTTAGAACGACTGGCACCGGCCAATGTCATCCGTGGCGAGTACTTGACCTCATATTGGACCTGGTGGACTCTAACACTGATCACGACTTCTCGCTAGAAACTCCAGACAACAACATCGTAGGTAGGGAGTGCTGGATAGTTGTTTCATCTTAGTCTGGAAATCGTCGTCAGTGTGCACCTGCAACCCTGCCCGGGAGTGAACTCAGGACCTTCAGGTCGCTAGATAAAGCTCGTATACCACCACAATGAGGCCAATGAAAAAAAAAAGAGATTGGAGAGAATTATAAATGTACAGAAATGTATGAGAGAAAGAATACTGACATGGAAAAATATAAGTGAGATTACAAAATTTGTGGATGCATTTGATCCATTTTGTGAACGATTTTGAGCCGTATTCACAATATTCTTCACCTACTGATTGATTCCTAGGGTAGTGAGAGCTGTTTGCTAGCCAAAATTGGTAGACAACAGTTGACGTCAATGTTTACGTCCCCAATATTATTGGTCATCAGAAAATAACAATAACAAAGCCTAACCTTGACGAACTCAACAACCAATCACGGCAGACTTAGCGTGGGCGGATACGATTAGCAGATATATATCAACAGACTGTTTAAGAAACGGCCACAAAGAGATGAAAGATTAACTTTCAGTGAGAAACAACCAATCAGAAGACGTTGCTTCTCTGCTAACAATAACGAATAATAATGTACATAAAAATCTATAAATATCTGTTGATTATCCCAATAAACGATCTGTTGCCTGTTCCTTGTCTTCTGTCGTTACACTAGTAACCAGAGGAGCTGACTCGAACCAACAGTCGAAGACTTTATGAACTGACTGATGACAGGTTTTGGTTTGACCTCTCCTAATTCTTTTCCAACCTAATCGTATATTAGCTAACATGGCTCGTTGAGAAAGGCAGTGACTCGAATAAGCCAAATAGTCCATATGTATTATTTTTTAAAATTTCATACAGCTGGTTGTCTTTATTAGTTTGAATAAAGAAAGAACGAACATAATACTAGTTCGTTGTATTTCGTGGATCCTCTTCAGCTGCCCACATCCTAAATAAATAAATTATGTGTTATGCAATTATTTCAAGTTATAGATAAAAAGTATAGGCAACATAAATTCAAAGATGATGTAAGTAGACAATTATTTAGAGTTAATAATTAGACAAGTGGGGGGGGGGTGTATTCAGATTTGTCTTGGAAACAAGGATGGACTAGAAGACAAAACACAAGACAGAACAACAGAATTAATTTATACATATTATGGTTGAGAGTTCAGGAGAGTGCACAATGAATAGGGAAGTAAAATTATAAAATAGGCAAAATAATTTAACGAAGAGACTCTTTTCAACGAATTTATCATCAAGCTGTGTAATCGTATATATATGGTTTTTAAGGAGTTATATCCGGTGAGGGAATTGAATCATAAGTGTGAATGCATAAAATAATAATAATAGTAGTAAGAAATGCAATTAAAACTAAAATGTTTGTGATTATAATCGTAGTTAAATGTCAAGTGGCAAAACAAATTATTGTCATACATAGAATAATTCATAGGATGTATAGAACTTGGAAAGGGTGTGCAATTATAGGATTAGTAGACAAATCGAATAAAATAAAAACGTTACATAATATTGTGTGAAATTTGATAACATAGAATTTAACGTTGTAAAAAAGAATTGATTTAGAATGACAAGTGGAACAAGTGAAATAATACCGGGGACAGTTCAAAGTGAGAATAGTAATAGTAACAATTGACATGTAATAAAGGAAGAGTATACAAATTGAATAGACAAAATGAAAAAAAATTGGTAGAGCCAAAATATGATTGGGGATTACCATACTTTAGCATAGAGAGGTTAAGACCATGAAAGTTGGAGGGGTTGCACGAACTTTTTCTGTACACAGAGATCTGGCTTTTCTGTTTCGATAGCCAAAGCTTCAGCAATACAGATGAGTCAGGTACGTAGTGATTTCGGTAAATTACTTTTTGCCTTGTAGATGACTTTAAAGGTGGAGGCTATAGAGATAGGGTGATCATTATCGACCAGATGTTCAATGATCGCGCTTCTTATTGCTCCACTTCCACCTTTTCGTAACCATGCAGGATAGTGTTCTTGCACCGTCTTGGATAAAACTCGAGTCGAACGACCGATATACCTAGCTCCACACGAGCAGGTGAATTGATAAACGCACATGGAGTTGGTCAACAGCGGGATCTTGTCCTTCAGGTTATTGAACAATAATGGTCGACTGGTAAAGGCTATTCTCAGGGATGCAGCAGGGAATGTTCTTTTCAGGGACTGTGATATCCTTCTTTTCATGGTATCGGAAGCTAAGTCCCTTTTGAATTCCAAGCTCATGTACAGTATTTTCTTGGGTGCGGGTGACAAATCACGTTTTATAGGATTTGAATGTATATTCTTGTTATTATTATTTTATGCATTCACACCTATGTTTCAATTCCCTCACCGGATATAACTTCTTAAAAACCATATATATACGATTGTACAGCTTGATGATAAATTCGTTGAAAAGAGTCTCTTCGCTGAATCACCACTTGTTTTGATTTTCTATATGTTACAATGAGAATTTTGCATGATTTAAAAAATAATTTAAATTCAGTAAATTTATAACCTTTATAGTGATAAGTTCAACTCAGTGAGTGAAGTTCAAAATCAAGATTAAATGGAACATTATGCAACAGAATAAAAAACACAAAAGCACACGAACACAAAGCAGCTATGGTTACCAGGGTAGTGAGTCTTTTGATGATAGCAATGGCTTCTGCAATCCGGAGTAACTATGACTCTCTTTACATATTGATTATTCTGAAAGCCTGACTAATTATTTATTGTATAGTTAATTTTGCATGCCTTGACAAGCATAAATGTTTCCTCTTCTTTCGTTATATTTTTAGATGAGAAAGAGAAGCCTCCTCTTCACCCAACCTCCTTAACTTCATCAGACGCCAGTCATTCAGTTCTACGTATGAGTAAATCTGCGCTTGTATCACGTTTATGCCTTATTAATCCATTCGATTTACGCTTACTAATCAGTCGACGTGTTCCCACGCTACAGCATATTTCAAAACTGCCTAGCTCTTCTTCTTCTTATTCCACTTCAACAGCGCATCTTCCTTACCTGTGGATTAGTTTAAGTCAACCGTCATGTGTTATTCAACTATCGAATACAAAGATATCCGATTTCTTTTCATGTCTAGAAGCATGTCAACGTCAATGGGATCAAAGTCATCCTAGTCAGCAGCATAGTCAGAGCTGTTCAAATATTCATCAAATGAATTTCACGACAAGCACACCATCTATATATAAATCCATCCATGATAATTCTCAACAGGCTACTACTACTACTACAACAAAGTCATGTCGATCTTCAAATCATCTCATCAATCATCAGCATGTTGAAAAGTACTCAATCAAATCAATAATATCATCAAATAGTCAGAGAATACAAATTATAGCCACATATTCTATTCAATCATTTATTATACAATTTGAATCGAAAGGTTGGTTAGACCTGTGTATTGTTTTTTTCATTTGTGGAAAATTGATCTCTTCTATCCTTAATGGATGGGATATTTAGTATTATTATTATTTCCTTTAATTCCTAGAGAAACATAGGGCTTTAGCCGAACGTCTCCATTGCGTTCGGTTCTCTGCTAGAGTCTTCACCTGGCTCCATGTCTGCCCACACGTTTTCATCTCCTCTTCACATGACCTCCTCCAAGTCACCCTCACACTGACGACCAACTCGCCGCTTCCCTTTCCACTGGGCTCCACTCGACCAATGGCTTGTCTAGTGATGTCACTCACTTGATGGTTTCCTCAGAGTATGGCCAGCCAATCCATCTCCATTTATTCCTGCCTATTTGTTTCACAATCGGTTCCTGGTTGGTTCGCTCATTGGCAGAGATCTCTGTCGCTGATCTTTTCTGACCGGCCATCTGATCTTGAGTATTGAGCGAAGACAGCTAGCTGTTAATGAAGGTCTGTAGTTTGTTTGAGACGCTCTTTATGATGCGCCAAGTCTCTGATCCGTATAGTAGCACTGACTGACTTCATATTGGAGTTGAAAATCCGGATCTTATTTTTGATGCTGAGTGCTGTTGACCTTCACACAGACTTGAGAGTAGTGAAAGCTTGTCTTGCTTTGATATCCTTGTCAGTTCCACTAGCCTGTAGTTGAAACGATGCTTCTCAGGTAGGTAGGTAAAGGAGGTTGTTTCTTTCAGGTTCCTCCCATTCATGGTGATTGTTGTCTGTTGTCGTTGTTGCTGTTGGTGGTTTTGCCCGGGAATCTTCATCACCTCTGTCTTCTCTATGTTCACCTGAAGTAACAACTTTGTGTGTTTGACTGAGTGTTGTATTTGTGCGTCGGTGGCACAGTGGTTATTACTCTCTCCGATCATGCACATGGTCCGGGCTCGATCCCCTTCTGACACACACCTGATATCTATGGTCGGCCTGCAGAAATTAGGCTACCGATATCACATGCTGAAAATTCCATACCTGTACCAAAAAAATAATAATAATAATTTGCTTTATTCCAGAAACGGTACTAGTGGTACAGTGTGGAATTTTCAGCACATATCTACGATATTTGCATCTAATTTTATCAAACATTTAAAAGGAGTATTTCAAAAAAAATAAATACAAAGACACCAACAGCAAAAAAAAGACAGGAAAAACACAAAATAATGAAAAAAAATGTGAAAAAATATCAAGAAGTAGAAAGGAAAATAAACAACATAATAGATAATATCTCAGTAGTGGGTAGTGAAAGCTATGATATGTTTATGCATGGTGACGGTAAAGCTATAGTCATACAAGAAGTTATGAAACGATATTTAAGAATGTTTTTATCGCCAAGATGATCAACTAATTTGGTTGAAACAACTCTAAACAATCATAAAATAACATTTCAGTGTTGTTTTGTTTTTTATTGTCAGGTCTAATGCAGTGTTTGTAGTGGTAGTGTGAGTAATCCTGAATAATACAAAATTTTTTTAAGGTGGTGACAATGGCGTTCACAACCAATGATTGTCAGTTAATATTGCCGACAAAAAAATAAAAAATAAGAAAAAACCATCACAAAACTAATAACTACATGATGGTTAATGACAGGACAATTTTGTACTACTCATAGTGCTAATATAGTGGGAACCAGTAGATACACAAAATAAGGAATAAAGTACAAAAAAGGAAACCAATGTTAATAATATAGGTAGCTAAGTATGTTTTAAGAAGGAGTTCACTATAAAATAAAAAATAAGAGAGAAATACGGTGTGGAATCAAGCTGTAATCAAAAATATAAAAATTTAAGTACAATTAGCTGTAATGATGATGATGATAATAATAAAAATAATAATACTGAGGTGTGATACCCACTGTCCAGGAGATGATGTTACCATGGAATCAACCAATCACAGCAGACTTCATATGTGCAAATAGGGATTCGCAGATATATAGCTTAACTTTCTGAGAAACTGTCATGAGCAGTACAGAATAACCTTTGGCAAGGAAAAAAACCAGTCAGAACACGTTGTTTCTCCGCTGACAATAATGTGTATAAAAATCTCTTGATTTTTTTGTCAATAAACGATCTGTTGCCTGGCGGGCCTTGTCTTCCGTCGTTACATTATTACTGTCTGACTGGATTCAGCATAGAACGCTGCACGTATCACAAAAAGAAAGACAAAGGACAGAAGAAAAAAAGATTCGAACGTACTGTAATAAGCAGAAATGTTAGGGAGAAGGCATATAGTGACATGGAAAAATATAAGGGTTTAGTGGATATACAGGAGGTGATTACAAAGAGTGAATGCATCTGCACCAGCCATTGACAACGACAATTTTGAGATATATCAGCCAATAGTCTGCAGCCATTGATTCTTGGATTCCTGACGACCACAATCAGCAAGTCTGTACCCTCTCACGTGGCTAACACTAACTATCAGAGATTTCATGAACCGGGTGATGGCAGGTTGTGGTTTGGCTGCTTTTAACCCTTTTCCAGCCTGATCCTGTGTCATCTAACATTGCCTGTCTAAGAAGGCGATTGCTCGATGGTGTATGCATAACACGTGTCCTAGTCCTAAATATTACTCGCCCTATTATACTACCACATAACACGGGAGATGGAACGGAGAGTCCTATGATGATAGATTGTAATATTAAGCTTAATTGTAGGGTGTTAAGGAGAGCAAAAAAATTGAAATAATAGAGAAGATTTGTAGCTCAGGTGGATGATTTGCAATTAATAGTGTTCTCTGAGCTGGTTGGTTTAGTTGCGAAGCTTTCGTCGTCCTTCTGGACAACATCTTCAGCGCTATATTTAGCACAAAGTGAAATGATTTAAATTTCTTCATGAGTGATGTAATTGCGTCTCCTGGTGACTGTCTTTACATATGTATTGACCATTTTCTATTGACTTGGATTTTAAACTTTCTGGTCACATGATTTACTTTTTATTAGTTGGTATATTTCGTCTATATTAACGTGTTTGTTGATTGCATTTTCGCTTGAGTACCAGGCTTCTAGGAATTCTCGGGCACTTTTCGTGTTTCCTCTGTCTAAGATTTTGACATGATCCCAATCAAATTGATGACCATAATTGTCAACTCTAGAGTGCTACAATGTGTCTGAACTCTTCTAAACAATGTCTGCTGCGAATGTCACCCCAGAGGCTTCCGTACAGGTCTCTGTTCGCTAGCCAGCCCTGGGACGGGTTGGAAAAGGCGGAGAGGTGGTCAGCCCATGACGTGGCGTCGTGGGATGAAGGATATTTGTGCTAGATTAGCATCGGTTGGTGTGTCACGACTCCCTGGTTGGGGTCTGAGAGATAGCTCAAGTCGATGACTCGAAACGTTATCGGATATGGCCAAGAATCGTAATCAATGGCGAATGTGTTGCGATTTCCTTCTTTCTTCCATTCCCGATGATAGTTAACGAACACTGTTTGAACCTGTTAAGAATGAGTGTTTTTCTTCCAGATGAAGTTCATTATTCGTTCTCTACTTATATATATATTTTTTCTTTCCCTGCCTTCCTTTTTTTTTTCATCTACGTTGTTTTATTATTATTGTGTGGCGCATCCTTCTTGGTGCCATATTGTACCAAGTTTTAATGCGTTTAAATAAATAATAATAAATAAACAATGTCTGCACACAGTTTCGTTTGTGAGTAACTGGATTATTGCTAATATAGTTGAGTATTTGATCTGTGTGCGTTGATTTTCTATAAACTTGTGTCTCTAAATCTCCTGTGTTGGTTCTCCTGATTAAGACATCTAAAAATGGGATTTTGTTATCTAATTCTTCTTCTCTTGTGAATTTGATGTCTTCAAATATGTTGTTTATTAATTTATGAGTATATTCTAAATCACTTCTCTTAATTATTACAAATGTATCATCAACGTAACGTATCCAGATTTTCGGTTTAATTACAAGTAGAAACCGTTAGATATAGATATAGCACACAAACCAGTAAAATCGCTTAATTCGATATTATGTAAACCAAAAGATCCAACAGAAAAAGGGGATAAAATTAATACCATTTACAAAATAAATTGTATGAACTGCAACAAGCATTACATCGGCCAAAGTGGGCGTCCCCTTCGAATCAGAATCCAAGAACATAAATCAGCCGTGAAAAGACACGATATGTATTCTTTAGTATCAATGCATACAGACAATTATGGTCATCAATTTGATTGGGATCATATCAAAATCTTAGACAGAGGAAACACGAAAAGTGCCAGAGAATTCCTAGAAGCCTGGTACTCAAGCGAAAATGCAATTAACAAACACGTTAATATAGACGAAATATACCAACTAATAAAAAGTAAATCATGTGACCAGAAAGTTTAAAATCCAAGTCAATAGAAAATGGTCAATACATATGTAAAGACAGTCACCAGGAGACGCAATTACATCACTCATGAAGAAATTTAAATCATTTCACTTTGTGCTAAATATAGCGCTGAAGATGTTGTCCAGAAGGACGACGAAAGCTTCGCAACTCAACCAACCAGCTCAAAGAACACTATTAATTGCAGAAAACCAATTAATCAAGGTTATAAAGTGTCGTTGAATGAGACGGCTAAGTCACATGTTGTGCGTGTTGAGTCATTGTCTTTCTGGACGAGAAATGTTTACTGACATAGAATACGGTTGGAAAAGGGTTAGAGGTGATCAAACCAAAATCTGACAACAGTTCATAAAATCCCCTAACAGTTAGTTTGAGCCACAGAGGGAGGTGTAGGCTCACTGGTTGACGTTCTCAGGATTCTAAAAGTGTCAGTGGCCGGAGACTGTTTGTGATGTGACTCAAAATTGTCGTCAATGCATCAGATGTATTCAGTATATCCTCGTATCCTCTAAACCCTAATGTTTTTGCATGTTGATATTCTCTGTCCCTCACCTTTCTCTTTATTACTGTCCTTTTAAATCTTTTCTCTACCTTTGTGTGCTACATGGAGTGCTGCATTTGGAACTGCTGCACTTCTTTATGTTGTCGATATGGTTGTGTTCTCTCTGAGTTTTACTATTCATTCATGGAGAAATGGTTTAAGATGTTTTCTATAAGATCAATAAAAGACTCGCAAGGTGAGATCAAAAGCTCTGTTGTCCACAAGAATCATACACCAAGACTTCCTGCTTCAGACAGTCAGTTAGAGTCAGATTCCCCTTGATTCCTAGCTCAAACAATTTTTATATCGTTAAACAACACATTGTCAATGTACAAGCAACCATAAAGAGAAGTATTACAATTGAAGGTGAAACAATTCAGGACAAAGGTAATCAATAATAAAGGTCAAAAATCGACGTGTGATATGCAAATATCAAATTACCGGTACACAATCAGGACAAGAGTAAGACAAGCTGGCTGCCTACTATCGCCAATGATTTTCTTGATTGCAGTAGACTGGATAATGCGACAAACAGTGGGCAGTGAGGAAACAGGCATAAAATGGACACACACAAAAGACTTGGAGGATATGGACTTCGCCGATGATATATGTCTGATTTCCCACAAACTGGAAAACATGCAAGCGAATAGCAACAAGTTAGCAGAAGAAGCATCAAAGATAGGACTTTCCACAGGTGAACATAGAGAAAACAGAGGTGATGAAGATTCCTGGGCAAGAACAACAACAACAGACAACGATCAGCATAAATGGGAGGAACAAGAAATAAACAACCTCCTTCACCTACCTACCTGGGAAGCATCGTTTCAGCTACAGGCGGATGGAACTGACGAGGATATGAAAGCAACAATCGGGAAAGCAAGACAAGCTTTCACTACTCTCAAGTCTGTGTGGAGGTCAACAGCACTCAGCATCAAAAATAACATCCGGATTTTCAACTCCAATGTGAAGTCACTCAGTCCTACTTACTATACGGATCAAAGACTTGGCCAGCGTGTCATAAAGAGCGTCTCAAACAAACTACAGACCTTCATTAACAGTTGTCGTCGCTCAATACTCAAGATCAGATGGCCGGCCAGAAAAGATCAGCAACAGGGATCTCTGGGAGCGAATCAACCAGGAATCAATTGTGAAGCAAATAGGCAGGAATAAATGGAGATGGATTGGCTGGCCATACTCTGAGGAAACCATCAAGTGAGTGACATCACTAGACAAGCCATTGGTCGAGTGGAGCCCAGTGGAAAGGGAAGCGGCGAGTTGGTCGTCAGTGTGAGGGTGACTTGGAGGAGGTCATGTGAAGAGGAGATGAAAACGTGTGGGCAGACATGGAGCCAGGTGAAAACTTTAGCAGACAACCGAATGCAATGGAGAAGTGCGGTTAAAGCCCTATGTTCCTGTAGGAATTAAAGGATACAATAATAATAATAATCAGTCTAGGGGAAAAACGTGTGATAATTAGAAAGTTAGTTGATGTCTAAATAAGTATATTATAGTATAGTATGGTAAAGTAGGCAGTATTGAGGTTAAGCGTTGAGTGTTAGATAAAAAGGGGAAATCAATCGACGAGGCTGTGTAGCTACATCGACTGAGATGGATAGAACATGTGTTACGCATGCCTAGCCATCTCCTTCCTTGACAGTCGGCAATGTTAGCTGACATAGAGTCAGGCTGGAAAAGAGCTAGCGGTGGTCAAACCAAAACATAGCACCAGTCAATGAAATCTACAACAGATAGTTTAAGCCAGCCAGCCACGTAGGAAGGTGTAAACTTCCTGATTGGGGTCCTCGAGACGGTAAACACCAATGAAGGCTGGAGACAATTTGTGATATGGCTCAAAATCATCGTTCTTGATGATGGCGAAGATGCATCCACTCCTTGTGAGTTATAACAACCAATAAAATTATATTGTTCTTTGATTTTACTATTCTGTTTGCCTCATATCTCTGTTTACTGTCTATATTTTGCATTTCTTTTTACTTTCTTGTTTAACTTGTGTGCTGAGTGAGGTGTGGCGACTTGAACTACTGCACATCGGTGCAAAGTTCTATGTCGAAAACAGACAGACAGACAGATATGTCGTAAATCGATCGTCTCGGAGGAATTTTCCAAACAATTTGTCCATTAGATAAACACTGTCCGGAATAAAACTAATATTATTATTACATTATTATCTCAATATTATATTATATTATAGATCGTCCATTGGCCGAATGTCGTTTAGACGGAGCTGTTTTCAATTGGTCTGTTTATCGTGATTGTCAAGCTGATTACAGCGTACAATTTAAATTAGGCAGTATATCTATTGTGGATGCTGTAAGCAATGTTGGCGGTTTATATGATGTGATATTGAATTCAGATAAAGTGAAAAGGTTAGTTCAATTTTTTGCATCTCTTTTTGTTGTTTTTCGTGTTTTTATTATCAAATGACTTTCAACTCGTTTATTCGGGATTCAAACCCGACTCCGCTTTCTTTCCTATCTCACTCTCAGTTAGTGTTGTGCATGGATTGCGTAGTACATGAGAAATATGTTCTGGTTAAATGGTTTCAACGGTAACTGAGCATACCTGTTTTGGTTGTGAACAGTGTTAGCTGTCATAGTAGGATTCTGTTAGGGCAGAGTTATAGTCGACAGGAGGAGGGACACAGACTGCCTGGTTATACAGACAGACTGTTGGTGCTATGGTGCCGAATCGTGCTTAAATGACACAGATGTATTTACTCACACTGTGAACTCCTCACTGTCTTGACGTCAGCCTATCTGTTAGAGGTTGGGCTTACAAAATGTTTTTGAAACCTGGTATCTCCGAGCTAAGAATGTCTGGCGACTCTTCGATCATCGCTGCCTCCTTAGAACTGTGGTAAGAGATGGTTGCTAGCCAAATTGGTTGACAGTAATTGAGGTCAATGTTAGTCATGTGAAAACAAGGTCAAGATGGACAGGCGGATGCGGTTAACATACAGATGAACTGAAACAGCCACAAGAGATGCAAGGTTAACTTTGTGTGAGAAACAACCAATCAACAGACTGTATTTTCTACTAACATTAACCTACAATAATGTACATCAAAATCTATAAATACGTGTTGATTTTCCGTAATAAACGATCTGATGCCTGGCCCTTGTCTTCTGTTGTTACAGAACTACTTGCATGCGATTTTATTGTCATTGTATAAGTAACTCTAAGGTTCGGTAGCGTGTATTTAGATATCATGGGGGCAGTCTTCCTTTAGTGAATGTTGTCACCTTGGAACATCTGTTTCTACAGCGAATGTCATTATTTCAGAGACTTCCTTACCACTCGCTGTTCATTAATTTTTGGGACTGGGTAGGAAAAGTGGAGAGGTAGTGGTCAGTTTATAACTTGTCACTGTGGACTGAAGGCTATTTGTGTTAAGTTAGCATTCTTCGGCATACCCTGAACCCCCTCCATGTATAGGATACGACATATAATTCGAACCGGTGGCTCAAAACGTTGTCAGATATGGTGAAGAATCGTAATCAGTAGCGAATATGCTACAGGGCGACCTCCTTTTTTGCCTTTCAGAATGTGACTGAGCTGAATTAATTATATCACCTTTCTTTACGTCTTCTTAGAACTGACGCAATCGACTCAATGATCACGGAAAATAATAATCAGAATGACACCAGTCATAACTATGATGATGGAGGCGGCCGAACGTCGGTGGTATTCAATTCACGGTTACCATTTTCACTGTGGAAGAAGTATTCATCTCCTTTACCAGATCATATCAACCCGTTAGATGAATTTAAGCGTAAGTTTCTAGTGGGTTTAAAGGTTTATTCCTCTGAAGTCACATTGTCAACTTATTCCCATCTCTCAAGCTCAATTATTATTATTATTATTTATTATTGTTTACTTTAATTCCCAGAGAAACTTAGGGCTTCAGCCGTGCGTCTCCATTGAGTTCGGTTCTCTGCCAACGTTTTCACCTGGCTCCAAGTCTGCTCACACGTTTTCATCTCCTTTTCACATGACCTCCTCCATGTCACCTTTGCAATGACGACCAACTCGCCGCTTCCCTTTCGGGTTCCACTCGAGTCATGGCTTGTCTAGTGATGTCACTCACTTGATGGTTTCCTCAGAGTATGGCCAATCCATCTCCATTTCCTCCTTCCTATTAGTTTCACAATCGGATCCTGGTTGGTTCGTTCATTGCCAGAGATCTCTGTTGCTGATCTTTCCTTTCCGGCCATCTGATCTTGAGTATTGAGTGAAGACAGTTAGCTGTTGATGAAGGTCTGTAGTTTGTTTGAGATGCTCTTTATGTTGCGCTGGCCAAGTCTCTGATCCGTATAGTAGCACTGGCTGACTTCACATTGGAGTTGAAAATCCGGATGTTATTTTTGATGCTGAGTGCTGTTGACCTCCACACAGACTTGAGAGTAGTGAAAGCTTGCCTTGCTTTTTCGATTCTTGCTTTGATATCCTCGTCAGTTCCATCTGCCTGTAGTTGAAACGATGCTTCCAAGATAGGTAAAAGGTTGTTTCTTTCAGGTTCCTTCCATTTATGCTGATTGTTGTCTGTTGTTGTTGTTGTTGTTGCTGTTGGTGGTGTTGCCCAGGAATCTTCATCACCTCAAGCTCAATACTGAACTGTTTTCTCATTTTGATATATCGACAGTGTACAGAAAACTTGTGCTGTAAAAACTCGACACGTTTTTCTCTCATTGTTTAATTATTATTACTTTTATTCCATTTGGTTCCATTTCATCGTGTTTCGGGCAATCCTCTTTAGTCGGTCCTATTATCGTCCATAGACTCTTATTTCCTCCACGCACGATCTCCTCCAGGTCAAATGCGGACTCACGTCCAACTCATCGTTTCTCTTTCTGATACCAATCAGGCAATGGTCTAGCTAGCGTGCAATGTTCTCCAGCAGTTTCCTCATCATGTGTCTGATCCATCTCAATTTCCCTGTGCATACTTGCCGGGTAATAAGTTTTCAGTTGGTTGGTTAGTTCATTGTCAGAGTTCCTGGTTGTTTCTCCTTTCTGGCTAGCCATCTGATGTTTGAGTATCGAACGGAGGCAAGTGTTGTGATAAAGGTTTGTAGCAAGCTGTTGGAAATCTTGTCAGATGAACCCCAAGTTTCTGCCTCATATCAAAGCACGTTGACCACTTCACTTATTTGGGAAGTACCGTCAGCCCCAACGGGTTGATCTCTGACGAAATCTAAGCACGGATACAGAGGGCTAGTTTCGCATATGCCAGTTTACGCCGTCTTTGGCGTAGACGTGATATCCGACTATCGACAGAAGGGCGTGTGTACTGCTCATCACTCCGCTCTTTCCTCCTTTATGGCTGTGAGACCTGGCCATTGAGAGCAGAAGACATGAAAAGATTAGCTGTGTTCGATCATAGGTGTCTGCGTTCCATCTCCAGTGTGAAGTGGTATAATAAGGTGAGCAATATTGAGGTTAGGCATTGGTCGAGTGCTAGGTAAGGAGGGAAGATCAATCGACGAAGCTGTGAAATTACATCGACGGAGATGGTGAGGACATGTGTTACGTATGCCTAGTCATCGCCTTCCTCGACAATGGGCAATGCTAGTTGACATAGGATCAGGCTGGAGAAGAGCTAGCTATTGGTGGTCAAACCAAAGCATGGCACCAGTCAATGAAATCCACAACAGTTAGTTTAAGCCAGCCAGCCAGCCGCGTAGGAAGGTGTAGACTTTTTAACTAGCTGGTTGGGGTCGTCGTGACGGTTTACAACAATTAAGGCTGGAGGCAATTGGTGATATGGCTCAAAATCGTTCTCAATGACTGGCGCAGATGCATCCACTCCTTGTGACTTATGATTTCCAATTAAACTGTTTTGCTCTTCGTTATTACTATTCCTTTGACTCACATCTCTGTTTACTGTCTCTATAATACATTTCTCCAACTTTCTTCTCTTGCTTTGTGTGCTACATGGAGGGAGTGTAGCAGCTTGAACTGCTGCACATCGGTGCAAATTTCTATGTCGAAAACCGTCAGACAGACAGACTAACTGACTTAACGCCGGTGCTGAAAATCCCAGTTTTGTTCTTTATTCTGAGCTCAGAAGATTTCCAAACGGAATTCATCAGATTAAAAAGGGTCTGTTTTGCTATTCCGATTCTGTCTGGCTAGCTTTGATATCCTTATCCATCCTTATTGCCTGTGGTTGAAAAGATGGTGCCTAGATAAGTGAAGGAAGGAAATGACCTCTTTCCGATTTCTCCAGTTGATGGTGACTGGTTTTTGTAATGTAAGTAATGTCGACGTTAGGCGTATAATGTTGGGCAAAGAGGGAAAATCAATCAACGAGGCTATAAAGTTACATTAAGCTAGGTCACGTGCTGCGCATGCTTAGCCATCGCCTCCCCCGACGGACGGGCATTACTAGCTGATATAGGTACGGGTTGGAAAAGAGTAAGTGGTGCCATGCCAAACAAAAACATGGCCTCATCAATCCATGAAATCCTTGACAGTTAAACTGAGTCAGGTAGGGAGGGAGATGCAGACTTCCGGGTTAGGGCCCGCCCTCGGGACTCTAAGAATCAATGAAGGCTGGAGACAATAGGTGACATGGCTCAAAATCGTTGTCAATGGCTTACGCAGGTGTATTCAGTCTCTGTAATCTTTCATATTCCTTTCTACCATTACTCATTCTGTTTCACTCTTGTACTTGTCAAAACTCTGTTGATTCTCTTCACTGATTTTCTTGTCTACCTTTGTGTGCTATTTGGTACGTGGCAGGTGGAACTGCTGCACTTTGGTGCCAAGTTCTATGTTGAATCCAGACAGACAGGTTTTTGTTGTTGTTATTGTTGGTTATCTTTATCACCTCCGTCTTCTCTATGTTCACTTAGTGTCCTGTGGTTGCTGCTTCTTGCTGTGTTATCTCCTGAAACCTCATTTTGATTCTACTGGACTGAACTTCTCGGTCTTAGTATACCAGTTGCTATTACGGTTGCTTCGATGATACCTTATGTTGATCGCCACCAGTGGAATCGCGAATGTGAGATTTGTCGTATTCGAGATTTTTCAGCTCTATGTATCTGCATACTAGACCCCCAACTAAGCACCAGTCATAAATACAGCGGATAAGTCGTAAACACGACAGAACGTGCATCCTGGATTCCGCTGTTAGCCACCATTACCCATCAAGTGTCCTGTTTTCTGTCGATCAAAGGACATATGTACTACGTAACACCAGTGCGTCGGTGGCACAGCGGTAGAGTGCTTGCCGACCACACAGGTGTCCCCGGCCACCGACGCACTCCTTTACCTCGTTAAGCCAGTAATAAGACAGGCAAAGAAGGAAGGTTGGGCATGATACTAGCAACCTTATCCTGTTAAAATAATCACCACTACTGCAGAAACTTCAAGCCTCTAGCTGTGAGACATGGTCATTAAAGATGGAAGATATGCAAATGCTAGCTGTGTTTGATCTCCGTTCTGTGTCCCGTATCAGGTTATCTAATAGGCTGAGCAATATTGACGTTAGCGGTCAACTGAGTGTTTGGTAAGGAGGATAAGTCAGTCGATGATGTTACGAAGCCACATCAGTCAACATGGGTAGGATGTGTGTAAGCGCAATATCGCTTGAAATTAAGCCACGCGTAGATAAAGGCTATCCCGGTCCAGAACAAACAAGAAGTCGTTCACTGTTTCTACGGTACTATTAATAAACAAATCAATAATTATATATACAACAAACCTTAGAGTTTTCAAGAGTACAAAGCTTAACGCTTAACAGAAAGCAAGGCACCGCTATCAGAGCGGAATAACGTTAAAGCCAAAATTTCGAACTAGCCGGAATCAGACACGACCGTTCAGGTAAGCAGTCAGTAGAAGAATGAACCCAATTAAGAGGTAGACAGAGCATAGGCACAAAGATAGAATTTAATTGGCTACTTAACCAATCAATAAATAAGATAAACTCGACAGAATAGCACAAAGTAAGACATGGGTCAGCAAAATAACAGTTCACAAAAATACTCTGATTGGGTCATGAGTTCAATGGTCTGACTAAACAAATCAAAGTAAAAACACACACACAGCTCATTAAACAAAGTGAGATAGACACGCTGGGCATGGATAATTGGGTTGCAACGACGCTAGGCTGATCCAGGACAGGTTGACTTGATTCAAGGATGGGAATTGAATTCATCTTACAATGTGTGTTACGCATAACTAGCCATCCTCTTCCTTGCTGGAATCAGACTGGAAAAGGGTTAGTTATGGTCAAACCAGAACCTGGTATTTTTTTATTTTATTTTTTTTATTTTCGTTTACAGCTTGATTCCACACAGTACTTTTGGTAGAAGTATGCAATTTTCAGCATGGATATCGGTAGCCCAAATTTTACAGGCCGACCATAGATATCGGGTGTGCGTCGGCAGGTAATCGAACCCCGGACCATGTGCATGGTCGGCGGGAGTCCTAACCACTGTGCTACCGACGCAGTGGTGAATTAAACTCAATTAGCACAATATTTGGTTGTCTGTCATCATCGAAGTATTTTCTTCACCCTCCCCCCACTATTATTATTAATATTGTTAAGATGCTCTTCCATTCCTAGTGGAATATAAGGCTTTAGCAGCATATCGACATTTCACTCGGTTCACTGCAGTTCTTTTTAACACTAATTACACAATTTCCTAGAAAGTTTCGTTTCTTTTTCTCATGATCTCCTGAATGTCACACTTAGACCCACACTCAACGCTCTCATCGTTTCCTATTTCTGTCCCACTAGAGAGGGCTTGTCTGGCACTCATTGTCATCCAATGATCTCCTCGGCGTGTGTTGTCCAACCCATCCACCTGCATTTCCCTCTGGCATATTCCTTGGGTATTATGTAATCGGATAAGTTCATTGAGTGTCAGAGTTTCTTGTCGCTAGCACTTATTCTTCCTGACCAGCCCCTCATCTGATCTTCAGTACTGAAGGATGGAAAGTGTGAGGGGTAGATTGTTGGAAATGCTTTCTGCGTTTGTGGCTGGTACTCACTCACCAAACCAAGTCTATGAACGTTATGGACAGAAATCCCAATCTTATATATCAAGTTTTATTTTCAGTCATTTCTTGTTTGTACTTTGTTCTAAATTTTTTAAATTTTATTTTTTTTGTTTTAAATATTTCAGCATTCAATTCACAGATTGAACAAAGTGATACATTTCTTATGGCATGTTTAACATGGTGTCCATCTTCTTCTGGTTCTTCTAAATTATATCGAACAAATAAAACAACGGCGGTTGATTCAATTGGTTCGTATTTCATTGAATTATCCATGGGGTATTTAAAGATTACTGGTTAGTGGAAATTTCTTTACACATACTGTTATAATAAATCATCTTTTATTAGAGGTTCTGAATAAAGCAAAAACAACAGTGGTTTGTGCAGAATAATATGCTACCATCATTTATTTCGTAGGCTTCTCATCAGCTGCTTACAGCCTAAATAAATTATGAAGTTTATGTACAGAAAAGTTTTAACACACTTGCAATTTTTTTTCTTTTCGATGATGTCAGTTGGCACAAAGTTCCACAATTAGTGAACAGTGCTCAGAAAATTGCGCTTATGTAGTTTTTACACCGGCAGTTCAAGTTTAGACAAAATAAATGTATGCATACAAGAGTAAATGAGTTACGTAATAGAAAGACGAGAGATGCGTAAGATGCAGAGTGACTAATAAATTATGTAATAATGTACTGAGTTCAACTCAAATAATAGAAACAAGAGACAAGCAAAATTACAGATTATAAAAGGGGCTGAGGTTAAAGACAAAGATTACGTAATCAGATGAGAGAATAAAGACATTCAGCTACCAGGGCAAGGAAAGGCTAATAACTGCTTCTTTCTGAACACATAAATCTGGTTTCAAGCGTTTGATAGAGATTGCTTTGGCAAACTTGAGGAGAATGGAACCCCTTTGTCTATTGATAATTTTAGAAGATTTCTCGATTTCTACCTCATGACCCGTGTCGAGAAGCAGCGCTATTACCTCACTCCTTTGACATGGTGTAATCTCGCTTGTCTATTGTTTCTATTATTTGAGTTGAACTCAGTACATTGTTACCTAATTTATTAGTCACTCTGTATCTAACGCATATTTCGTCTTTATTACGTAACTCTTACCATAAATCTATTTTGTTTAAACTTGAATTGCCTGTGTAGAAACTCTATAAGCGCAATTTTCTGAGCACTGTTCACTTACCGTGAAACTTTTTGTCAACTGACAACATGTAAAATTTGGAAGTATGTTAAATTTTTTCTGTACGCAAACCTCATAATTTATTTAGACTGTAAGCAGCAGTTGAACTGATGAGAAGCCAACGAAATAAGCATTGATGTTCCCATCTTCTTATTCTGCACAAACCACCACTGTTGTTCTTGCTTTATTCAAATTCATCAAGGGGAATAAATGCATGATATTGGAGGTTTCTTAGCGTCTGTCGGTTTTTGCAGCGGCAGAACTCGCGCCAACCAACCGTGCCTCATATATTCCGGGGTTCGATCCTCGTCCGCCAATCCACACACACACACACTCCTGAACCTCACGAAGCCGGTAGTAAGACCGGTAAAGACAGGGAAAGCTGGGCTGACGTGTGAGGTCAGCAGTCCCACCTCCTGGAAATTGAAGCACCACTGCTACTGAGACCTGAAATCTCTAGCTTGAAGCCCCCGTTGTTCCAATTGGAACGTAAGGAAATAAAAATAATAATAAAAGGTTTCTTACTGTGTAGTTACGAAAGTGTATCCGACTGAACATAAGAGGTATACCGATAAATGGCCGGAGTAGGCGGCATCCCCTCTGTATGGACACTGAATATAACTATTCTCTCCTTGACACACACACACACACCATCCCCCAGGTTTACTAAGCCAAGAAAATATCAGAAGATAAAGACTCAATGTGTGTTTAAAGCGTTGAATCATTTCTATTGTACGCATTCTCAGTTGATTCGATAAGTAATGCTTCCGTTATCACAGTCTCACCCCACCCCACCATGCCCCATCCTTTTATATTAGATTTTAAGACTGTCATCTTGTCCCATCCTGTTGTATGATTGTGTGTAGAATTGTATGTAGTGAGTGCTATAGCTGACTTATTTTCTAGATTTCTTGTGATATTAGGGTCTACGAAACTAGATTATGTCCACAGCAATTTTAACATACAAATGTGTTTCATGATGTCAGTTGATGACAGGATACTGCAAATGTAATAAATAGTGCTCAGAAATTACACTTATATAACTTCTACCCAGAAAGATCAGGTTTAAACAAAGATTGAATGATTGGATACAATGACTGACCGACTAACTGGTTTCAACATAGAACTACATGGCACAGATGTGCAGCACTTCGAGTTGCTACGCTCCTTCCATGTAGCACACAAAGCAAGAGAAGACAGTAAATGGAGATTCATCAAAAGAGAGACAGATAATAAACAGAAGTGTGAGTTGGGGATAAAGAATAGTAAATATGGTGAAAGAACAATAGAGTACTTTGATTGGATATGGCTGGCAAATCACAAAGAGTAAATGTATCTGCACCAGCCATTGACAACGAGGATTTTGAGCCATATCACTAATTGTCTCCAGCCTTCATTGGTTCTTACCATCCCTAGAACCCCACCCTGTCAGTCAGTGACGACATCAGCACCCCCCTACGTGTGTGGGTGGGTAGGTGGCTGGCTTACACTAACTGTTGTGGATTTGATTGACAGATGAAGCCAAGTTGCGGTTCGACCAACCTGATCCATACTATATGAATCAGCTGACATCGCCCATCCATCGAGGTAGGCGATATCTCGGTGGTATGCATAACACATGTCCTAACCATCTGAATCGATGTAACTTCATGACGTCGTCAATTGATTTTTCCTCCTTACCTAGCACTCGACTGATGCCTCACCTCAATATTACTCACCCTATTATACCACCTAACACGGGAAGTAGAATACAGGCACTTATAATAATAATAATTATTATTATTATATTAAGGACAATTAGTTTCACATTTCAAAACGTTATTGTAGAACAAATTTAAACAAAACATAATACACATAAAGAAATATGATGCCATGACTAATTCTATTATGGTTAAGATTTTTATCTCGATAAATCACACAGTGTTTGTTGTGCAGTAATTTTTACTGATGACCACCTTTTGAGCACAAATTATTGCTGTTCATAATCATATCAAGTTACACTCGCAACTTTTTTTCTTCATTTATATAAATGAGTAAAAAATGGTGATTAGACATTTGAGTAAAAATCAATATGGGATAATGTACATTTAGAAATAATAATAATATGAGTGTTATCAACCAAATGCAATCAGATGGGAAATAAGACGAGTGTTTTTATAGTCAAAATAATAAATAACTTGTTAGAATGTTATAACGTACGTGAATTGAAATAGAATTTTAAGATTATTTTTTATCCTCCTCTGATTTGACTGACTGGTGGTAATAATATCTTCCATGCATATCTCTGGTATTTGCATTGAGTCACTTCTGTTGCATGTGTTGGGTGTAGACCACTCGATGAACCAGGCAGGATTCAGTAATCAATCTCTCTCTATCCAGCTACTTATATTACTTTTTACTATTTCAAATATGTTTTACCCTATTGTATGGTTGTGTGTTAATGCATGCAATGCGATTGCTGAGCTGTTTTCTAGATTACTTATCTCCTCGGGTGGGATCAATCATTCTAACCTTAGCTAAATTCTTATGTTCTGATAATCTCACTACTCCTGATCTACTAGTTTGACCTATGCAGTTGATTTAACTCACAGTCATTGCAAGGTATTTTGTAAATGAGATTATTATGTTTAATCAATTTTTACTCATGTATGCCAATGAAGCAAGACAGTTGTGTGAGTAAGGCCTTGATATGTTTATGAGCAACAATAATTTGTGCTTGAAAGGTGGTCATCAGTAAATATTACTGAATGACAAACACTGTGTGATTTATCGAAATACAAAATGTTATCCACAATGGAGTTATACTCTACCACCACAGTGCCCAAGTTTTATACTTATATCAATAATACTGTGACTAACTGGCGGAATTCAATGTGATTGATTTCTGAAGAGGAATTATCTTTAATGCTCAACGAACAACAATAATCAGGGGATATTCATTATTTTATCTTCAATTAGCTATAAAAACGAGCATTAGCTAAAACTCTTTTTTACAGAGCCAGACCAATTATGAAAGATGTCAAGGCTAAAATGTCAACCAAATCACAGTCGGGAGGGGGAGCCCCCCCCCACCGTGGATAACGCTTTGGCGTTTGAAACTATGGCCACTGGGTTCGGGCCTTGGTGGGAACATCATCACTCACTGAGAAATGCAGGTACATCCAGCCACCAACGAGTCCAAAATAGGACGAAATGCGCACCCTGGATTCCACTACTAGTCACTATCCACCAGTTAAATAGTCAGACTTTCTTCAATCTGAAATCAGTTTAGAAATCTGATGAACTCAGCAAAATGCGCAGTTGTTGGATCTTCAACCGCAATATCAAATCAGTGCTTGCTTTTATGGTTCAGAGACTTGCAGTGCGACTCATCCAAAAGCATTTCCAACAGGCTACTGTGGAATTTCATTAACAACTACCTACGTTTCATACTGAATAGTAGATGGTCGGAAAGGATCAAGCATCAAAGGACTCTGGGAAGGAATCATCCAACAACTTATTGCCCAAATAATATCCCCAAAGAAATGGTGACCAAGGGATCGGACACACACTGAGGAGATCGTTAAATGACGCCACGCACCCAACCGAAATAAGAAGCGACGAGTTGGCCCTGGGTCTGTCTGTTCTGTCTGTTTTCGACATGGAACTTTGCACAGATGTGCAGCAGTTCAAGTCGCTCCACACTCCATGTAGCACACAAAGCAAGAGAAGAAAGTAGAAGAAATGCATATTAGAGACAGTAAACAGAGGTGTGAGACAAAAGGTATAGTAATAACGAAGAACAAAACAGTTTCATTGGAAATCATAAGTCACTAGGGGTGTATGCATCTGAGCCTGCCATTGAGAACGATTTTGAGCCATGTCACCAATTGTTTCCAACCATTGGTTTTTACCGTCCCGAGGACCCCAACCAGGATGTCTACACCTTCCTACGTGGCTTAGACTAACTATTGTAGATTTCATTGACTGGTGCCATGTTTTCGTTTGACCGCCTCTAGCTCTTTTCCAGCCTGACCCTATGTCAACTAACATTTTCCCGTGTTGAGGAATCCGATGACTAGGCATGCGTAACACATGTCCCAATCATCTCAGTTGATGTGGCTTCACAGCCTCATCGATTGATTTCCCCTCCTTATCTACCATTCGACTGATGCCTTACCTCAGTATTTCTCCCCTTATTATAACCCTTAACACGGGAGATAGAACACAGGCGCCTATGATCATAGACAGCTAGCTAGTCTTTTCATGCCTTTCACTCTCAATGGCCAGGTCTCACAGCCATAAAGGTGGGAGAGGGACGTGGAATAGATCATCTGAGGACTTACTTACTTTACTTTACTTCGGCTATCTCCTACGAGAGGATGAGCCGGCTTCATGAACATCTCGAATCATCGCTGCCCAGGCGCGGCGATCTGATGCAAGGTTTTGCGACAGGGTTATCCAATTCTTCTTCCACAGACGGAGTCCGTAGACGGTTTGTAGCCCCAGGCACTCCATATCAGCCTTGACTGTACCAAGCCATGTTTTCAGCTGTCCACCCCTGCGACATCGCCAAGATGGTAATGGCGAGGGATTTTCATCTGAGGAGGATGAGAAGGAGGAGATGAAGGTCTAGAGACAATTGTTCAGGCAGCTAAAGAGGTCTGCAGAGAACAGGATGAAATGAAGATGGTCTACAGAAGCCCTCCTGTATGTTGTTCCACTCAGATTCAAATGGAATATTAGTAAGTAATAATTAAGTAGTATAATGCTTTGTTGAATTAATTTCTGTATATCTTTTATTCTATTATTATATCTCATTCTAGGTAATCCAATTACAATGAAAATTATCAACGAATTTATCACTGATCTCAACTTATCTTTAAAGGATCATTATTATTCCAGGAACCAATTGACTTCATCTGATCATCATCGCCATCATCATCATCGGTTGGATGAAGAATCGTCATCATCACAATCCTCATTCAGTCATCAATATTTCCCGTATGACTCCTTTGCTGAAGAAGCGGATGATACATCGTTGTCTCCTTTTATTGATTATAATTGGCAAATATCATTGGCTAATTTAGACATATTATTGATTAATCATCCTGTCGATAGTAATAATAATAATAATAACAGTAATGAGTACAATTCATTGACGGGATCAGTTAAAGAAATTGTTCAGATGACATTTTCCAATCTTCGTTTGGAATTACAGACTTCAGGTCAGTGAAATTGATTAGTGATTGATAGTAATTGTGATGATAAATATTTGCCCGCTTTAAGTAGTAGTAGTATGTTGAGTTAACTCTCCACATTCTAGAACTATAGTGTGACTTTCACTGTTCTGGGAGTTCATATTAGTTTGTTTATTAGATGTATCACACAGTGAGTGTAACAGTATTGCTATTTACTGGATGACACAGTTTCAAACAAAATTTATTGTTCATAATCACATCGTCATTTATAATCACATGACTTCGAAACTTGAGTTTTATAGTTTTCTTTATCCTCTCCTACTTGTCGTCGTAGGGGTAGTAGAATTTTCTAGATATCTGGGTGGACAGGTGTTAAATCATTCCTATTACATGTATTTGCAGTTGATTCTATAAACAAAGCCTCCGTTATCAATCTCTCCTTCCACCCCGTCATATTAGATTTTAAAACTGTCATCTCATCCCATCCTATTGTATGGTTGTGTGTAATTGCATATAGTGAGTGCTATAGCTGAACTATTCTCTAGATTTCTTATCTTATTCGGGTCAACTAATCTAGATTTTGCTGCTAGGTTTTTATGTTCGGCTAGTCTGATTGCCCCTGTTCTACTAGTTTGACCTATGTATTTGACCTGACAATCATTGCAGGCAGGGTATTAGATAAAGTAAATTGTTTTGTTTTAAAGGCTCCACAGGATTGATCCTTAAACCGACAAGGCTTGTTTCTAATTTAGTTTGTGGGGAGTTTGAATACCAGCCACTTATATTCCTGCGTACCTTGTTAAGAATTCTCTGTAAGGTGTTTTACGAGGTTCCTTCCTTGTATGGAATTACTACTGATGATTTAGATTCCTTATTGTTGATGTTGTCTTGTGTATATTTACATGCATGTCGTCGTCGTTATTATTATCATCATTACATCTGGAAAATTCTGATGCCCCTACGATGACAAATAGGCGAGAACAAAGAAAACTACAAAACTCAAGTTTTGAAGTTATATGATTATAAATGACGAAGTGATTATAAACAGTAATAAATTGTGTTCGAAACTGTGTCATCCAGTGAATAATAATACTGTTTCACTCACTGTGTGATATATTCATCTAATAAACAAACTTATATGGAATTTCTAGGAGTTCAGTTTTTGAACCCTTGGGTCACACGTTTGATATATGGTGTTAAAATAAGTGGGAGAGTGATGTTTCGAGCATATAGTGCCAAAGTGGCGGCACATTTACATTGCGTGTTAAAACCGCAGAGACCTACCATCCTTAAAATAATCAGCTATGATGAAAATATCAAAGGAGACTGAATAAGGAACATAGAATATTCATATCATATCCTGTATGTATATATACACCTTATTACTACTATTATTCTCTTGAGTTCCGAGTAAAACGTAGGGCTTCAACAGAACGCCTCCGCTTTTTCCTATTCTCTGCCTGTCCTCTTCAGCTTGACCTATGGTTGTTCATGTTCTCTCGTCTCCTCCTCTTGACACAATTTCCTCCATGTCACCCTTGCAGTGACACTCAACTCATTGTTTCCTATTTGAGTTCCACTCGAGCGATGGCCTGCCTGGCATTTGTTGTCACTTAACAGTCTCCTTAGCATGTGTGCTGAAGTCATCTCGACTTCTATATGCATACTTAGTGGACGACAGATTCCTAGTTGGTACGTTTCCACAGTTGTATTATTATTATTGTCTCCTTTATTTCCTTGAGGAACATAGGGAGTCAGCCGTACGTCTCCATTGCGTTCGGTTCTCCGCCAACGTCTCCCCACATGCTCTCATTTCACATCCTCCTCCAGGCCACCGTCGCACTGATAACCAACTCGTCACTTCCCACTCCGGTTCCACTCGAGCGATGGTCTGGAGTGTGTTGTCACTCACTTGATGATGGTTTGTTTCCTCAAAGTATGGCCACAATCCAATCCACCTCCATTTCTTCCTGCATATTTGTTGCACAATTGGTTCCTGCTTGGTTGGTTCATTCATTGCCAGAGATCCCTCCCTGCTGCTGATGTTTTCTGGCTGGCCATCTATTCTTGAGTAGTATTGAGCGAAGACAGCTAGCTGTTGATGAAGGTGTGTAGTTTGTTCAAAGTGGCCTTCGTGACGCGGTGCCAAGTCAAGTCTCTGATCCGTATAGTAGGTGGCACTGACTGACTTGACATTGGATTTGGAGATAGGGATGTTATTTTCCATACTCAGTGTTGAATGCTGTTGTTGTCCACACCGACTTGAGAGTAATGAAAGCTTGCCTTGCTTTCTCGATCCTCGCTTTGATGTCCTCATGAGTTCCATCCGCCTGTAATTCAAACGATGCTTCCCAGGTAGGTAGGTGAGTAGGTGAAGGACGTTCTTTCAGATTTCTCCCGTTTATGCTGATTGTTGTCTGTTGTTGTAGTTGCTGTTGCTGTTGGCCAGGAGTCTTCATCACCTCTGCTTTCTCTATGTTCACCTGAAGTCCTATCTTCTCTGGATGTTTCTTTTGCCAGCTTGTTGATTTTCACTTGCATATCTTCCAGTTTGTGGGAAATCAGACTAATATTATCGGCGAAGTCCAGATCCTCCAAGTTTTTTGTGTAGGGTTATTTTATGCCTGTCTCGTCATTACCCGCTGTCTGTCCGATGAAAATAAAATACTGACTGATACTCTTGATGAAAACGGATATCCTCTAAAATATTTTAAACCCATTTAGTAGTCAATTAGTTTTAAAACATATAATCTATTCTGTCCCTTAGAAAGATGTCTTCATCAAATTAACATACAATGGGGAAATAAATAGTAGGATTTTGAGACAGAGGCTAAACCCTGTCATATGTAGAACCTTTTATGCAGTCCGGCTTATAATTATTGTAAAAGCCAACAATATACTCCACTGCAAAATTCAAAATGCTCGAAAGATTATGTTACATCCGACACTATATACCAATTTACGTGTGCATATATATATATATATATATATATATATATATATATGGAAGAGTGGTCGTGCTTGGCATATGAGGGTGGGAAAGCATATTCCACATTCGTTGGAAAAATAGATGAACTTTGGAAAATCAATAGACCACAAGTGGCAGACTGCCAACTTCGTCTATACCTAAACATCTAATCGATATGAACCACCACAAGATTGATATCAAAACAATTTTTAAGATCATCTATAAGAACGGTTAAGGGCGCTTATTGAAATACATTGAGGTGGATAGCTATTCGTCAACTTAAGCCCCCCCACCATCGCCGCCCACCTTGTGTGCTCAAAAACTATTTATTATTACTCTTAACCTGCTACCTTGGTAATCGTTATCAGATTACATAACCAAACGTGGTGTTAATTATTCTAACTATTCTTATTCTTAAATCTTTTTTTGTCACTTTGTGTACTTTAATTGGTCATTATTTTTCACATATAAATTGACTTGACAAGTAAATGTATGTGTGAGGGCTCAGATTGTTGTTCGAAATGTATATTGTGCAATTACATCACATCACATTAATTTTTTATTGTTTGTATTCTCTTATTTCAGGCTTACTAAATTCTTTATCAGTAAAACTAAAAACTTTTCAACTCCATCCTTTATGCAATTCACAAATTCAAAGTGATCAATATTTATTTGGATCAATATTTTCACCAGTCTCCTTTTCTACTACCGCGGAACAACATTCTGATCTAATGCATATCAATGTTCAATGGTATACTCAACACAACAGTTATCCGCCTGTTGAGATTCAACAGCCACAAATTCAAATTACCCTCTCCAACCTTGTTTATATTCATTCACATAGTGATGTCCTTGAAATTATTCAATGGTTTCAATGTATTATACCATATCTACGGCTCAACAAGACAGTAATTCAATCCTCACGCAATGCGCATATTGATAGTGATAGCGGAAATGAAATATCCAGCCGACTTGATAAATTATTATTATTATTATCATCACTCTCTGTTCAATTTTCAATGAAAATCAACAATTCAATCATCTTAATCCCAAGTAGTTTTAATCCATGCGCGCATTTCTCCCTAGTTGGTTTTAAACAAATTCAAATTAACCACAATTTGTTGAATTCAATGTTCAATTATAGTAATTCAAATGATAACAAGTCTGTATCATTTTCTATTGAACAATTTAGTATTATGCATTATGTTAATGAAGCAGGGAAAGTAGCAGATCAATTTTTACTGAGATCATCACCACCGATGGAGAGAAAAAAATTATTTCATTTGAATTTCCGCTTGTTGTATGAATTTTGGTGTCAACAAATGGTATGGTGTAATGATCCATTGAAGTATGAGTTATGTCATCGAGTGATTGTATTCCCAATGGATTTTTCAGTCTATGTAAGTTTCTGATGAGTTTTCTGGTTTGATTTGGTATGATGGGTGCCGCCAATTAGCTGAGTGTTATTTATCTGAGTAGAAGCAAGAATTCGAACCAGTGAGTGAGTGGCCAGTTATGAATAGATCAGAATAATGATCCGGTTGATCTGAAAACTCCAGTTTTCTAAATTGTTCATCATGTCAATACTGTGATTGTGATAGAACACTGACTGACTGGGTTATTAGATGAATGACAGCTTACTGGTTTGAATGCTGCCTCCTCGACTCTGATTTCCCCTTCACCTTCGATCTTTTTCCATCAGCTATATATGTATTGGGAAAGTATTCATTCAGACATCTATAAAACACGAAATAATTGAGTAAAGAGGAATATCCTTTGCGATAATTTCCTCCTCTTCTGGCTCTACAATTATATATACGTATATGTTTACACACACAGAGTATTCTAGAATAGTAGTCAATAACAATATTAGTGTGCTTTTTAAATAATATCGGTTTGTTAAGTAAGATCACAATGGAATTACAGTTCTACAATTAAAAGCGTTCGCTGAGCTGATTGGTTTAGTCGCGAAGCTTTCGTCGTCCTTCCGGACGACATCTTCAGCGCCATATTTAGCACGAAGTGAAATGATTTAAATTTCTTCATGCGTGATGTAATTGCGTCTCCTGGTTACTATTTTCACATATGTATTGACCATTTTTTCTATTGACTAGGATTTTAAACTTTTTGGTCACCTGATTTACTTTTTATTAATTGGTATATTTCATCTATATTAACGTGTTTGTTAATTGCATTTTCGCTTGAGTACCAGGCTTCTAGGAATTCCGTGATTGCACTTTTGGTGTTTCCTCTGTTTAAGATTTTGACATGATCCCAATCAAACTGATGACCATAGTTGTCTGCATGCATTGATACTAAAGAATTCATATCATGTCTTTTCACGGCTGATTTATGTTCTTGGATTCTGATTCGAAGGGGACGCCCACTTTGGCCGATGTAATGCTTGTTACAGTTCATAGAATTTATTTTGTAGATGGTATTAATTGAATCCGTCAATCAATGAGCGAGCAGTAGTCAAGTACCGTGTAAGGACCAGTGAATTATAACTCTATATTTCTTCAGATAACAATGTTAAATTGCTAAGCAACAAATAAAATAGCATTAAAATTCGATGATGAAAAAAATATAATTTATTTTTATGTACAGCTCAACATACTACAGCTGATTGATTGGTGTGAGTTGTCTATCAACACTCACATCAACCAGTAGTGCTTGCCAGCTAACAAGATTATCGAACTCATCTAAACATCGAACGGGCGGCTGTTTCGCTCTTTAGGGGCCACGTTCGAGTCAACTCAGAGAGCCGAATTAGTCGTTCATATCAACTACCCTCTGCTGAATTCTGGCTAACTTCTTAGGCGAACTGAATCAAATTCAAAATTGCCAAATTAATTCGCATTCCTCACAGATGATGAGCTTGACCCCATTTCGTTTGAATCACTTGGATGTGACTAACAAGCAATACTGACTGACTCTCATAGATATGCTAATGGAAGTATCCCTAACTGAACTTAACGACTTAGGAATCGACTTGTTACCAGGGAATAGTCTTATGGACTTAGAATATGCAGACGACATAGTCCTGTTAGGGGAGGATGCTGACAAAATGCAGAGTCTTCTGAACACCTTGAGCAGCAATATTCGCATGTTTGGCATGCGATTCACCGCTGTAAAATGTAAGATGCTGCTACAGGACTGGACTACGTCAACTCCTAGCTTCGTGATAGGGAGTGAAGTGATAGAACATGTTGACCACTTCACCTTTTTGGGAAGTTGTATCATCACCAACGAAATCTCAACACGGATCCAAAAAGCTCGGGCTTCTTTTGCTAACTTACACCGTCTCTGGCGTAGGCGTGACATCCGGCTATCAACCAAGGGACGTGTGTACTGCTCATCAGTTCGCTCCGTCCTTCTCTATGGTGGTGAGACGTGGCCATTGAGAGCGGAAGACATGAAAAGTTTGAGTGTTTTTGACCACAGATGTTTACGATCTCTTTCTCACGTTAGGTGGTATAATAAGGTAAGTAATGTTGACGTTAGGCGTAGAGTGTTGGGCGAAGAGGGAAAATCAATCGAAGAGGCTATAAAGCTACATAGATTGAGATGGTCACGTGCTGTGCATGCCTAACCATCGCCTCCCCCGACTGACGGGCATTACTAGCTGATATAGGTACGGGTTGGAAAAGAGTAAGTGGTGCCATGCCAAACAAAAACATGGCCTTATCAATCCATGAAATCCCTGACAGTTAAACTGAGTCAGGTAGGCTGGGAGATGCAGACTTCTGGGTTGGGGCCAGCCCTCGGGACTCTAAGAATCAATCAATGGCTGGAGACAATAGGTGACATAGCTCAAAATCGTTGTCAACGGCTTACGCAGATGTATTCAGTCTCTGTAATCTTTCATATTCCTTTCTACCATTACTCATTCTGTTTCACTCTTATACTTGTCAAAACTCTATTGATTCTCTTCACTCATTTTCTTGTCTACTTTTGTGCGGTTTTTGGAACGTGGCAACTGGAACTGCTGCACTTCTGTGCCAAGTTCTATGTTGAATCCAACCAACCAACCAACTGACTGACTTTGACGATATTAGATGGTTGGGGGTAATCGACAGGAAGCCTTGGACGCAACCTAGTTTTCGTGCTAGTTGGCACTCGTCAGCAAGATGAATTTGCAACCTTGAAGGAAGTCATGTCCCTTCTGAGGTTCGAACCCGCGTCACCCAGTGCCGGCCTGCAGTCAGAGACGTTACTACTGAGAAGGTATTCGGCCTAGCGATTGACCTCCTGTAGGACTGTAGTGGATACTTTGATTGGACACTAGTAAGTAACTAGTGTGACTTGGGCCTAGGTTTTGTGCTATTTGGCACTCACAAGTCAGCAAGGCGTATCTGAAACCTTGAAGGAACTCATGTATATTATAGTATATACATGCATATATAAGTAGATAGCTTTAATGTAAATACACTTGCTTTCTTGATCTCATACTTTGTAATGTGAATAATTTCCGTTGTTAATTCATAGGGAATTCGATTTATGGTAACACCAGTTCGTCCAGTGTTAGGTAGGTAGGTAGGTAGCCAGGAAATCAGGTGGTTTGACGTAATTCGACTGTCTGAGAGCTGAGTCAAACCGAGTGCACAACACCGACGTACTCGACTGTAAATGAGGCGAAACTGCAGTCCGGTGTTTTCAGGTCACTTCAATCTGGCTAGTTAGCAAGTACTACCGGTTGATTTGAGTGGGGGGTATTCAACTACTCATCTCAATTAATCAGTAGTATACTGTCTCACCATTTATATTATCGATTTCCAAAGGACACTATGATGAAAATTTCATCCATCGATCTGTGTGCATTACAAATTGTGGATTTAATTCAAAGTAGCATTTCTGTTTATTTTGTTTCCGTATAACCCCGTCCTTCATATCACGCCCCTTCGTCCTTATTTACTGATATAGAAACCAAGTCTGAAGTTAAGTATCTTGGATTAATTCTTTCTACTGACCTATCCTGGTCTTCCCATGTCTTAGCGATTTCTAAAAGAACATTTCGTCTGACTTTTTACATTAAGAAGTTAAGGCACTCAGGCATAACTCAACCAACCACTCCTCCTCGTACAATTTGTCAACTCGTGTATTTTACCTATTCTTCTTTACTGTTCACCCTTATTCCTTCCTGGATTGCTTAAAAAATGACTATGTCATACTTCGTAGAACTCTGAAGACTATCAGTCAGTAGGGCGAGTGGTATCCCATTGAGCCATATCGTTGACATCGTCATTATTGATAGGCATTTGATGTCATGCAACAAATTTGCTAAAGGAATTTTGTCAGACTCTGAGCATCCACCGCAGCACCCGCAGCTCCAACCTTGTGTCTCCACCTCAGGTAAAACAAGAAATCTTTTCAGAAGAATTTATGCACGTATGTCTAAGTATAAAAATTCCACTATATCATATTTAGCACGTACTTTATGTGGTGAAAATAGTGTCAGAAATGAACTAACTAACCTTCATAGCACCACTAAATAAACCATTTCCTTCACTTTTAAAGCATCATACTTTATTGTTATTGTACTTCTTATACTTACAATCCTCTCAATTTTTAGTTTTTGTTTATTTTTTTTCATAAGTGTGGACATAATTTTAAGCTGTATTATAACTGTTAATTTTGTCTTTTCCCTCACCATGCTGCTATATCAACAGAACATTAGATTCAATAATCTATAACATGCTAAAATTTCCAAACAGAATCGACAACACTGTTTGAAACAAACTCACTATTATTATTATTATTCTCAATTCGTGCTTCGAATATCTTTGACTTTATATCGTAAATGTGGACAAATTCCTCTGCTTAATTTTGTTTTAATTTTATTTATATATTAAGTAAATCAGATGCAAGATATTGTGACAAATGTTAGGAGAATTCCATTCTGTATTATAAGTAGTGCTGTTTTTGGAATAAAGTAGATTATTATTATTATTAATTATTTTTATTTTGACATTCAATTTTTAGATAAACTACATAAAGTTGAATCCAGCCAGAAAAAGTTACTCATCATCTTCGCCCTCCAACTGGTGGTTACAGACAGTTCGTTTCAATTTCTCTGATTTATCTTTCATGCAAACAGCAAAGTTGAATCAGTTTACAAAATATCATCATGTTGTTGTTGTTGTTCCTGAGAATAACGATGAGATGAATGCGCCGCCGCCTTCTACAAATAGGTCAGCGGAGGGAGTAACATGTTCCCACCCATGTGTTAATCTACTCCTATTCTCTGAACCAATAACTACCCAGTTAACTGTTGTCATCTACATTCACACAATGCGTTTCAATCTGACTAAGATGAATTGTGATTTAGTCAAGGATTTATTCGACAGTTATTTATTGAAACAATTCGAAGAAAATCAATCGGATGGTGTGAATAATGAGGAAGCGTTACAAACTGATCAGCCAGCAGCGATACAACAAGTAAGTGTTTCTCATAGGCATTTATTTAGCTATTGTAATTAATCAATTAATTAATTAATTCAAGTTTGATCGTGAATTGATGTCACTTAGAGAAGGATTGGAGAATCACCTTGGAGTCCTGGACAACCAGCTGTTTCGTCCTTGTTTAGGACTCTTTGGTTGTACTCACACACCATGGTTCGAAGTCAGATTTCTCGGGTTACAGGGCAAGTTCGTAAACCATTTGATGACTGGGACCTGATTCAAAGATCTATGGATTTTAGCCGCTATCAGTTCGTGATTTTAGCATGACCAACCACCAGCAAATGTCCCAGTGACTGAAGGGTTAACGAGCTCGCCCTGCAACTGGGGCGACCTAGATTCCAACCCTATTGGGTGCTTATTGATGATAAGTGTCAAACTAGGCCATACCAGCTGGGCTGTTCAATACTCTGTGGCTTTCATATGGTTGTCTAACTGATGTCACTGTCTGAATGATTGATTCATTTCAGCATAGAACTTTGCACCGATGTGCAGCAGTTCGAGTCGCCACACTTCACTCAACACACAAAGCCAAAGAAGAAGAAAAAAGTAAAAGAAATGCATAATAGAGACAGTAAACAGAGGTGTGAGACAAAGGAATAGTAATAACGAAGAACAAAACAGTTTCATTGGAAATCATAAGTCACAAGGAGTGGATGCATCTGTGTCATCATCGAGAACCATTTTGAGCAATATCACCAATTGTCCTCAACCTTCATTGTTGTTTACCGTCCGGAGGGTCCCAACCAGTCAGATAGTCAGGATGTCTACACCTTCCTACGTGACTAGCTGGCTGGCTTAAACTTAACTAACGGGTTGATCTCCGACAAAATCTCAGCACGAATACAGAGGGCTTGTTTCGCATATGCTAGTTTACGACGAGGCTGTGAAGTTACATCGACTGAGATAGTTAGGACTTGTATCACGCTTGCATCCCTATCCATCAATGCCTTCCTCGAGTGACGGCCAATGCTGACTGGCATGGGATGGGTCAGGTTAGAAAAGAGCTAGCAAGTGGTGGTCAAACCAAAATATGGCTTCACCAGTCAATGAAATCTACAACAGTTAGTTTAAGCCAGCCAGCTATATAGGAAGGTGTAAACTTCCTAAGTGACTGGTTGGGGTCCTCGGGACGGTAAACACCAATGAAGGCTGGAGACAATGGGTGATATGGCTGGCTCAACCTCATCGTTCTCAACGGCTGGCGCAGATGCGTCTACTTCTTGTGACTTATAATATCCAATGAAACTCTATTGTTCTTCTATATTACTATTCTTTTCGAGCTACCGCACTTATGTGCAAAGTTCTATGTCGAGAACAGACAGACAGACAGACAATTTGTGATCTTGGATTCTGATTCGAAGACGACACTCACTTTGACCTATGTAATGTGGATTACTGTTCATACAATTAATTTTGTAAATGGCATTAATTTTATCTTCCTTTTCTGTTGGATCTTTCAGTCTGGACAATATCGAATGAAGTGATTGTTGTTATTCGCGTTGTTGGTTGTGCATATTCATCACCTTAATCTTTTCTATGTTCTCTTGAAGTCATGTCTTTATTGCTTCTTCTGCCAACTTGTTGATTCTCGCCTATGTATGTATGCTCAAGTTTATGTGATGTGTAGACGTAGGTCATTCGCGAAGTCCACATTTTCTAGAGCCTTTTTGTCGGGTCACTTCTCGCGCTTTGTCTCCCTCAACATCCAGTCTACCACAATTAGGGGATGTCATCGGTGATAGTAGGCAGCCTTGACACCATGAATTGTTAAGTAGGTGTTCTCCTGGAATGGTGAACATTTTATTTAATTATATGTAGTTGAGAATTCAGATAGTCTGAATACTCCAATCTGACACAACAGCAATACGTAGGTGTAGAACAATCGATTAGTGTTTTGTTTTGTTCAAAGTGTAAATATTTAGCATTATTGATTGTTTGTCATCATTGATTTCCAATAATTCATATCATTAAGTAATAATACAGTAATTATGTACTCATTATTTATTTGTCTGTTTACCATTGATCTGATCAATAATTACGCGTACAACAACAACAACAACAACTAACCATAGTCCTGCATACATCTTCATTCAAAATTAGGAGGTTACATGAATTTTTAAAAACCTCGCATAGTTAACTAGCTCTCTAGTTTTCTAACCGGTCCTAAGCGCGGGTAAAGGAGGAGGGTTGGGTGTGGGACTAGCAACCTCTCACCACTAAATCTTTTAAACTGCTAGAGAAAATTCAACACACAGAAAATATATTTTGAAAATACAAGAAATTCAAATAACAACAATCTTATTGTTCGCTCGAATCGGAGAGGCGAAATGACACAGCGGGCTGGTGAAAACAATCGGGAAAAACAATGTAGTTTTATTGGATATTATAAGTTACAAGAAGTGGATGCATCTTCACCAGCCATTTAGAACAATTTCGAGCCATATCACCAATTGTCTCCAGCCTTCATTAGTGTTTACCGTTCTGAGGACCCATACCACTCAGGAAGCTAGTCTACACCTTCCTATATGGCTGGCTGGCTAGCTTAAACTAACTGTTGTGGATTTCATTGACTGACGAAGCCATGTTTTAGTTTGACCACCACTTGCTAACTCTTTTCCAACCTGACCCTATATCATCTAACATTGGCCGTCAGTCGAGGAAGGGGATGTCTGGAGATGCATGCGTAGCACATGTCCTAATCATATCAGTTGATGTAGCTCCACAGCCTCGTCTATTGATGTCCCCTCCTTACCTACTACTCGACGCCCAACATCAATTTTGCTCACTCTATTATACCACTTCTTATGGGTGATAGAACCCAGGCACCTATGATCAAAGACAGTTAACTGTCTAGCCTTTTCATGTCTTTCACTCTCAATGGCCATGTCTCACTTACAGCCATAAAGGAGGACAGAGCGACCACCTAGCTATACATGAACACTTATATAGGTTACTTGTAAAGGGTTCAACTGCAAGACTGAGTGTAGGATGCAGACTCCTGCTGACAATCTTGTAACGAAAGTACGTTGTACTTCTGTGTGGATATTTATCAATGCTGATGATTCGATTTTAGAGCAAATTATACTACTTTTGCTTTGTTTATTATTATTATTATCTCTTTTTTAAACAGCCTTCCTACTCTGATCTGAATTCAATTCCTATCGGACTGAATAGTATTCAATGCGGTTCTCTGGAATTCGGTATACGCGTCAATTGTTCACAAATTCATATTTTAATGTTAGGCGATTTAGATATCACACCGATTCCATTAGCTTCATTAACTATCGAATCATTAGAGGCATCATCATCAAGTGTTCATATCTCTAAAGGTGGTGGTGGTGGTGGTATTACACTGCCTACATGTCTCCAGTTGAATGTTGGCGGTGCATATTTACAAAATCGATTACCACCATCGAAACATGATTATGATAAAGAGAAGGGAAAGGAAAGGAAGACTTCAACAACACAACGTGGTGGTGGAATAAAAAAGCAGCAGCAACAGTTTCTACTTGTCTGTAAAGATTTTTCTTCAGCGGAAGGCAGTTATGGTCATACTCATAAGGATAATAAATATTTAAGACGTAAAAGGATAAATTCATGCTCGACTGAGGATTATGACAAAATCTATTATACAGAGGGGAATTGGTGTTCTGGAAATCATTCAACTTGCGGAAAGGATTATTTATCCAATGTGTGGAATCATGATGATAATGATATCGTTGGTTTATTACATCAGGTCAGTATTTTTTTAATGAAATATTTGGTGATTGCTATCTTTCTGTATTTTAAGCAGTGTTATTTCTCCCCGACTAATAGGACCTTTTATGATGATGGTGTTATAATGAGTAAAGGAGAAGAACATTTTCTCAATTTATCGGTTGTGAAGATGAATCCACTTGCGGTGACAGTACTGGGAAAACGCGTCTTTAGTCACTATGAAAGTCGAAGAAATCATTTGTTTTATTGGTGTATTTGTATTGTCTGAGTTTGATGGTTGAGTTGTGAGGCCTTCATTGTCTTACTAGGTAATAACCTCAGTGCATATTTGACTTTGAAGCAAGCTCTTAAAATTCCCCATGAGTTTATTAGTCATCTCTCTGTCCTAGTAACCTTGGATGTGATTGTCTGTTTTTGTAAGTCTTCTCACTTTATATTCCACTTGTAATGGTATTAATTGCTTCCTTGACCTGAAAGTTGACTTTTCGCTCATGTGATACCCTCATTATAGATCGATAGATCATGTCTATTTTCAAGTATTGGTTTTGTGCGGATTTTGTTTGATTGATTGGGGGATTTCATCATAAGCCTGCTGATTCGTCCTAGTCTGACATTCTCTAGCAGTACGCACCCACAAGAGTTCGAACCAAGGATCTGAAGAGTCCCAAACTAGGACGAAACTGCTCTCCAGTACTCATTGCAGGTTTAACAAAGGTCATGTAAGTGATGTAAGTTCATGATGGAATCCTCCAACAAACCGTTCCTCTGTCAATGTGTCTGTTGATTGCCGATTCACCTGAATACCAGCTAGGCTCTAAGAAATTCTCAGGCAGTTTTGCTATATCCTCTGTCAAAGATTGGCGTCTTTTTATATCTTCAATACTTTTCCCTCGGTGGTTCAGGAGTAGAATGCTCTCCATCCAGCCACACAAGTGGTCGAGGGTTTAATTCTCGACTGATGCACACTCTTAAACCTCTCCTAGCTGGTGGTAGTATGCTTTCTCGGAAAAGAGTGAAAGTTGAGCGGGAGAATTCTTCATTTATTTCTTCTTTCCTTTTGTGTCCCGAATTTTTTATCATAGGGTTTCAAAAGCTTTGAGCTTTAGAATTTCGATAGCTTTGATGGTATTGTTTTCACAAGGTGGATTTGCTATTCGTCTCACTCCCACATATCCGTCTTTCGTGGTTTTACTGACAGCTAATCAGTGAGGTTTACGAGTACTTTAGCTGGAAATAGAACCTGGGCCACGTGTGGAATGTCTGAACCCTCCCCCTGACCCACTTCATTTATTGAATGGACATGAATATCTTTCCTCGTGGACATATCCTTTTTCTTCCATGCTAGATAATTTTATTTTCAAATATCACACAATGATGCCGTATTAACAGCTTGATGACAAGGTTTCGAGCATAAATTATTGCTGCTCATAATCATATCAATTCAGGCACACAGCTTCACGATTTCTCTTATGTATATATATATATATATATATAACTTCTCCCTCTTTAACTTCCATTCGCTATTTGTTACCACTTTCCATATCTCTGGTATCATAGGAGTTGCGTCATTCCGATTACAGTGAGGTCAATTACGTACACCATCAAACTGGTAGATCAGGGTCAGCTAGATTATTGGAACATAAAATTTTTAGCTAGATCTAAATTGATTGACCTTGCTAAGTTAAATAACATAGAAAAGAGTTAGGCCACTGCATTGCATTCACTTGCATGTGATCGCAAAATAGGTTGTGGAGAGACAGAGAGGTTAATCACTGACTGAGTCTTTGTTTATCGATTCAACACCTCACACGTGCAATGGAAATGACGCAACTCCTATGATGCCGGAGATACGGATGATGGCAACAAATAACAAGGGGAAGACGGAGAGAGAAAATATATATATCAGATAAATCATGAAGCCGTGTGACTATATTGATACAACTATGCCTTTCAATAATTTATGCTCGAAACGTTGTCATCCAGTTGTTAATATTGCATAACACACAGTGTGATATTTGAAAATAAACTTATCTAAAATAAAATCACATACATTATGCAACACAGTGCCCAAGTTCTACACTTACACTTAATACTCCTTTTTGTTTTATTTCTTGAAATTTCTTTAGGTGTCTCCGATATCTGTACGTGTCATTCTTCTATCGGATCAGCATGAATCATTCTGTCAGGTAGGTAGTGTTCTCCCCTCCCCTTTTTGAAAAAAAATATAAAGTGTCCATCTTTGTTAAACCTTTCTACATATCATGATAACCTAACAAGTGTGTTGCACACTGCCTTCAATGAATGTTACTCCAGGTGCTGTCTAAGACCAAAGTTGTACTCTTATTGATGATGATGAATAAGGGTGTGCAACATCAGCAATCTGTTTCTTTTAAACGACCAGTGAGTCAGCTATGTTACCTCTTACTGCTCTGGGGAGTTGGGCGGGGTAGTAGAAGCTCTTGTATCCAAACTTATCCTGTGTTGATGGGCCTGTAGCTGTTGGTAAAGACACGAGTGGGTGAATGGTGATTAGCCCAGTGCAATCCAGTATGCTCACTTTGTCCCATTCGGGAACTCATCAACTGGATGTACATGTATTCTCCAGGAAGTGAATGGGTGAGTGAGTGAACCCAGCCAGTACCCATCGTTTCAGATGCCAAAGCATTGTCCACTAAACCATTTGAGTCAGGATGACAGCCACCTTCCTGTGCACTCAGACAGACATCCGTTATTATTATCTCGTTCTAATTCAATTTCTGTTTTTTCCCCGTTGATTTGATTGTGAGTCGACATGTCGGCTCTAAGTAAGAACAGATGCTTCAGTGATGTGTCTGGCAACTAACTCGAAGTATGATTTGTTGGAAAGTGGATGAACACCCCGCATTTCGTCTTATTCAGGACTCGTCATCTGGACAGGGGCTGAACATATTTTAATGCAAGTAGTCAATGGAATAATCAAAATTGTCTTGAAAGTATTTATAATTTGTGTGTGTGCATTTAATTGCTCTTTTCACACTTCTGTTGTTTCCTTTTTGTCTCTGTTACAGACTAAATATTTTGTCAAGTTAAGCATGGACACATTGGATTTTCGATTACTATCTGAACCATGGGTGTTACTTTTAGATTTTTTGAATTTGTGCGATGATGATAAAGAGGAGGCTTTGAAAAAAACTGTTGGAAAATTAAATCAAAGTAAATTACAATTATAGTTTCATATATATATATATATATATATATATATGCTATTATGATTATTATTATCATTATTATTCCTTTAGTTTCTGAGTGGTGGAACATAGGGCTTCAGCGAGACATTTCCATTTGACTCTGTCCTGTTTTCTACAGTCCTCCTCATCTCCCCCCACGACCGTTCATTTGCTCTCATCTCCTCCTTGCACGATCTCCTCTATGTCATCCTCGAAGCGACGCCTTCCACATGACTGATGGTCTGGTGCTTGATGCCACCTGACAGTCTCCACAGAGTGTGTCCAATCCATCCATCGCTATATTCCTTCGGCATATTTCTTGAGCGACTATTTCTTGATTGGTTTGTCCTCCTAGTTTCTGGCTGTTAATTATTTCTGGTCGATCGCCTAATTGATCTTCAGTATGAAGCCGGTGAAGGTGGCAGCTGTTGATAAATGTCTGCAGTTTTTTTATTCCTTTACGTTCCCAGTGGAACATAGGGTGCCTTCAAGCTAGACGCTTGAAGTTTCGGTAGCAGTGGTGTTTATTTTTACGGGATGGCGTTGCTAGCCTCATCCCCAACCTTCCCTCTCTATCAGTATTATTACTGGCTTAGCGAGGTAAAGGAGTGCATCTGTGGCAAGGGATCGAGCTCCGGACAACATGTGTGCTTAGAAGTCTGCTGTAGCCTGTTTGAAATAATTTTCGTAACTCGTGTTCCAAGTTCCTGTCCCATATAGAAAAACTGATTGTGACTGGCTATGCACTAGTGTTGAAAATTCCAATCTTGTTGTTTCTTCTTATTTCGGAAGATTTCCACATTGATTTGAAAATGATGAATATATGACTTGCCTTTCTGATCCTGACTAGCTTTAAAATCTTGATCCATTCCGACTGCCTGTAGTTGAAAGGCTGGTGCTTAGATAAGTGAAGGAAGTGAGCTCTTTCAAATTTCTGCTGTTAATAGGGATTGATGCTTGTAACTAGTTGGTTGGCTGGTTATCTTTATCACCCCCGACTTTTCTATGTTCACTCGAAATCGTGTCTTCACTGACTGCCTCTTCTTTTTCTTGTTACATGTTGGTTTCCACCTGAATATCTTCGAGTTTTATGTGACATTCAATATAAATAGTCAGCTAAGTTCAGATCTTCTGGTCCTCCTATCAGCCCTACTTATGCCTGTTTTCTCACTCTGTTTTCATTGTCTCCCGCGTTATTCAGTCAACCACAGTTAAGAATGTCATTGTGGGTGATAGTAGGCAGCCTTGTCTTAGTGCTTCCTTCAATTCCCCTATGGATCACTTGACATGTGGCACTGTCATACAGAGTTGTTGATTGTGTTGAATTTGTTTCCAAATTAGTTCGCGGTCGTCATGACAACGTTTTTTCGAGATATATCTCATGTTCTGTTGGTAGTATGTTGACTATATGTTGTTCAAACTAAACTGTGTGTCGCTTAATCACACTTGGTTTCCAGTCAGTTATTGGTGATGAATTTTGAGTTCCGGTGGACCTATTTCAGCCTGAACAATTGGAGGGGAAGGAGGATAGTAGCGTCGCCTATAACACAAGAACATAATGTTTCTTAGCCCGGTGTATGAAGGGTCTGTTGTTCATTAGGATTATTGGGTTCACAGTCTATTTATATTCAGATTAATGATGCATCCCAGTTGACCGACATAACTCAAACAAAGGCTAAATTATAACCTGATATCCATCATTGCTCTCAGCTGAGTGATTGAGTCTATGAGCCACACATCTTTGCATGCCCATATATATGCATATAGATTATCAATTCTAGCAATCACACTACTGGTTGACATGAATGATACACTACTACTCATTTCAGTCAGCCAGTCAGTAGTATATCGTTTCATGCAAATCTACTTTTTCTTATTAGAAAAACAAAAATTGAGCAAAGAATATCCTTTTCCATAGTTTCCTCTTCTGGCTGTTCAATTATATATATATATATATGTTTACATACATAGAATATTCTAGAATTACTACCATTATTGTTCTCTTAGGTTCCGATTGGAACATGGGGCTTCAACAACACATCTCCGCTTCGTTCTATTTGATGCTGTCCTCTTCAGCAGACTGGGTTCACGATTGCACAGACTCTCTCATCTCTTCCTCACACGATTTTCTCTATGTCACCCTCACACTGAAGACCCAATTGTCGCTTTCCATCGGGAGATGGCCTTCACTGAGCGCGATGTCATTCGACGGCCTCCTCAACGTCTGCCCGATCCATTTCCACTTTCTCCTACATATTTGTTAAGCGATCAGCTCTTGGTTGGTTGTTTGTTTTGTTCACAGCCGGAGTTTCTTGTTGCTTATTGTTACTCGCTGGCCATTTGATCTTCAGTATGGAGCCAGCAAAGGTGGTAGCTGTTGATGAAAGTCTGCAACCTGTTGGAAATGCTTTTCTTGACTGACACTCAGTGCAAGTTTCTGACCCTTATAGTAGGATCGACTTGATATTGGTGTTGAAAATGCGGATCTTGTTCCTTATTCTAGAATAGTAGTCAATAACAATATTAGTGTTTTTTGAATAATATCGACTTGTTAATTAAGATCACAATGGAATTACAGTTCAATAAAGATGCTTAAATTATAATAATAATAATAAAAATATTATAGCAAATAGAATATCAACTAAAATTAGGGAAATTTCCACTAAAATTGAGGATCATTCAAACCTAGATGGCCAAGATAAGAACGATGTCTGAACCAACCAACTTCTTTTGGACACATAAATTAGGTTTCTTAATGTGGATCCCAACAGCCAGCCTCTGCAATAGGTAGTAGACGAACTCTTAAGTCAAAATTGAGATTCGTAGGTATGCGGTAAATGACCCTGAAAGCATGATTAACGTCAATCTCGTGTTCTGTCTCCACAAGATGAGATAGAATAGCGCTATGCGAATAGATTTTGTTTGTCCTTTACTTAACCACGCTGGATTAAAACGTTCTTGTGTTTGTTTGTTTTTGGCTGAATTGTTAATTTGTCACTCCTGGTGTTGTTATTTTTTAAATGTCTATTGTCATATTCTACATTTTTATAGACACAATTCCTTCATGTTACTCCAACTCCGCTCCTGCGGCGACGAAATCAATCCCCATTCCGATAAATAATGATCCAAAGTTATGTCTGCTGCTAGACATCAGTTCAGTGAATTGCATAGTTACTGAACCCAGTAAAACCGCTGAAGAATCATTGTCCAATAGTGATTCCCCTGATAAAGTTCAGTCATTATTGACGTGTGTAAATTTGGATACAGATTTGGCTGTGTTGTCTTCTAGTGGGATAAAGCTTCAAGTCAGTTATACACCTGGTGTTGATGCTACTACTGCGACTGCTGCCAGTTATCGTAGTGTTGATGTTGGTGGTGAGCATCGTGATGACATTAACGATGGTGATGATGATGACGATTTTCTGACGAATTCTTGTCTTCAAATGGAAGGTCATATGTACAGCATTAAAGTAAGTTGTTATGTTGTATTGTACATAATTTTCTTTTAACTTCTAAGCATTATCCAAAGATTTTCCCCCTCACCCCTCTTCCACTAAAGACCGTAGAAATGTCGATGATCAACAATCTTTCAAAAAAAAACAGAAGATGGAGGATTTCATCATGAGCTGACATCAGTTAGAGAACCTTTGGAAAACCAGTTGAGAGTACTGGACATTTGTTTTATCCTAGTTTGGGACTCTTCAACAGTACGCGCCCACCTCCAGGGTTCCAACCCAGGACCTTCTGGTTACAAGGTGAGCTAACTCGTAGACCATTAAGTCACTGAAGCCCGATCCAATGGCCAGTGCATGAATTCTAACTTCTGCCAATTCATAATATAACGCAACCACTTCGCAATGTCTTCTTCGATGAGTTATTGCCTCACCTTCGGAAGTCTTGAGTACAATCAAGTTACTGAAAGTCGTTACCAGATGGAATCCCTCCTGAAGCACTCAAAATGGATTCAGAAACATCGCTGCTGCAATAGATTTGGAAGGAAGGAAGGAAAGGTACCTACTGACTGGAAGAAAGGCTACTGCAAGAACTGACGCAGAATCATAATGTTGTCCACGCCAGGCAAAATATTAAGTCACATCATTCTGGAGAAACTGAAAGATACATTAGGTGAAGAATTCTGACCGAAGCAAACTGAAATCAAGAAAAGCAAGTCATGCGTGGATCAAATTGCAATGCTACGCATCATCGTGTAACAGAGTGTAGTATGGCAGTCAGGTCTTTACCTCAATATCATTTTGCCTGAAAAAACCTTCGACAGCGTTGACAATGAAGGAATTGGAAACCTACTTCAATACTTTGGAGTGCTCCAAATTTTTATCAACCTCGTTGAACAACTATACGACAGTGATATATATATCAAGTGATCCACAACCAAAAGCTCAGCAAGACGTTTGAAATGAAGACAAGAGTAAGACAAGGCATCTGCCTAGTATCACCGATAAGGATATTCCTAATTGTGGTGAACTTGATTGTGCCACAGACCGTCAGGAGAGTCAGAAGACAGGCATGCGTTAGACCGACAAGAAGACTATGGAAAAGCACTTTTTGGATGATTTATATCTGATGTCATGTAAACTCGAAGTTGTACTGGCGAAAATCAATAAGTTGAAAGGACAAGTAGGCAGAGAAAGATAGGACTTCAAGTGAACATAAAGAAGATGGAAGTGATGAAGATAATCAATTTAGCAACTGGGGGGAATTCGTAGGAGATCCCTTCCTTCACATATCCAGGCAGGCTCTTTCAGCTACAGATGGTGAGGACGGAGGAGAATGTCAAAACTAGTTAGGTTCAAGAAGGTCAGACTGGCCTTTGTCACTTTGAAATCAGTTTAGAAATCTTCTGAATTCAGAATGGAAAACAACATTTGGATTTTCAACACTAGTATCAATGCTTCTATTATAATTCAAAGAGTTTGAGGAGCGTCACAAATAGCATTTTGAACAGGCTACTGGAAACTCCATTATACATAAGATTTTATTTTGATAAATCACACAGTAAAGTATAATTATATTTCAATAGTTTACATACGATAATAAATTTTGTTATTGGTATTATTCGAGCAAAATTACTGCCCATGTTCACGCCACTGTTGGAGTTGTTTTATTCCGACACAACTCATCTCCTTTATATTACCACCTTTGGAACCAAGTCCAACTAAACTAATAATCGAATAAAGCAATTCCATACTCTGAGGAAACCATCAAGTGACATCACTAGACAAGCCCTCGAGTGGAACCCGATAGGGAAGCGGCGAGTTGGTCGTCAGTGCAAAGGTAACTTGAAGGAGGTCATGTGAAGAGGGGATGAAAGCGTGTGGGCAGACTTGGAGCCAGGTGAGGACTCTAGCAGAGAACCGAACGCAATGGAGACACATGGATAAAGCCCTATGTTCCTCTAGGAATTAAAGGATATAATAATAATAATAATAATAACAGTGGTGTGAACATGGGCAGTAATTTTGCTCGAAATATTACCAATAACAAAACTTATCATTGTGTGTAAACTATTGACATATAATTAAACTTTATTTGATCTAATCCACAATGCTCAAACGTTTTACTGAAATCACACAGTGTTATACAGTAATATTTACTGATGACCATGTTTCGAGCACAAACTATTGCTCATAATCATATCAAGTTACTCACACAACTTTTTCCTTCATTTATATACCTGTGTGGAATTGACTAGATATTTAGATAAAAATCAATGTGGGATAATGTACATTCAGAAATAATACGAGTGTTATTGATCAATTACAGTCTAATGGGAAATAAGACGAGTGTTTTTATAGTCATAATAAGTCATTTGTTAGAATGTTGTGATGTACGTGAATTGAAATAGAATTTTGAGATTATTTATTATCCTCCTCTGATTTGACTGACTGGTGGTAATAATATCTTCCATATTTGTGGTATTTGCATTGAGTCATTTCTGTTGCATGCGTTGGGTGTAGACTCAATGAACCAGGCAGGATTCAGTAATCAATCTCTCGCTCCAACTACATAGATTACCTCTTAAAATCTTAACCCTCTGCCACCCTATTGTGTGGTTGTGTGTTAATGCACGTAGTGCGATTGCTGAGCTACTGGAGACTTTAATCATCAGCCATCTCCTTGCTGACAGCATTCTTAAAATCCAATGGCCGGCTTTTACGAATGAGCAGTGAGGAATTCTGGCGGTGTACTATGCGACAACCTATACTGAAGGAAGTGGAGATAGATGGATGGATCGGGTACTACACAGCGTTGGGAGAGAACTGTTGAATGACAACATTACGTGCAACTCAGACTGCCGTCAAGTGCGAATGCAAATGGATAGTGACTACTAGTTTAGTTGGAGTTCGGTCCAAAGGTGGTGATATAAAGGAGATTACTTGTGTTCTATTACATTGCATTGCATCGCATTATAGCAGTACACACTACACACTTTTACTCTCTTAATTCATTTTTCCAATTTGTCATATTCTCTCTCTCTCTCCTTTCTTTGTGTAGTTAATCGCTTTACCCAGACAATATGCTTCCTTATATGGAGTTCGTTTAATGTCTGCGCCAACACAATCACTGCCTTTAAGTGTTGACAGTGTCATGAACAATACTCAACTGCCATTTTTAGTCTTTCAGTTTAATAAAGCTAAGAAATTATCATCTTCACCACCCCCACCACCACCAGCAACAACAACCAGCACTAACCGATGTATCAATTCCAATGACAAAATCCTGAAACAGGCGTCAGTCAACCATAATGCCAATCTTCGGATACATTTATCCGGTGTATCATATATACACACGCATTCCTTCTTAATGAGTGTTATTAATACCTTACAGAACGCTATAGAACAATACACTTCGTTAAAGCAAACAAGATATTGTGTTAAAGGTTTACAGGTGAGTAGAAAACTATATTACTACTGTTTTGACAAAAATTAAGTAATATATTCATCTATCTTAGCCTTCATATGTATATTCAGTGTGCCTCAATGAACCCTGTGTATTGAGTCGCTGAGTAGTTTTACCACATTCTGACTGGTTGACTGACTGACTGGCTTCAACATAGAACTTTGCACCGATGTCCAGCACTTCATGTCGCCGCACTCCATGTAGCACAAAAAGCTAGAGAAGAAGGTACAAGAAATGTAAAATAGAGACAGTAGACAGGGATATGAAACAAAAGGAATAGTAATAACGAAGAACAATATAGTTTCATTGGGTAATATAAGTCACAAGGATTGGATGCATCTGAGTCAGCCATTGAGAACGATACATTTGAGCCAGACATATCACCGATTGTCTCCAGCCTTCATTGGTGTTTACCGTCCCGAGGACCTCAACCAGTCAGTCAGGAAGTCTACACATTCCTACGTGACTAGCTGGCTAGCTTAAACTAACTATTGTGGATTTCAATGACTGATGAAGCCATGTTGTGGTTTGACCACCACTCGCTATCTGTTTTCTAACCTGATGAATCCTATGTCAGCTAACATTGCCCGTTACTCGAGGAAGGCGTAGCACATGTCCTAACCATATCAGTCGATGGAACTTCACAGCCTCGTCTACTGATCTCTCCTGCTTACCTTGCGCTTGACGCCTAACCTCTATTTTGCTCACCCTACTTTAACACTTCACACGGGATATAGAACGCAGACACAACCATGGTCAAAGACAGATAGGCGGCCGTTTCATTTCTTCCAGTCTCAATGACCAGGTCTCACTCACAGCCATAGAGAAGGACCGGGCGGATTGATGAGCAGTATACACGCCTTTTAGTCGATAGCCAGCCGAATATCACGTCTACTAAGACAGAGATGGCGTAAGTTAGCATATGAGAAACGAGCCTACTGTATCCATGTTGAGATTTCGTCAGCGATCAACCCGTTTTACAGTTGGCTGACGCAACTTCCTAAATAAGTGAATTGGTTAACACGCTCCACCAACCACTTCACTCTCTATTTCTAAGCTAGGAGTCAATGTAGTCCAGTCCATTCCTGTAGCATCATCGTCGTACATTTGGTAGGAGGCAGAAAAAAGGGGTTCAAAAATACCGTTCAATGCCTAAAAATGAATGGGAAACATTACTTATCTCAAATTTTAGTTTCACTGCCACTAGCCTCTTTGCAACCTGTTCATATATTAATTAATATCGGCCGTCGAGGAAGACGATAGTGATGTGAGTGTTAGTATCCAGACTACTTACATCAATTAATCAGTAGCATAATCCACTCCACTACAATTAAGAACATCATTAGTGATTGATGGTTGAAATTAGTACCCAGTCACATTCATTTTAATAAAGAAGGTGAAATGGGATTCGAACCTTGGAGGTGATGACTTAAAATTGGGTACCTAAGCTTACAAGGCTACATTCCAGTCTTTAGTGTGTGTGTGTGTGTGTGTGTGTGTAAAGCTGCTTGTAGAGGCGTTTAAATGATCACTGTTCCATTTCCTTCTTGCATTGTTATTCAAATTGTATTGAAACATTCACATTAATAGTTCTTTTATTTTCATTTCTTTCCAGATGCCAACAACGGTGGATATCACTGCATTGTCTTGTCTACATTTGAATATTTCTGCTCATCGCCCATTGAATCTGATCATCCCGGTTTGTTGTACTAGTTCAAAAGTCCTAATCATCAATATGAATGGAATGAAAATCGATAATACATTTCTATGGAATAATACTATTGGTGGTGGTGGTGGTGGTGATACGGTGGGAGTCAACTCTGGATCTATGGAAACTCTACAATCGACATCATCTCACACTAATGGTAATAATAATAATGATAACAATAATGTTCCTAGAGGTGATAATCGATATTTCTACTCAAATATTCGGTAAGTTTACTACTAATGTAAAAAAGAAGATTGTTGGTTGATTTCATGGTAAATCGATATCACTGTAGTACACCCAAAAGCCGTTTCAGGTAATATTGTAACGACAGAAGACAATGGCCAGGCAACAGATCCTTCATTGAGAAAATTTATTGAGATATTTATAGATTTTTATGTATATTATTATCATTATTCGTTATTATTAGCAGAGAAACAGCGTCTTCTGATTGGTTGTTTTTCTGACTGAAAGTTATGCTGTCATCGCTTTATGGGCGTTTCTTTGAAGGTCAGACCAAATATCTGCGAATCATGTCCGCCCACGCTAAGTCTGCTGTGATTGGTTGTTGAGTTCCTCAAGGTTAAGCTTTGTTATTTTTTTATCTCGTGACCTCGTTTCGAGTCGTAAACATTGACGTAAATTGGTGTCTACAATTTTGGCTTGCGGACAGCTCTCACTACAATGCATCCACCTGAGTTGGCTGACAGTCAATAACAACTTGAATTGTAACTTTTCATTCAGTTGGAGATATAACGTTATGTCGTTTACTAAATGACTGACTGGTTTCAACATAGAACTATGCATAGAAGTGTACCAGTTCGAGTTGCCACACGCCTTCCATGTACCATACAAGGGTATAAAATTGAGAGATAGATAGATAGAAAACAGGGGTTGAAAAAGACTATGATAAGCAGAAGGAATTGTAGCTTAAAAATTCCCATTGAGTCGTATGAAAAAGAGAAGACGTTCAGTGAAGAGACTCTTTTCGACGGCGAATTCATTCACATAGCTGTAAAATTGCATTTTTCTGTTTTTGATCGTCGATGTCTACGGTCTCTTTCTCACGTTAGATGGTATAATAAGGTAAGTAATGTTGACGTTAGGCATAGAGTGTTGGGCAAAGACGGAAAATCAATTGAAGAGGCAATAAAGTTACATAGATTGAGATGGCTAGGTCACGTGCTGCGCATGCCTAACCATCGCCTCCCCCGATGGACGGGCATTACTAGCTGATATAGGTCGGTCGGTCGGTTTTCGACATAGAACTTTGCACATATGTGCGCCAGTTCAAGTCGCCACACTCCCTCCATGTAGCACACAAAGCAAGAGAAGAAAGTAGCAGAAATGCATAATATAGACAGTAAACAGAGGTGTGAGACAAAGGAATAGTAATAACGAAGAACAATATAGTTTTATTGGAAATCATAAGTCACAAGGAGTGGATGCATCTGCGCCACTGAGAACGATTTTGAGCCATGTCACCAATTGTTTCCAGCCATTGGTTTTTACCGTCCCGAGGACCCCAACCAGGAAGTCTACATCTTCCTACCTGACTCAGTTTAACTGTCAAGGATTTCATGGATTGATGAGGCCATGTTTTTGTTTGGTCACCGCTTACTCTTTTCCAACCTGCACCTATATCAGCTGGGCCAGGCTGGAAAAGAGTAACCGGTGACCAAACAAAAACATGGCCTCATCAATCCATGAAATCCCTGACAGTTAAACTGAGTCAGGTAGGGAGATGCAGACTTCTGGGTTGGGGCCCGCCCTCAGGACTCTAAGAATCAGTGGCTGGAGACAATAGGTGACATGGCTCAAAATCGTTGTCAATGGCTTACGCAGATGTATTCAGTCTCTGTAATCTTTCATATTCCTTTCTACCATTACTCCTTCTGTTTCACTCTATTGATTCTCTTGACTGATTTTCTTGTCTACCTTTGTGTGCTATTTGGCACGCTGGAACTCGAACTGCTGCACTTCGGTGCCAAGTTCTGTGTTGAATCCAGCCACCCAGCCAGCACAATTGCATTTATATGTAAAATTATTTGTTTGTGTATATGTACATGAGGCTTGTCACGTTTAGATAACTAATTAGGTAATACAAGAATGACCTAATATAGAAACCAGGTTAATCAGACAGCAACTTAAGTAAGATTGAGTTAGTTAGTAAGTTAGATGACGTAATATAATTGACTATAATGTTTCAACTTAGGTCAGGATAGCATCACAGGTAATTACAGGTAGAGCGACTAAGTAAGTTACGAGTAAAGTTGAGCAAATTGAATTGCCATTGCTTCTGTAGTTTGGAGAGGTTAGACTCGTACACTTTTAGGAAGACTGCTTCGTATTCTATAGACGACTGTGAAGTTTGTGTGGGGTGTAGCTTGATGTCCGGAATCTATTAGATGTTCTAAGATAGAGCTACGGGGACATCGTTTTTTTTGCATTGTAAAACCATATGGGTAAGTGTTCGGTGATACGTTTGGATAGCGAACTGTGGGTGCGACTGACATACCTGACTCCACACGAACAGGTGAATTGGTAGATACACATTGATGAGGCCAGCCACGGTAGCTTATCCTTCACGTTCATACGGATCATAGGTTTCGTGGAGAAGGTTAATCGTAGTTCAGCTGCGAAGAAGGTTTTCTCGAGTGAACGCTACAGTCGATTTTTCAATGTTTCCGCTGATAAATCTCCATTGAATTGAAGGTTCATGTAGAGGAGTTTTTTCGAGACGTTGAGCTTCGGTGGCTTCTGAGGTGTAGGATTCATGGATTTTGCAATAAATCATCGTTCTGGATAACAATTCTTGACGAGGATTCTCTTGAGATTGTCCAGTTCGTCTTCTATGGTATCGGGGTGTAAATTTTAATTGGAATTGTAATTAAAAAGAACAAGCGGGGTTCGATGGATATCAGAAATCATAAAGAGTGAATAATGTATCTTCTTCCTTGAGAATAGTTTTGAGTCATATCACCAGTTGTCTCCAGTTATTCATTCTTATCATCCGGAGGAAGACGCCAACCAAATAGTCTACACATCCTTACCTGGATCAACGAAGCCAACTAACCTTTTTATCTCTTCTACTTTTGACGATCATATCTCAGCCGTAAGGGGAAGGACAGAGCGAATTGATGTACAGTACACCAGTCGTTTGATCGATAGCCAGTTGCATATCACGTGTACGCTCGGGATGGCGTAAGTTGTCGAATGATACATAGTCTTCTTGTATCCGTGGTGAAATTTCGTCACCGATCAGTCAGTCCACTTGGGAACTGACGCAACTTAGCTGAATCAATATAAGTATAAAACTTGGACACTGTGGTAGAGTATAACACAATTGTGAATAAGATTTTATTTTGATAAAATCACACAGTGTTATACAGTAAGTAATATTTACTTATGAGTACGTTTCAAGCACAAATTATTCCTGCTCATAATCATATCAAGGCATTACTCACACAACTTTCTTGCTTCATTTATATACATGAGTAAAAATTGATGATTAGACATTTGAATAAAATCAGTATAAGATAAATTACATTCAGGAATAATAATATGAGTGTTATCAATCAAATACAATCAGATGGGTAATACAACGATTGTTCTAATTATTCTCTTATTTGACGGGTAATAGTATCTTCCATATCTCTGGTGTCTGCGTTCAGTCATTTCTGTTGCACATGTGTTGGGTGTAGACTCGATGAACCAGACAGGATTCAGTAATTAATCTCTCTCGTTTTCCACCTACCTATATTACTTCACAGAATTTTGACTCTGTCCCATCCACCGTATTGTGTGGTTGTGTGTTAATGCATGCAGTGCGATTGCTGAGCTTTTTTTTTAGATTACTTATCTTTTCGGGTGGGATCAATCATTCTAAACTTAGCTAAATTATTATGTTTTGACAGGCAATCTCACTATTAGTGATCCACTAGTTTGACCAATGTAGCTGACCTAACTCACAGTTATTGCAAGTTATTTTGTAAATTATATTATTTTGAGTAATTGGGTCCACCGGTTCCTTTACTCTACAGAGTTTGTCCTCACTGAGTGAGTTTGTAGGTTTGAATGCCACCATCCTAATTCCTGCTACGTTGAGAATCCTACATAGGGTCTCAGAAGTCCCTTCCTAATCATTTCTACTCATGTATATAAGGGAAGCAAAAAAGTTATGAGTGAGTACCTTGATATCATTATGAGGAGTAATAATTTGTGCTCGAAAGGCGGTCATCAGTAAATATTACTTACTGTATAACACTGTGTGATTTATCAAAATAAAATCTTATCTAAAATGGAGCCAGCTGAAAGGATTTGTTGTGGACCTTAGATTGAGTTCCTTAAGGCGGTTAGATAGTCACATCGGTTAACCGTTCGATGATTGATTCGCATACGCGTATATTGAATATAAAAAAAAGATGGTTTAGGTGAATATTGCTTTCAGAAGTGATTTCCTATTTGCTTTTTTTCTGTGTCCTTTATTCTCGTGTCTTTCTGTATCTTCGTTATGCAGATCGTTGAACAAAAGTAATTCAACGGGACTTCTAGAATGTTCTAATTTCAATACACAAGGTGAGTGTGATTACTTTGTGGGTTAATGTAACATATATTTATATATACGCACCCACTTGGGTTCGAACCCAGGACCTTCCAGTTACAAGGCAAGGTAGTATGCCATTCAACCACTGGGACTCAATTTAATGGCCCATGAATTCTAACTTCTACCATGGGTTATTGAATCGAGTCCCAGTGGCATATGAGCTTTCCTTGTAACCGTAAGGTCGTGGGTTCGAACCCAAGAGGTGGGTGTGAACTGCCGATGATACACAAACTAGGATGAAACAGCAGTCCAGTACTCCCTATCTGGTTTTCAATGGTTCTCTAACTGATATCACTTCGTCGTCAAACTCGAAAAGCAAAGCTAATCCTTATATATAAAAACTAGTAGACTAACTGCATTGGCTGCCTTATTAGGTGTTGCAATTGATCCCTGTTTTTTTGAAGAGAGGATTATCGTTTTCTTTTAGTTGCTGTAACAACCCCATGAGGATTACAGAAGATGATTCCCCTGTGTCAACGGAAACAACACATTCACAACGTTTTCTCACCGTTAAAGCATAAGTGGACATTTCAAACAATAAACAAGAGATTACGTATTAAGGGGTCGCTAACCTTATGCTCGTCTCCTGTTGTAACTATATTGTCAAGCTTTCTCACCAAACTGTATGTAATAATAGCACCTTCTGTGGAAACTCTTCAATCCTCAGTGTGTGTGGGATGGTTTTTGTAAACTTTACAGGTGCTGGCGCATCCGTAAAGCATTGTCTAAGTGCATTAACATGTGATTTTGAGTAGGACGATCTTGCCGATATTTGGTGAAGGGAGATGGTGTGTAGTTTCTAATCTTCTAACCTACCACCTCTAATGCCCAGGAACAACTGCTTGAGGTCAGCTGGTCACACACAGCCTGCATGAACTGCTTTCTTGGATTGGATCCATATTAGTAAACTTACCATCGGTTAAAGACCATCGTAGGGTAAGTCGGGATATACAATTGATGGGTTCGACCTTTTCTAACTCCCTGTCTCCAGAGTGGATAGATAGCATAGCTGAAATGCTGGTCATCTGAGGGAAACACCTCACTGCTATTACATCCCTGTTCCCCAGTATAGTGTAAAAAAGAAAAATTTCTACACTATGCCAGTAACTGCTTTTAGTCTTATCGCTATCCTAACAACCTTCCTGGCATGGTAGGACCTGCAGGAACAATAGTTCCAGCCAGTGTAGCTTATTGGGTCATTGTGATGTGCAACCCCGACCATTTTGCATTTCTTTTTACTTTCTCCTGCTGTATGGCGAGTGTGGCGACTCGAGCCGCTGCACATCGGTGCAAAGTTCTATGTTGAAACCAGCCAACCAGCCTCGGATATAGACTACACTGATGAAGATACCCAACCACCAACAACAACAGCAAGCACCAACCGCCATCACCGGGAGAGATTTGAAAGAGATCACTTGCTTTACTTATGTAGGCACCATTGTTTCAACTACAGGCGTAGACATGGATAAGGATGTCAAAACCAGAATTAGAAAGTGAAGACAGACCATCCCTTCCAAAAACACTGTGGGAATGTGCTTTATTCAGAATAAAGAACAAAATTCGCATGTTCAACAGCAACATTAGGTCAGACAAGTCTTCTTTTTTATCTAGCGCCGGGCCATCGCTTGAGTATAACCCGATTGGGAAATAACGATTTGTACGTCATTTCGAGGGTGAGCTGGAGAAGATCTTGTGAGGATGAGATGGAAGCTTGTGGGCAATCCGGCGCTAGTTGAAGGGGCGTGTAGAGAATAGGGTGGAATGGAGATTTGATGTTGGATCCCCCTATATTCCATTCGGAACCCGAAGGAATAGTAAAACTCTAAAAACTGTAATTTCTTGTTTTATTCTTAATTAATCATAATCGTAACAATAATAGTGAACATTTTTTTAAAAACTATTTCAGATTCTACTCCACAACAACATCTTTTAATTGATCAAATATCTATGGATTTATATGAAGTTTCATTATACTGTGCAGAACGGATTGATACGTTCAGTGATGACGTAATGCTTGATTCAGGTATGATCAGTTTTACTATTACTTTAGTTTATTTTATCCTTAATGCTGATTTCTCTGATTGGATGATGGGGAAATTCCCTGATATTGATTAAGTCTTAACGTTGTTCTGTGTTTTTGTCTTTTGCTGTTAGAGCAAAGTACATCAGTCGGTGGGAACGTATTTTATGTAACACTGTTCAGCTTGGCATTACGTAGGGTGGGAGTGGGAGGGTAAGGAGAAAAATATCAACAGTTGTTCTATCTGTGAGCATCTTTCGAACTGTGATTTGCTTCACAGCAGTCTATAAAGTCGTTCCAGTGTCGTACATGAGAGGCTAACCACTCGCTAGAATACATAAACTGATTATTGATGAAGAGATACCAAAGAAGCGGTTGAAGCGAAGAAAATTTTCTTTTCTACGAAGTCATCAACTAGGTAGCTTTGTACATTCATGTATATATGTAGTATAGGGGTGGAAAAGTTCCAGAATAGTTTCCGGTCAAGGGGCAAATTAGGTATAATTGTAAATAGGGATTAAAATGTAATAATAATACTAATACGATAAATGGGAAGGTTGGATTAATGCGTAGTGGGATCATAATTATTGAGGAAATTTACTTGTTCCACCACCTTGACGTGGTGATCGGGCTCGCGTATCGCAATGATCGAGCAAGCTACACTGGCTGGAACTATTGTTCCTGCAGGTCCTACCATGCCAGGAAGGTTGTTAGGATAGCGATTAGACTAAAAGCACTTACCGGCATAGTGTAAGCATTTTTTACACTATGCTGGGAGTCTGTGGGTGAAGTCGTACTGTTGGCGAACAGGGATGTAACAACAGTGAGGTCTTTTCCTCAGATGACCAGCATTCCAGCTGTGCTGTCTCTCCACTCTGGAGGCAGGGGGCTAGAAAAGGTTGACCCCAACAATTGTACATACCGAATTACCGCACCTACATTATTATTATTATTTATTTAAACGCAGAAAAACTTGGTACAATATGGCACCAAGAAAGATGCGCCAAACAATAATAATAATAAAACAACATAGATTAAAAGTAAAAATATAAGTAGAAAACGGATAAAGAACTTCATCTGGAAGGAAAACAGTCATACTTAACAATTTCAAACAGTATTCGTCATCAGGAAGGGATGAAAGAAGGAAATTGCAACACGTTCGCCATTGATTACGATTCTTGGCCATATCCGATAACGTTTCGAGCCATCGATTCGAGCTATCTCTCTGACCCCTACCAGGGAGTGGTGACACACCAACCGATGCTAATCTAGCACAAATATCCTTCATCCCACGACGCCACGTCATGGACTGACCACCCCTCCGCCTTTTCCATCCCATCTCAGGGCTAGCAAACAGAGACCTGTACGGAAGCCTGTGGGATGACATTCGCAGCATATGTCCAAGCCACCGCACCTACAGTGGTCCGATAAGTTTACTAATACGGAACCAAACCAATAAACCAGTTCATACATGCTGTGTGTGACCGGTCTCAAGCAGTTGTCCTCTGGGCTCTGCGGTCATGCAACACTAACCCTCTTTCTGTTTCAGGTACCCAAAGAATCAATCAACTTCCATGGTGTAGCAGCCGGGAAGTAACAACCGTTCACACACTTCCAAGAGCACACGAAGCCTTCACAAGCATCAGTCTTCTTTTTAGGGAATAAAAATGTAGTATTAACAAAATAGACAGTAAGTTCGGATTCAAAATATCATAGTAATTTGAATAGGGATTTAAAAAAACGTAAAAAATTATATTAATAAATAGGAAGTTTAGATAAGAAAGATAACAGGAGAATCCATATTGAGAGAATTGATTGTTTGACGCATTTCTTGTGAATACATAGCGTGGGCTTGAACTTTTGGATCGCTAATGACTTAGCACTCCTATTGAGAGGTTTGAGTGAAATGGGATCTTGTATATAACTTTGAAGTACTTTTCAGATGGTGACACTGACGTCCTGAGTTCTCCAGATGCCCTGTGATCGAGCTATTTTACACACGCCTACTTTCTCCATTTGCGAACTAGGCTCACTCATTTACCATATATACACATATGAATGTACAGCTTAGTTGATGACTTCGTCTACAAGAAAACTGTCTTCTCTGCAACCGTCTTTTTAATATAATAAGTATGGTATGGTGCGTCGATGGTACAGCGGTAAAGTACTCGCCGACCACGTTGGTGGTCCGGGGTTCGATCCCCAGCCGACGCACTCCTTCACCTCGCTAAGCCAGTAGTAAGACTGGTAAAGACGGAAGCTTGGTGGGCATGAGACTGGCTAGCAACCACATCCTGTAAAAATAATCACCACTGCTACGGAAACTTCAAGCCTCTAGCTTGAAGGTGTCCTATGTTCCACTGGGAACGTAAAGGGATTTAAAAAACAACGTGTGGTATGATTAATACATTAGGCTCCTTTCATGTAGTACCATCAATATAACGACAATCTAAAGTTAATTACTCAATGTAATGAAAATCCGATCCAATATATATCGTTAAACAATTACGCAATAGCCGTTAGTATTACTCAGTATCGAGTGTGCTATATAAATCTACATTGATAGAAAGTGGCGAAAAATTGTAGTCAACACTTTAAGTCAACGGCTACAGAGGCGGTCATATGCATCGATCTCCTTTCACCAACTGGCACTGAGGACATCCCAGTACATACTTTGCGACATCTTCTGTTTATGCTTTACTTTCTTGACTACTTCTTTCCCTTCCGTTCACAATCTCGTCATACTCCACTCTTGGTGAAGAGGCCAGATCGTGTTGTGTATTGGTAATCGTGGTTTACTACCATAGATCAGCTGAAACGGTGACCTCTTTGTTGTTTCCTTGGCGGAAGCACGATATGCTAGCAGAATCAATGGAAGCTCTGTCTCCTAGTTACTTCCTTTTGAGGTCAGCCACTCCTTCAGTGTTCGGTTATTTACCTCTGTTAGATCATTCGTTTGTGGATGACATGGCGTTGTGCTAATCTTCTTGATACCTAACTACTGGAAACAGGATGTAACTTCTTCACTTTCAAAACAAGGACCCTGTCAGTATCGTCTTTGGCACACCATAGTTAGCAGCGATATATTGAACTAATGTATCAGTTGCAGTTTTCGCGCGTTGATCCGGGGTCGCGATGGCATCTACCCATCGTGTAGCTTACTGATTGCCACTGGATGTCTACGGAAAAGATCCTGTTACATCTACGGGCCATAAGTCACCAACTGCCGTAATTAGAATAGATTGCAGGGACTGTCGTATGCACCGATATGCTTTCATCAACTGGCACTGCGGATATCCAGTTACATATTTCGCCGCATGTTTTCTCATACTTGGCCATTACATGCTTGGTTTGAAGAGGTCAGTTGTTCTGGCTACTCCGTTTGTTCTAGCTGGTGACATTCTTGTATCATCTCATGGCATAGAGAGTGAGGTGCTACCGCCCTCCAGCTTCCATCCTTCTCCCGCTAGGTCAGAGTTCCGTAGACGTTCACTCCTAATCGCACTTTCTCTCTGGGTAACGTGGGTAACGTGGTTAACTCCTTACTCGCCGTAGATTGATTCACTTCTATTTCGTTGGCGATCACCTGTATTATCGTATTAAGGGTAGGCTCCGATTTCTGACTGGAGGCAAGCAAGTGTTAATAGGTCTTGTTCTAGTGCATCCACTCCACGCGCAATCTCTGGCAACTTAACTTCGTATTCCGGCATGGATAAAAAATTTCCCAGGAACCTGTGAGATCATGATGTCATACTCTTGCAGGCACAATATCCATCGCGACAATTTTCCGTCGTGGGTCTCTCACTGTCCTTAGAAACTGTAGTGGTAGGTGATCAGTTTCGATGTAGAATCATTGGCTGAGTAAATAAGGTCTCAATTTTCCTACCCCCCATACTTTTGCTAAACATTCTTCCTCTGTTTTTGAACACTTCTGCTCTGTGTACGTGTCTGGGATGTAACTGTTTGACTTTCAAAAGAAGTACCTTGATTTGTCAGTATCTTCTGTGGTACAGCTTGGTTTGCAACAATATGTTGAACTATTGCATCAGTCACAGCTTTTGTGACTGCGTTGATCCTGGATCGCAATGGTGTCTACCTGCTGCTGTGTGGCGTGTTCCGTCATCACCAGGGCGGGGGGTACTGTTTGTCACTGGATGAGGAGAAGCTCCCATTATATCCACTAACGAAGAAGGCGTTGCAGATTGTGTCGGGATTTCTGCAGTACCAGTTGATGAAAGGAGGAGATCGGTGCATATGACCTCCTATGCAGCCACTGACCTAAAGTGTTGATTAAAATTTTTGGCCTCTTCTATCAATCTGCATCAATACATAACACACGCCACATTATTATTATTATATTATTGTTTCCTTTAATTCCTACAGGAACATAGGGCTTCAGCCGTGCGGCTCCATTGCGTTCGGTTCTCTGTTAGAGTCTTCGCCTGGTTCCAAGTCTGCCCACACGTTTTCATCTCCTCTTCACATGACTTCCTACAAGTCACCCTTGCACTGACGACCAACTCGCCGCTTCCCTTTCGGCCGGGTTCCACTCGAGCAATGGCTTGTCTAGTGATGTCACTTGATGGTTTCCTCAGAGTATGGCCAGCCAATCCATCTCCATTTCTTCCTGCCTATTTGTTTCACAATCGTTTCCTGGTTGGTTCGCTCCCAGAGATGCTTGTTGCTCATCTTTTCTGGCCATCTGATCTTGAGTATTGAACGAAGACAGTTAGCTATTAATGAAGGTCTGTAGTTTGTTTGAGATGCTCTTTATGACGCGCAGTGCAAGTCTCTGATCCGTATAGTAGCACTGACTGACTTCACATTGGAGTTGAAAATCCGGATCTTATTTTTGATGCTGAGTGATGTTGACCTCCACACAGACTTGAGAGTATTGAAAGCTTGTCTTGCTTTTCCGATTCTTGCTTTGATATCCTCGTACGTTCCACGCCATATTAGCACCCAGACTAAGGTCTAAATTCTTCTTATTGAACTCTTTTTTTGAAAGTGAACTCTTAAAGTGAATGGCGATTGATTTGTTGGTTGATTGATTTATCTGAAATTCGTCTGCTGCGTAGATGTCTTCAACCATGGGTGATGTCTCTGTTCTGTCTCTCGTGTTAGGTGGTATAATTCGCTAAGTGGGATTGAAGTTAAGGTAGGTGGAAGGAAGATTCACTTGATTAAGGTTGTGAAGCTTAGTCGGTTGATATAATTAGGAAATGTGTTAGGCATTTCAGATTATCTGTCTTCCTTCCATATTGGATAAGTTTATTTTGAAATATATCACACACACACACACAGTGACGATACAGTATTAATTAACAACTGGATGTGACAAGGTTTCGAGCATAAATTATTCCTATACTCATAATGATATCAATTTTAGTCACACCATCTCACAATTTATCTTACACATATTTTCCCTTCAAATTCCCTTTGTGTTACCTCTTTGCTACTTTCCATATCCCTCTGGTATCATAGGCATTGCGTCATTTCGATTGAAGGTGTGTGTGTGTGGTGTTGAATCGATAAACAAAGACTCAGTCAGTGATTAACCTCTCTCTCTCTGTGTTCCGATAATCTAATTGACCCAGATTTACTAGGCCGACTTATGCTTTAATATTGACCTCACAATCATTGTCACATGTTACTTGATAAATTATGCTACTTTCTTTTTTCTTAATCGTATCTATCGAATGGGTACTTAATCTCTGAGAGAGTTGCTTAGTTGGTTGGTTGTTTGGTTTAAATGCCGCCCTGACTAATTCCAACCTCATTGAGAATCCTACGTAAGGCGTCTGATGGTGTTCCTTCTTTATACGCCAGTATTACAGAGTTTTTGAATTCTGCATTATTTTTCATACATTTATTCCCCTTAATAAATTTGAACAAAGCAAGAACTACAGTTTTAGCAGAATAAAATGGTACCATCTTTTATTTCGTTGTCTTCTCGTTAGACATTATTAAATGTATCTACAAAAACAATTTTAACATACTTGCACAGTGTTCATTTTAAACAAAAATCAATCGATCAATATACGCATACACTAATAATATATGTATATGCAATATTAAACACTATTCCGAGCAATAATAATCAAACAAAATGAAAACTTTTCAGTATCTCGCATTCGGATGAAAAATATCCAGTTATCAGAGCAAAGAAAGACTGATAACTGTTTCTTTCTGAATGCATAAATCAGATTTCAGGCGCTTGATGGAGATCGCACCGGCAAACGTGAGGAGAATTGAACTCTTTTGCCTATTGATAATTTTGAACGAATTTTCGACGTCCACCTCATGACCCGTGTCTAGGAGATGCCTGGCGATGGCACTGCCTAAAGCATTTGTTCCCTTTAGACGTAAGCTTTTTGGTACACGTTCAGAAAATCGTAGATATGCCCTTCTTTCTGTCCTTCCAATGTAACTGCTCCCACAGATACACGTAAATTTGTATATACAGTTGGAATTGCTAACATGAGAAGGATATCTATCGAATTAATCGTATCTATCGGGCGGGTCCTTAATCCGACAAAGTTTATCTCTGAGAGAGTTGCTTAGTTGGTTGGTTGTTTTTGGTTTAAATGCCACCTTAACTAATTCCAACCTCATTGAAAATCCTGCGTTAGGCGTCTGATGATGTTCCTTCTTTATGCGACAGTACTACAGAGACTTTGTATTCTGCATCATTTCCGTCATCGGCATTTTCGACTACTAATCTTATTTTTTTTCTCATGATTCGTCGTATATTTCTGAATAAATTCTGGTGGGTAGTTATTTAACTGTTAGATTCAACACGGCACAGGTGTAATCGGAATGACGCAACGCCTATGATACCGGAGATATACAAAGTGACAACAAACATCAAGGGGAAAAGGGAGGGAGAGAAAGAGAGAGAAAATATATGTAAAAGTGAGAGTAATAACAGTAACAATTGATGTAATAAGGAAGAGTATACAAATTGAATAGACAAAAATGAAAAAAGTGAAAAGTTGGTAGAGCTAAAATATGATTGGGGATTACCATAGTTTAGCATAGAGTGATTAAGACCATGAAAGTTGGAGGGAAGGGGTTGAACGAACTTTTTCTGTACACAGAGATCTGACTTTCCTGTTTCGATAGCTAAAGCTTCAGCAATACAGATGAGTCGGGTAAATTACTCTTTGCCTTGTAGATGACTTTGAAGGCGGAAGCTATAGAGATAGGGTGATCATTATCGACCAGATGTTCAATGATCGCGCTTCTTATTGCTCCACTTCCACCTTTTCGTAACCATGCAGGGGATAGTGTTTTTGCACCCTCTTGGACAAAACTCGTGTCGAACGACCGATATACCTAGCTCCACACGAGCAGGTGAATTGATAAACACACATAGAGTTGGTCAACAGCGACTCATCTGTATTGCTGAAGCCATCTTTGGCTATCGAAACAGAAAAGCCAGATCTCTGTGTACAGAAAAGTTCGTTCAACCCCTCCAACTTTCATGGTCTTAATCCCTCTATGCTAAAGTATGGTAATCCCCAATCATATTTTAGCTCTACCAATTCTTCATTTTTTCATTTTTGTCTGTTCAGTTTGTTTACTCTTCCTTATTAAGTCAATTGTTACTATTACTAGTTTCACTTTTAACTGTCCTCGGTATTATTTCACTTGTTCCACTTGTCATTCTAAAATATATATATTTAGGACAAATTGTGAAGCAGTATGACTAAACTGATATGATTATGAGCAGTCGGTCGGTTGGTAGGTTTTCGACATAGAACTTTGCACATATGTGCGGCAGTTCAAGTCGCCACACTCCCTTCATGTAGCACACAAAGCAAGAGAAGAAAGTAGAAGAAATGCATATTAGAGACAGTAAACAGAGTTGTGAGACAAAGGAATAGTAATAACGGAGAACAAAACAGTTTCATTGGAAATCATAAGTCACAAGGAGTGGATGCATCTGCGCCAGCCATTGAGAACGATGAGTTTGAGCCATGTCACCAATTGTTTCCAACCATTGGTTTTTACCGTCCCGAGGACCCCAACCAGTCAGGAAGTCTACACCTCCCTACGTGGCCTAGACTAACAGTTGTGGATTTCATTGACTGGTGCCATGTTTTGGTTTGACCGCCGCTAGCTCTTTTCCAGTCTGACCCTATATCAGCTAACATTTCCCGTCGGGGAAGGCGATGACTAGGCATACGTAACACAGGTCCTAACCATCACAGTCGATGTAATTTCACAGTCTTGTCTATTGATTTCCCCGCCTTTCCTAGCACTCGACACCTGACCTCAATATTGCTCACCTTATTATACCACTTCAGTAGTAATTTATGCTCGAAACCTTGTCACATCCAATTGTTAATAATACCGCATCGTCACTGTGTGTGTGATATATTTGAAAATAAACTTATCTAATACGGAACTACATTCTATTACACAGTGCCCAAATTCTACGCCTAAATGTATTACCTGTCTTCATTATCGAGAGATTTTAGTTGACATATGATTCGGTCAGGAAATAGTTAGGAGTTATTGTCTTGCTGCGACTCCTTGGGTTGTGTAAAAATCATTGGTTGAAGAATGTTGGTGATATGGCTTATAATTCTTCTCAATGCTACGTCCATTTGTGGTGAGAGCTGGCTGCTAGCCAAATTATTATTACTTATTATTGTTCCCTTGGGTTCCTAGGGGAACATAGGACTTCAACTACACGTCTCCACTTGCTTCTATCTTCTAATGTACTTTTCACCTGCATCCATGTTAGTCCACACTGTTTCAACTCTTCTTCACACGATCTCCTCCATGTCACCCTTGGACATCCCACTCGCCAATTCCCTTTCGGGTTCCACTCGAGCACTGGCCTGACGCGCGATGTCACCAAGCGGCCTCCTCAGCGAGTGTCCAATCCATCTCCACTTTCTCCTACATATTTGTTGAGCGATTGGTTCCTGTTTGTTTTGTTTGTTCCCATAGTTTCTTGTTGGTGATTGTTTCCAGCCATCTAATCTTCAGTATAGAGTGAAGACAGTTGTTAATAAAGGTCTGCAACAGGCTGTTGGAAATATTCTTTGTGACCTGCCAAGTTTCTGATCCATCCGTATAGAAGAACTGACTGACTTGACGTTTGTATCGAAAATCCGAATTTTGTTGTTGATGCTGAGTGACGAAGATTTCATTTCCAGATTGGTTTCAGGTTGATGAATGTGTTTCTCGCCTTCCTGATTCTCGATTTGACATCTTCGTCCGTTCCTCCTGTAGTTGAGACAATGCTCCCTAGATAAGTGAATGAAGTAACCTCTTTCAAATCCCTCCCGTCGATGGTGATTGGCGCTGGATGTTGTTGTTGTTAGTTGGTTATTTTCATAACCTCCGTCTTGTCTATGTTCACCTGGAGTCCTGTCTTCTCTGGCTGCTTCTTCGACCAGTTTGTCGGTTTTCGCTTATAAGTCTTCGATTTTGTGTGACATAAAACATAAGTCATCCGCGAAATCCAGGTCTTCTAGGTTCTTCACGTCGGTGGTCCAGGATATCCCTGTCTTCTCGTTTCCCACTGTCTGATGCATAATCCAGTCCACCACAATTAGGAATCACTATCATTGGTGATAATAAGCACCCTTGTCTGACGTATTGGTAGATAGTAATTTACGTCAATGTTTACGTTCCCAATATTGGTCGTGAGAAAAGAACAAGAACAAAGACTGATTCAACAACCAATCACAGCAGACTTAGTTTGAGTGGGCGGATACAATTTGCAGATAGATAATCTGAACTTCAAGAAACGGCCACAAAGAGGAGATGAAAGATTAACGTTCAGCGAGAAAACGACCAATCAGAAGACTGTTTGTTTGCTTACATGAAAATTAATAAATATGTGTTGATTTCCTAAATAAACGATCTGTTGCCTGGTCCTTATGATCATTGGAAAATGTTATTCCAATAGACAGGGGAAGCTGTGCAATCACTTAATTGTGTATAATACCCCTTTAGTGTCTGCTTTGAAAATAATTGAACTTATCTCTTTTTTACTATTTTATGTATTTCACTTAGGTGTGAATAATCCTCCAGTTCGATTTCCAACCTATTCATTCATTCCTGTGAATAATCAATTTGAATATACAACAAGTGAAGAATTTGGCCCATGCAGCATTCTTTCCCGGCCTATTTCTTGTTTAAATTTATCTTTGGAGCGTAATTTAACTTCATCAAGTGTACATGAATTGCCTGATATAAAATTAACTGGACAGCTTACTGATTGTCAAGTGTATATGAATACTTATGCATATCGATTGATTCGTGGAATTTTATCACAGAATTTTGGTGAAAATTCAATCTCCAGCTCTAGTACAACGGTATGTTTTTTTAAAAAAAACAGATGTTGGCTTTGTGTTTGTAGCAGTGTGTTAAGTAATTCGTATATCTCTTCTCAGCGAATTTTTGATTAATTGCAGTTATTCGTGGTGTATGTCTAGCATACAATTTGCTCTACTTAATTGTAAGATGATGCTCCAAGACTGGACTACACCGACTGCCTAGCTTAAGGACAGAAGGGAGTGAAGTGGAAGAGTGTCTGTCCTACTGTCTGTTTTCGACATGGAACTTTGCACATATGTGCGGCAGTTAAAGTCGCCACACTCCATGTAGCACACAAAGCCAGAGAAGTAAGTAGAAGAAATGCATAAAATAGACAGCAAACAGAGGTGTGAGACAAAGGAATAGTGATAACGAAGAACAATATAGTTTCATCGGGTATTATAAGTCACAAGTAGAGGATGCATCTGCGCCATAATCGAGAACGATGAGTTTGAGCCATATCACCAACTGTTTCCAGCCATTGGTTTTTACCGTCCTGAGGATCCCAACCAGGAAGTCTACACCTTCCTACTTGGCTTAAACTAACTGTTGTGAATTTGATTGACTGACAAAGCCATGTTTGTCCACCACTAGCTAGCTCTTTTCCAACCTGATTAATCCTATGTCAGTCAGTTAATATTGTCTATTGTCGAGGAAGGCGATAACTACAGATGCATGCGTAACGCGTGTCCTAACCATCTCAGTTGATGAAACTTAACAGCCTCGTCTATTCATTTCCCCTTCCTTACCTAGCACTCGACGCCTAACCTCAATATTCCTCACCTTATTATACCACTTCACACGGGAGATAGAACGCAGGCACCTATGATCAAAGACAGCCAACCCGCCTTTTCATGTCTTCGACTCTCAATGACCAGGTCTCACTCACAGCCCTAGAGGAGGACGGAGCGGATTGATGAGCAGTACACACGCCCTTGGATCGATAACCGGATATCACATCTACGCCAGAGATGGCGTAAACTGGCATATGCGAAACTAGCCCACTGTATCCGTGCTGAGATTTCGTCAGAGGTCAACCCGTTGGGCCTGATCGTACTTCCCAAATAAGTGAAGCGGTCAGCGTGCAGTGGTAGAGTGTGTTCACCAACTTAACTTACTTGTGAAGTGGTATCAGCCCCAACGGGTTGAGTGCTGCTGACGAAATCTCGTGTAGGATTCGGCAGGATCTGATATCTTTCTGGCTATCGATCAAAGGACGTAACTACTGAGCAGAACCAGTTTGCTCTATCCTCCTTTATCACTGAGACATGGTTGCTATTGAAAGTTAAAAGATATGAAAAGACTAGCTCTCTTTGATCACTGGTGTCTTCGTTGTATCTCCCGTGTTAGGTCATATTGTGGTGAGAGCTGTCTGCAAGCCAAAATTGTAGACCACAATTGTAGACAAACCAACACTTGAAAATCAATGAGATGCTCACTAGCGACTTGCCCTATTCAGGTGGGTAGTCACCTGGTGTTCTAGTGAGAAGTCGTGACCAGTAGGGTGCAGCAGGTCGGGCGTGAGGACAAATACTCGCCGAAGACATTGGCTAGGGGTCGCGCTATGTCGTGAATTGGCAGAAGTTAGAATTCATGGACCATTGGATCGGGTCCCAGTGGCTTAATGGTCTACGAGCTAGCTCGCCTTGTAACCAGAAGGTCCTGGGTTCGAATCCCTGTGGTGTGGGTGCGTACTGATGAAGAGTCCCAAACTAGGACGAAACAGCTGTCCAGTACTCCCTGACTGGTTTTCCAATAGTTCTCTAACTGATGTCAGCTCATGATGAAATCCTGTAACCAATCAAATCCCTACAAACCAACACTTGAAAATTTTCGTCAATGTTTACATTCCGAATCGGGGTCATGGGAAAAACAATAGCAAAGCTTAACCTTCAGAAAATCACCAGCCAATCACAGCGGAGTTGAAGTGTGGAAATATGATTCGTAGGTGTATGACTTAGTTTTTTGAGAAATGGCCACAAAGAGATAACAGAATAACCTTCAGCAGGAAAACATTCAATCAGAAGACTTTGCTTCTCTGCTAGCAATAATGAATAATAATGTATATAAAAATCTATAAATACCTCTTTATTTTCTCAGTAAAAGATCTGTTGCCTGGCCCTTGTCTTCTGTCGTTCCAATATAAACACAGTAATATTGAGGTTAGGCATAGAGTATTAGGTATCTAGGTAAAGTAAGTTAACCAATGATATTGTGAAGCTACGTGGATTTAGATGACTAGGAGATGCCTAGTATACAAAGTTTCGATATTTGAAACCCTTAGTGCTCTGGGTTGGTATCTCAGTATGGAACAAGCTTCACTCTACGAGGATGCAGGCACATCGAGTTGATACATCTTACACAGAGGATGAAACATGCTTGTCGTGGGTACCAACACTGATAACCAATACTAAACCAATATCAAGATGTTAATTTTCCGACATCGTTAAAGCGTCCTAACGTTAACACAGGCCCCGGGCATTTCATTCCAAAGATAGCCAATCAACAGCTGCCTTCCCCTAGCTCCATAGTAAAGATGAGAAATCCAGAAAGAACAAGCAACAAAAGAACTCTGCGAACGAATTAGTCAAGAATCTATCGCCAAACAAATATCCCTAAAGAAATTGAGATGGGAGAATCGGACTCAGTCTGAGGAGACGTTTGAATGACATCGCGAGCTAGCCAAATCATCTCTGTAGTGGAACCCGATAGGAAAGGAGAGACGAGTTGGGTGTCACTTTGAGAGTGACATGGAAAAGCAGATTGTGTTAGGAGGAGGAAAAGGAGGAGCAGGAGATGAAAGTTGGTGGAAAATCGTGGGTCCAGCTAAAGTGGACGACAGAGAACAGAGTTAAGTGGGGATGTGTTGTTGAAGTCGTGTTATGTTCCACTCGATACGCAAGCGAATAAGAATAATAAAGGCAAATACAAAACACCCTTGTAATATATCACTAATTTATTTATTTATACAAAGCAATAAGAAGACGTAATTTGTCTGTCTGAATCATGTAATGTTATTTGTGTAACCCTTATATCGAACAATCTGATCACACTCCACGGACTTGTCATAAGAAAATCATAAAGAGTTAAGAGGTGAGAAAATAAACTACTTAGGTCAATTTAAAAGGCCACCATGTTGAAGGTCAAAATAACAATGAAGATCACTAAGCCAAATAAGAGAGGTAATAGTACATCTACCCTGGCTGGTATCAAAACAAAGTTTACCAAGGAAGGTGGTTTAGTGTGATGACGAACTGTTACTTTGAATGCATAAAGATGGTTTAAACTTTCTAATTGCCAGCTAGGGCTTCCACAAACTTTAGGATACACCCCAAACACATTTTATAGATAGGTTTAAAAGACGTGTAAAAATCAATTTTATGTCTTTTGTCTATAATATGTTTCATAATAGAGGAGCTAGGTCTCCTGTTCTCATCAATAATGAGTGGTTCTGGGGATTCTCTTTGCTTCAGAAGCCATTTGGGTATCTGATCTGAATACCTAACTTTTGTGATCTTACTTTCGGTAAGTCTGATTGCAATTGATCAATTTCTTCTTGATGAGTTGCTTGTCTTTCGGTTAGGTGTCGACTAGAAGTGTAGAATCCAGGTCGCGACTTTCCGATCACCATCTCTCCAGTATCTGTGATGCAGGTGGGAGGGTTAACGACGGTTGATGCTCCTATTGAGACTCGAAACCCCAGTAGGTATCACTTCAAACATCAAGGCTTTATCCAATTATCGATTAATAATTGTAGGAAATTTTGTTGGTTTAAACTGTAAACGATTATCCACTTTTTATTGTTCTGTTTTCACGAGTTGATCACGGATTGATATCATTTAGAGAACCAGTGAAAACCAGCCACAGGGAGTACTGGACAGCTGTTTCATCCTAGTTTTGGGAATCATCGGCAGTACGCAGCCACCGGTTAAGGTCTAAATCCAGGACCTCCCGGTTACAAGGCAAGCTCGTATACCATTCAGCCACCGGCCCTAGTACTCAAAGCTATCCCAACACCAGCTAATCCTCGTGAGCTAGCTGTCGCATCTCCTGACAATAAGCTATCGTTGGCGTGGGTCGGTAGGAAATTGTCTCTCCTTCTGGAACACGTGTGTAGATACTGATCACGCACTGGTCCGTGCTCGTGTGTGCTTACGACTGAACGGACGTAGGAAACAGCTAGCGGTAAACCCATCACGTCCCCAGCTCGATCAGGAAATTAAGTCCCTATTTGAGGAAGAACTAGCTAAACACATATCTGAGTTCGACGGCTGCGCTCACCCTGAAGAAGCCTGGAAGAATATTCAGTCAGCCATAGATACAGCTGTAAAAGCTGTGAATAAGGTAAATCCAAAGGTGAGTAAAAACCATTGGATTTCGACTGCCTCATCCGAACTGATAGATGCTAGAAGACTTATTCCGGCGAGCTCCGAATTCAATGAGGAGCGAAAGCTGCACAAAAGGAAACTTACGAAAAGTCTCCGCAAGGACCGTGAACAGTGGTGGTTGACAAAGGCGAAAGAGATGGAAAAAGTATCGGCGATAGGCAACACTAGGCAACTCTTTAGGCTCATCAGGGAAACGGGTGGGAGAAGGCAAATCATAAGTGAGATTATTTCTGAGAAAAATGGCTCCTTAATTAGCTCTCAGCCAGACACGGGCCATTGAATCGAGTCCCAGTGGCTGAATGGTATACGAGCTTGTAACCCGAAGGCCCTGGTTTCGAAGCCTAGCGGTGGGTGCGCAGTGCTTAATAAGAGTCCCAAACTAGGATGAAACACCAGTCCAGTACTCCTTGTCTGGTTTTCAATGGTTCTCTAACTGATATCAATCCGTGATCAACTCATAAAAACAAAACTAATCCTTACAAACTGACTATAGAAAATTTATTGTTCTCCTTTTCTTTGTCGTCTGATTCTAGAAATCATTTGTTAATGATGTCTGTTGGACAAAATTTGCACTTGATATTTCTTTAAATTCAATTCAAATCAATTTGTTCAATTGTTCAATGTTACCGGTTCATTTGAATTTGGCGAATAATAATACTGATAATCATAAACAATTTGGTATCATCAATCTGTCTGATGGAATTTTATCATTTAAATATTTTTCAAATCAAAGTACAATGATACAACTTCAATGTTTCGACATCAATTTAGTAGAATTTCATGAAGACAGTACAACCACAGGTAATGAGGAAAGAATAAAATAAAATAAAATGTAGTGCTTATTTGTTTCGTTAATTTTGAATGCAAAACATTTCTGTTATCGAAATTGTTAGTTTCTTGTTGAGATTTAGATTGATTTCACTCTGGCGTGTGCTACTGACAAGATTTGTAAGTAGTATATAGATACTGACTAAAAATGTGTATATCATCTTCAAGAATATTGAATAGTGGAAGGATAGATATAATGGAGAAGAGAAGAAATATGAACTATACTTTTTAAAAAAACATTGGAAACATAAAAGAAAGACAATGAAGAACAATACTGATGAAAAAAGTAGCCAAATATCATTGAAGATATGCGCAAACTGATTCTTTCAAAGAAGGAGACATAAGGAACTTCCTACGGAGCTTCTATTCAGTCTCTGAGTTGTTGGGCATCCAGGATCCGAAGGTGAAGGTAAGTGGCTTACGACAGTGTGGAGCGGGCAGTGGGCAAGACACCTGGAAGTTATTGGTTGAGTAACTGGTGGCAGAGTTCCACAGCCCAACGGACAGACAGCAGTTCCGTGTCATTAAGCTGGACCGGATGAGGACCTGCTAATTGTTGCGCTGAAGCTGACAAATTTACTATGTCGCGCATAATCCACACTTGAGAGAGAGAGAGAGTCAATGACGCATTTGTTGGCTTCTCAGTTTATCAAAAGTGTTCGAGAACACATTTCTCAGCAACCACAAATAGTTAACTCTGAGAAACCTATGAACATTGGTCAGCTAGTGGAGGCAAATAAATAGCTACTGAGCACAAATTTAGCCTCATTAGAGTCACCAAAAGCCAACTCGTGTGAACAGAAAATCAAAGATTCGCAGTACTAAGTAGTGACTCTACCAATAAGCTCTAAAAGGGACCAATACTTTGCATTT
>OX235275.1:64932205-65099745 GCA_944472155.2 Trichobilharzia szidati | reverse complement strand
GAAAAAATTGGGAGGACTAATAACAGTAAGACTTGTTGGTATAAGGGTGTAGAAAATGGTTTGTTTACCAGTGGAAAGAAGGTTAGTTAGTTAAGCCGTGCCTGACACTACCTTCACCACATAAAATACACGCCATCAAATATGGTATCGTGGAATTTCTATACTTAGACGTGCACGCGTAAAGTCTTTTGAAATGACTTGGTGTTTTACCTGAGAAGGAGGAGATCCAAGCTGAAAGCTGTGGGCAAAGTGGGTGTTCACAGTCTGAAAATATTCCTTCAGTAAATTTACTGCATAAAATTAATTGCCTACCAATGACTATGTCAACGATATGGCCCAATGGGACACCACTCGCCCTACTCACAGTCTTTAGAGTTCCACGAGCTATGACATGGTGCTTTTTTAAGTAACGCAGGAAGGAATAAGTAGGGGTGAACAATAAAGAAGAATAGGTAAGATGCGAGAGTTGACAAACTGTAATTGGAGGATGGGTTGGTTGAGTTATGCCCGAGTGCCTTATTATAAATCGCTAAGACGTGAGAAGACCAGGATAGATCAGAAGAAAGAATTAGTCCAGGATACTTAATGTATGACTTGATTTCTATGTCAGTATCATCAATTTTACAACGGCCATAGGAATTAACAGCTTCATTTATCCCTCTTTTACATCTGAAATTGAAATTAAAAGTCCAATATTTGGAAGGATTTAGTTCAAGACCATTAGACAAAGACCATTTGCTTACTTCTGATAGAAAGCTGTTCATCTCAGTACAGTTTAGCTGGGAGTCAACAGGCATTGAAAGAGTAAGATCGTCCGCATACTTAAAAAAGTTCATTTCATCAGAGTGAGGTAAGCCATGCAAGAAGAAAGAAAACAGAAAAGGATAAAGGACGGCACGTTGAGGGACGTCAGCCTCAGTAAGCAATGAAGCACACGACTTCCCCTGATATACAGTATACTGCTTTCTCCCCAGGAAATAAGAATGCATCTGTGATCTATCTATCCAGGGATAGAGTCAGTTCATCTCTTTTTCTCCACTAAGGCCAAAATATTTTTGTCCGAATATGTGGAATATTAAAGGTACTAGATTGTAAAATGATGGTAACTAAAATTAATCGATAATGCAATGTATGTGTTACGTAAATATTGTTACAATTACAATACAAGTAAATAAATATTCTACAAGAAACTAACAATAGTGTTAACTACCCAGAATGTATATGTACGCCTTACATACCAACCTGTGGAAGACACGAACACACGCACACGTACACCGGCAGACATTCACACAACAGACATCCTGAGACAGTTGTTGTTTTTTTAAACTTCAAATTTGCATCATCACCATCATCACTCCACTTTCCTAATTCTTTCTGTAAGAAAAACAATCTCTTCCACTATCTGAATAACACTCACAAGGCGAAAAATAATCAATATAGTGAACTTAACCATCCGGTTTTTGCACAAAAATGTGTGTTTGTGTGCGTACATCGATAGGTGTCTGTACACACACCATAGTGCTGGAATACACGACTAAATTGGGAATACATTTTGGGATAAATGAATGTCTGTATGTCTGTGTCTGTTTGTATGTGTGTGTGCGTGGGTGGGTGAGTGAGTGGGCGGGAGGGGGTTGGGTATAGATGGAATTAAACTCTGTCAGTCGGTAGGCATCTTTTTCGAAATACTTAAACTACAAAAATGCAGTTGTGATTACAAGGGTATTACACACCAATAACAAGAATGTTACATGCATACGCGGAGACACATAGATAGATAAACAGACAGACAGATGGAAAAGTGCCGAAGAAAATGTACACCACCGACACAGGCATGTGTCTGTCATTCATCTATCTATCTAGAAGGAAAAAAAAGGCAAAGCAACTATTTCACCATAATACCTTAGTTTTTCAATTATCAATCAGACGATTGAATACTCTTTTAAAAACAACAACAATAAAGAAGGACGATGAAAAATCGAATTTCACAAGTGGAATATTCACAGTACTTGGATTAGTTGATCTCTCTTGAGTAGAGTGTGTACGTGGGCGTGTACGTGAGTGTGTGTCAGCGTATATGACTTCTCCTCACTGATGATGGATGCTCTATATCCGAATTTTTATTCGCTAACTTCTGTATCCACTGAACCATTGGATCCTCGTGTTCGTCGTCGTTCACTTGTCTGGGGAGTTAATTCTAGTCTACCATCGGCAACCACTACTACTACTACTACTCAAATAAATACTACTAACAGTGATAATATCAGTAGTAGAAGAATGACTACTCCAAAACTAAATGACAATATTGTCATCCTACCGCCATATATGTCTTCAAATTATGCTCAAATCCCTCCATTAAAGACGACAGGAGTAGTGACACGTCGACGCAGTGCAAGTCATAATCCCTGCAGTCGGAATCAACTACTATATCCAATTAACAATACTACTATTACTACTATTAATAATAATAATAATAACAGTTCTCAGTGTTCTTCAAAATCAATAACCCCACCGCCAACATTGCCACCGCCTCCTCCTCAATTCGCTGATAATTATCATCAGACGGCAAGAGAAGAAGAAGAGCGAGAGAAAGAGAATAGAGAGGAGGTTCCTCTTCGTCTAACACCCTCATCAGAAATATCACCGCCACTACAACCACCGACACGACAACCGAGTCAATTTCAATATATGTCTAAACGACGTTTTAAAGATGGTTGTATACCTTTGTCTTCAGAAGTGTCAACACTTCCAATGACTTACAATACCCTGTCACCACCAAGATGTCGAAAATTATTGTTTCCTGCATGCACACAAAATGCGAATCCACCTCAATGTCCATCAACGCCGATGATGGCGACAAGAATGAACCATTCTACTGGAGGAAAATTATGCAACAATAAAGGTGATATGATCCCGAATCAGGATTGGCATCAATTTCAACGGTCATCACTGCCACCTCCACAACGCCAACAGCAACACCAGCAACAACAACACCAACAAATGCAGAATAATTTTAATCATATTTCAAAGTATGGAATACCGTCTAATCAACTTGTCAATGGAACTTATCCCAATGTCTACGCACCTCCAGTTTATCCTATGGCGGGTAATTCACGTCTACAGTCAGCTGTAAGTCTACAATCTTTAGATCAGTTAAAGTCCGTCGGAATGTTGAATCAACAAAACAGTCAGATGGGTGAGATAACAATGAATCACAGAGGTAATTACTTCCAACAGAAGTCCACTTTACCTTCATACTACCAGTATCAACAACCTCTGGTTCCTCGGAGGTCAGATTCTCTATCACGACATCCAGGAATGCTTAATTTGGAAAATTCTAATGTCAACAGAAGTGAAGTACGTCTAGGGACTACGTCTTTGGATAAATCAACTACCACGGGACATATGTCAAGAATTCGACCTATGGATAGAAGACGTTATACCCAGTATGGAATTAATTATCCTCTAGAGTTTGAAAGCGATTACATTAGACAGAGACAACAACAGTCTACAGTGCCGGAGCAACCATTCATGGATTATTATTGTTATCGTATGCCGACAACGGATTCTTTTATGCATAGTCTGGGTAAAAAGCTGCCAACGCCATCTCCGTCATTCTCTTCTGCTTTCCCGTCTACTACTACAATTCACAATAATAATAATTATAATAAAGAAGGCATAATGACTTGTGAATCAACATTTCCTGATGTACATTCAGAGAGTAATACTGATGAACTAGTTATGCCGTTGAATATTAGACGTCGAAGACCAGTCAATTCAAGAAGGGTTGGTTCATGATTTGTTTTTTTCTTTGTTTTATTTCAGTCCCTTCATTAATTTTCATGCGTTGTACTTGTGTTTTGTGGAGGGGGGGCACTTTTCATCACTAACGAACATAAGTAAGGGAACATTGGTCATAAGGCTATGAAGGCGTACTGTTGAAGAGTCGCCAACTGGGAGGAAACAGCTTCTCAGTGGTTCCCCAAAACTTTGAGTCCGTTCCTGCAACTCACAATTTTTTGTTTATTTAAGGGAAATCTCAGCACGAATACAGAAGGCTCATTCGGCACTTCCCAACTTGCACCATCTGTTAAGAGTAGACCTCATATCCGTCTGATCCGTCGATCAAAGGACGTGTGTACTGCACACCATTAGTTCGCTCTGTCCTCCTTTATGGCTGTAAAACATGACTGTTGATTGAAAGTGGGAGATATGAAACTCCTCGCCTAGGCGTCTGCGTTCTATCTCCCGTGTTAGGCCGTGTAATAGAGTCAGTAAAGTAGGTATGTGGGAGGAAAAATCAATCGAGGAGGTTGTGAGGTTACATCGATTGAGATGGTTAGGAAATGTTTTACGCATGCCTAGCTATCCATCGGCTTCGTCGATGGGCAATGCTAGGTGACTGACAAAGGATAAATCACATCGGAAAAGAGCTAGCACATGGTGGTCTAACTAAAAAATGGCTTCATCAGTTAGTGAAATCCATAACAGTTAGTTTAAGCCGACCAGCCAGCCACGTAGGGAGGTGTACACTTCATCGCTGGTCGAGGTACTCGGAACGTTGAGAACCAATGAAGGCTGGAGACAACTGACGATATGGCTGGCTCAGACGCATTCACTCTTTGTGATTTTTCCATATTCAATGAAGGTGTACTGTTCTTCCATATGACCATTCTTTTCCCATCACACATTTCTGTTATTTATCTCTCTTTTGAATCTCTCTTTACTCTCTTCTTTTGCTTTGTGTGGTACATGGAGGGAGAGTGGTAACTCGAAGTGCTGCACTTCTATGCAAAGTTCTATATTGAAACCAGTCAGTCAGTAATTGAATTTTAGTGGATTTCTCAGACACAGGTGTAACAGAGTAGACTGTTGAGATATGTACTGATAAATTATGTGAACTAAAGGTCTTCTGAAACTTCCCAACGATCATTAGTTCGACATTCTGTCGAATCTAGAAGCTTCGCCGTGAAAAAGAGAGGTTGTACAAAATGAGAAATAAATCTGGCGTTAAGAGAATGAACACTTTAATTAAAGCCGAATTACAAAGATTAAATGCTCTCTATAACCAGAAGTTTCTTTCATGTAAATCCTCATCTAATATGTGGAAGCTATTAAAGGAAATCACAGGTGGTAAGCAAATAATAAATGATACTTCTGTTGATGTTGATATGCTTAATAAATCCTTCATATGTATCCCTGCAGATGTTATGATTCCCAAATCTAATAGTATAAATAATGACTGCTTCTCATGTTTTAACACGAATGATGTCCTCAAGTGTCTCCAGTCTCTCAAACCTACCCAGTCCCTTGGTCCTGATGGAGTTCCTGCTGTTATCCTTATGAAGTGTGCTGACATCTTATGTTACCCATTAACCGACATTTTCAATGAATCTTTTTCCAAAAGTATTATTCCTGACTCATGGAAAAATATCAAGGTTGTTCCAGTGCCCAAATCAACAAGTGGACCTACTGTCAAGTTTAGACCCATTGCTATTACCTCACCTTTTTTAAAAATTATGGAAAGACTTATTTTACTTAATCTTGAACCCTCTTTAGAGCCTTTTAATGACCCCAACCAGTTTGCCTATAAACATAGTAGGTGTACCTTAGATGCCGCTGTTGTTCTATATCATAATATAGTCTCTAGTTTAGATAGAGGAGCTAAATACGTTAGGTGTGCCTTTCTCGATTACACATCTGCATTTGACTCTGTACCTAGGTTTCTCTTGTTAAGTAAGCTTGCTGCAACACAGAGTGAGAGCTGGATAAATAAGTGGTTGTATTCCTACTTTTCTGATAGGAAGCAGTACACAGTCTACAATGGAAAGTCCTCCACTACCTCACTTACTTTAGCTGGTGTTCCTCAAGGTGCTGTTCTTTCTCCTTTTCTGTTTTCTTTTTTCTTACATGACTTGCCCCATTCTGATGTAGCAACTTTTGTCAAGTACGCTGATGACCTCCCTGTCTCCATGCCTGTCAACTCTCAGTCAGACTGTTCCATACTAAATAACTTTCTCTCGGAAATTAGTCAGTGGTCCTCTTCAAACGGTCTTAAGCTGAATCCGTCTAAATGTCAGGTAGTAAATTTTACTTTCAGACGAAAAAGTGACCTTCAACAACTAGCTAGCTCACATGGTCCCACTATCATTGACGGCATAGAGGTTGAAACTACATCAAATGCCAAGTACCTTGGACTGAGTATTTCCTCCGATCTTTCCTGGTCCTCTCACATTTTGCTAGTTACTAGAAAGATGTTTCGCTTAACGTTCTACGTTAGGAAGTTTAGGCAGTCTGGTATAAAGCAGTCTTTGCTTTCTCAGTTTGTCAATTCCTGTATTCTACCCATCCCTCTTTACTGCTCCCCATTAATCTTTCCTGGACTACTTAAGAAAGACTTTGCTTCGCTGCATAGGGCACTAAAAGCTGTTAGTAGGGCTAGTGGGATTTCGTGAAACCAACTGGTTAACACAATTGGGGATAGACATATAATGTCACGTAAGAAACTAGCGAATTCCATATTGTCAGACCCCGAGCATCCTCTCAATACGCAGCTCTCTCCTTGCATTTCATCTGGTAGAACTAGAAGCAACTATAGGAGGCTATATGCTAGAACTACCAAGTACAAAAACTCCACAATATCTTATCTGGCACAGCTGTTATGTGATGAGAAAATTGTTAGGTATGACACGATCAACTTACTGCAGCACTCTAACAAACAGTTCCTATTAGTTTTTGTTCTCCTTTCTTTGTTACTATTATATTGTTGCTCACTTATTCTATTACACACTAATTTTCTATTTCATATCCTGTGGTGCATTGTTTAAAATATGAATGCAATGCTGTTCTTCTTTATTTCTTTTATTTCTCTTTTTTCCTTTTGTTGTTGCTTTTTATTTTTAAAATCTTATAAAATTTATGAGGTAATTAGATGCAATATTGTAATGCACGCTGAAAATTCCATACCTGTACCACAAATACTGTTTGGAATAAAGCTGTTATTATTATTATTATCCCATCCAAGACTAAAACTTGACACAGAGTCGTACCGTTTATGAGTTTTGACTCTGGGTACATGGAGAACTGAATGGTTTTTGTTCGTTGGCCTGAAGATTACTAACTATTTTGGTTGATAAACGTTGAGCAAAGGGTCATACACATGGAAAAATTCTCAAAGTGAAGTTAATCTTCTGTTTGTCCTCCAATATGTAACGAATAACTAGTTCCCATAAAGGTATACGTGCATTGAAGGTTAACTGGTAGAGAATGCTTACCAACTACTCCACACATTGTCCTGGGTCCAACTCCCAAACGCTGCACTCCTAAATCTAGTTCCATGGAAGAAAACATTACCTCTAGCGAAACTTCGAAACTCAAGTTTTAAGCCCTATATTTTGAACTCAGGACGCCAAAGAATGAAATAGAAAATCGAGGCATAAAATGAGTAGAATTTAGCAGAGTAAAAACTCTCTTTACGATGACCTTATTTTCCTAGTTATGCAATCAAATGTTTATACACACAGATTATGGCAGATAATGACGCATATTTTCATTCTGTATGAATGCTACAATTCCTACAGTGAGCGAAAGTATCGGATTGCAATAATTTTGGTTAAGGCGATATGTGAATGATAAACCTTTAATGAGAAAAAGGGAAACTTCATGGGGTTGGTCTTTCCTAATTTGACAAAAATAGATAATTGTTGAGTTATATTCACGGTGCAGTATGAATGTGTACTGCTCAAAAGCTACAGACTAACTCGAAACAAATGTTCAATGCTTCCTTACTACTTTGAATGTGATCCTCTAAATGATGTCACCTTCTGAAGAAATTTGCCTTCAGTGAGATAGAAAACTCCTCTATGTCATCTTTAAAGATCCACATGAGGGTTTCCCTGGAGCGGGATGTCACGATCTCTTAAAATCATGTCCAATCCATTCCCAATACCTTCGGCATGTTTTGGGCTGATTCGTTCCCAGAGTTCTCTATTGCTAATCCTCTTCTTGCTAGTCATCTGATCTTCAGTATAGAGCCAACGAAGGAGGCAAATTTTGATAAAAGTCTGTACTAGCCCAGGTGGGCTTCGTGTGCTTTTGGAAGTGTGTGGGTGGTTGTTACTTCCTGGCTGCCCACACCGTGGAAGTTGATTGAGTCTTCGGGTACCTGAAATAGAGAAAAGGTTAGTGTTGCGTGACCGCAGAGCCCAGGGGACAACTGCTTGAGGCCGGTCACACGCTGCCGGTTTTTGTTTGTTCTTTTTCGTTTGGTGTGTCTCAGTAGCATATTTATCACTTCTGCCCTTTGACACGGCATCAGGAAACGCGGTCGTTGTTAATCCGGGCCCCAACCGATCCGGCATGATATATTGTGGATTTGTTTGAATCATAGTGTAGGATTGGGTAGCTGCTTTTTGTCTAACCGCTATCCAAACAACCTTTCTGGCATGCTAGGACCTACAGGAACATAAGTTCCAGCCAGTGTAGCTCATTGGGTCATTGCGATATGCAAACCCGACCACCACGTCAAGGTAGCAGCTAGCCTGTTGGAAATACTCTTCGTGACGCGTCCGCCATGTCTTTGAACCACATGAAAGCATTGACCAGTAGATCATGTGGTACTACAAGTCCGAATCTCGTTTCATATATTGAATGCAGTAGATTTCCACATCGACTTCAGATTAGTGGATTTTGGGATCCTAACTGACTTTGACATCCTCATCTGTGTCGACTGTCTGTAATTGAAACGACGGTGCTTAGAAGATAAGTCGAACATTGGATTCCTCTAATATATTTTTGCCGTTAATAGTGATCTGTAGTAGATTGTAGTAATTAAAAGAGGGCAATTAAAATAAAAAAAGCCATGAGACGAAGAGAAATGCTTGTCAACTATGGCGCCAGAAAAATGAGACATATTATAATAAAGATGTATAGATCACAATGTCTTATTACTTGCTTAATATCACAAAATGTCTAAGTGATTCAGTCTAAGGATTCATTTCAGTATTATTTCTCAAATTTATTTTCATTTAAGGAAATTTATTGATTACCTGTCAAGTTATATGTTAGTTACCCCGTTGAATACTCAAGAGGGTTAAACCTTAAAGAAAATATGACTTTTCTCAAGATTGGAGAAACGCTTTACTGATGAGTCCCAGGTGACATATATTGTTTACTGACTTTGATCTTATGTTCTCTGAGCCGGACGGTTTATTTGTGAAGCTTTCATTGCCCTACTTGGCAACGCCTTCAGCGCACACTTCAGTTTGAAGTGAGCTTTTAGATGTCATCATGAGTTTATTGGTATATGTATACAAAAGACATCTCAGAAATCACCGCAAAACTCTTCAAACCTTTAGGAATTGACGTCGCACAAAAACCAACAAAATCACTTCACTCAGCCAGCTGTGTCAACAAAAAGACTCAGCAACGAAAGAAGATAAAACCAACATCATCTACAAAACAGATTGTAACAACTGCGGAAAAACACTACATTGGCCAAAGTTGGCGCCCCCTTCGTCTTCGTATCCATGAACATCCAAGCTAGCTGTCAAAAGACATGACATCCATTCCCTCACTCATATCGCTGCATACAGACAACCACAGACATCAATTCGACTGGGACAACCAGCGTTCAGATATTAGACACAGGAAACACCAAGAATGCTAGAGAATTTTTAGAAGCCTGCCTGGTATTCCAGTGAATCACCAATCAATAAACACATTGTCATGGACAAAATTTACCAACCGATAAGAAAGAAATCTCACACACAGCGAGTCAAACTTCAGGTCAAGGAAACAACCGACACCAATACCAACACAAGTAGCCTAGAGAGTGTGAAAACAAATAAAAACAACCAATCACGTTCAACGTGATCGCCAAGAAAGATGACTAATAAACTCATGGTGAAATCTAAAAGCTGACTTCAATAAATTGAAGTATGCGCTGAAGATGTTTCCTAGTGGTGGGGCAATGAAAGCCTCGCAAATTAACTATCCAGCTCAGAGAACACAACCACATCAAAATCATCCACCTGAGGTATAAATCTTCTTCATCGTATCTAGTTTACTGAATTTCTTTGACATAAATAACAGCTTAGTATCAGTTATTATAATGATCAGATCGACGGATTTTGATCACCTGTCATTTTATAGGGGACAGTTGCATTGTTCACTGAACATTGGCTAATTCACATCTCATTTGACCGTTCGAATAAAAATAACAGAGAACTAGTCAAAACTGGTAGCAATTTCCTATATAACATCTGACTATTACTATGTTACTATTATTGTTCTCATGCGTTCCCAGTAGAACATCGGGCTTCAACGGGAAATCTCCACTTTATCCAATTCTCTGAGGTTGTCTTTATCTGGGCCCACAATTCCACACAGCTTCTCAACTCCTTCTCACACAATCTACTTCATGTCACCCTCACACCGACTCACCACTCGTCTTTCATCATTCGGGTTTCACTCGGACGATGGCCTGACGCGTGTTGTCACCCGAAGGTCTCCTCAGCGTTTTTCTGATCCATCTTGACTTTTCTTCTGAATATTTGTTCAGCAATAGGTTCTTGATTGGTTCGTTCCCAGAGATTCGTGTTTGCTGATTCTTCCCCAATAGTCACTTGATCTTCAGTGTAGTGTTAGCGGTGGCAGTTGTTGGTAAAAGTCACGGGTAGCCTGTCAGAAATACTTTTTGTGACGGTTGGCGAAATGTCACTGAACCATATGGAAGAACTGACTGACTTTACACTGGTACTGAAAATCCGAATTTTGTTCCTCGTGCTGGGTGCAGCAGATTTCCAAGCTGACTTCAGAATGGTGAAGGTCTGTCTTGCTTTTCCCATCCTGGCTGGTTTTGACATCCTCGTCCCGTGCCAACTGTCTGTAGTTGAAACGATGCATCCTTGATAAGTGAAGGATGTAACCTATTTCAAACTTCTTTCGCTAACAGTGATTAGTGCTTGTTGTTGATGCGTTGGTTATCTTCACCACTTCTGGCTTGTTTACATTCACTTGAAATCGTGTTTCGCTACATCTTCTGCCAGTTTTTTGGTTTTCTTCTGTACGTCTTCAAGTGTACGTGTACTCAAGTTCTAAACCTATATACTCACTTTTTCAAAGATTTTTGAGTAGATCATAAAATTTGATTCCCACAAGAAGCTGTGACAAATAGCCAATTTAAATCTAATTTTATGTATAACCAGTTACCCCACGTTTTATTATTATTATTTCCTTTAATTCCTAGAGGAACATAGGGCTTCAGTCGCCTACGTCTCTATTGCGTTCGGTTCTCTGCTAAAGTTTTCACCTGGCTCCAAGTCTGCCCACACGCCTTCATCTACTCTTCACATGACCTCCTCCAAGTCACCCTTGCACTGACGACCAACTCGCCACTTCCCGTTTGGGTTCCACTCGGGCGATGGTCTGGCGTGTGATGTCACTTGATGGTTTCCTCAGAGTATGGCCAGCCAATCCATCTCCATTTCTTCCTGCCTATTTTTTTAACAATCGGTTCCTGCTGTGTTGGTTCGCTCATTGCCAGAGATCTCTGTTGCTGATCTTTTCTCACCCGCCATCTGATCTTGAGTGGTATTGAGCGAAGACAACTAATAATGAAGGTCTGTAGTTTGTCTGAGATGCTCTTTATGACGCGCCAAGTCTCTGTTCTGTATGTTAAGTAGCACTGACTTCACATTGGAGTTGAGAATCCGGATCTCACTTTTGATGCTGAGTGCTGTTGACCTCCAAACAGACTTAAGAGTAGTAAAAGCTTGTTTTGCTTTTCCGATCCTCGCTTTGATATCCTCATCAGTTCCATCAGCCTGTAGTTGAAACGATGCTTCCCATGTCGGTAGGCAAAAGAGGTTGTTTCTTTCAGGTTCCCCATGTACCTAACTAGAATTCAGATGGTTCATATGATTGATCTCTCTTAGATGAGTCATTCCAGGGTGCACTACACTGACGAGTTCGGCTCCAAACGAGTAAAACAGTGATCAGTGGTGTTCAGATTATCTTGAACTGGCTAGCAAGCACGAGTGTTTGACACATGACATCACATATTGTAATCTGAATAACTTCGGATTCGAAAAGAAATTTTATTGAATTTCACCCCAGAGATTTTGATTCTACATGATAAGGAGTCCAATATACACATCAGTAATGTGTCTGAATAACTCAGCCTGGTATGAAGGGTATCACTGGTGACTAATGATCTCGTGTTTTGTTTTTCATGAGGACAAATTAAGATGAAAAACAAGCAAATTGATAAACGCTGTAATTCAGACAACCCTTCAAACAATAAATACAATCTATTCGATATTATTTTATTGATTATTGACTGGATTATGCGTTAGACAGTGGGAAGCGAGAAGACAGCGATATCCTGGACCACCGACGTGAAGAACCTAGAAGACCTGGATTTCGCGCGTGGATGATTTATGTTTGATGTCACTCGCACAAAATCGAAGACTTACAAGCGAAAACCGACAAACTGGTCGAAGAAGCAGCCGGTGAACACAGCACTCCAGATGAACATAGACAAGACGGAGGTTATGAAAATAACCAACCAACAACAACAACAGCAGCAGCAACATCCAGTACCAATCGCCATCAACGGGAGGGATTTGAAAGAGGTTACTTCATTCACTTATCCAGGGAGCATTGTCTCAACTACAGGAGGAACGGACGAAGATGTCAAATCGAGAATCGGAAAGGCGAGAAACACATTCATCAACCTGAAACCAATCTCGAAATTTTCGTCACTCAACTCTGCATCAACAACATAATGATTCGGATTTTCAATACAAACGTCAAGTCACTTCTTCTATACGGTTCAGAAACTTGGCGGGTTACAAAGAATATTTCCAACAGCCTGTTGCAGACCTTTATCAACAACTGTCTTCGCTGGCTCTATACTGAAGATCAGATGGCCGGAAAGAACCACCAACAAGAAACTATGTGAAGAAACAAAAGAAGAACCAATCGCTCAACAAATATGCAGGAGAAAGTGGAGATGGATTGGACACTCGCTGAGGAGGCCATTGGGTGACATCGCGCGTCAGGCCAGTGCTCGAGAGGAGCTTGAAAGGGAAGCGGCGAGTGGGACGTCAGTGCAAGTGTGACATGGAGGAGATCGTGTGAAGAGGAGCTGAAGCAGTATGGACTAACATGGATGCAAGTGAAAAGTACAGTAGAAGACAGAAACAAGTGGAGACGTGCAGTTGAAGCCCTATGTTCCACTAGGAACCCAAGGGAACAATAATAATAATAATAATTCGGTGTTATTTTAATGAAGTTTTTTTGGTATACATGAATTTCCCATTACTAAATAATGAACTAAGCAATAAGTGGAACAACAACACATTAGGTGAGATAAAAAAAGGGATCCCAGAACCTTGCAGTCATAAGGTGAGCCTCTTAGACCATTCAGCCACTAGAACTCTATCCCATTCGCCGCTGAATTCCAACCTTACCAATTCTTGATTTTAGCGTAACCACCAGCCAATGTCCCCTTAAAATCATTGTCCTCACACTCAACCGGGTGGACCCCCGCCTGGTCATGACTCCTCTCTAGAACTCTGGGCAACTTCTCCCTGTAGCCAGTCAGTATCGACCATCAGATTAATATTTTTCGCGCTTGATCACGGATTAATTTTAGTTAGAGAACCACCGAACAGCCACTTTGTCCCATTTTGGGGATCTTCAGCGGTACACACCCATCGCCAGGGTTCTAACCCCAAGACTTCCCGGTTACGTCGTGAGCTCATAGATCATTGAACCTATGGAACGCGATCCAACCGCCTATGAATTCAAACTGCAATTATCTTTGGGCTCAATAAAATAAGCCAACGGGAAATTTAAATAATATTAATAATGAATACCACACCATGTACTACTTAAATCTATTTTAGTAGGTAGCCTACACCACATGGGAATTTTCTTAACATTTTATTTGTAATCAAGTCTTTACATCCTTCAAGAACGAAATAAACGAATAGACATTAGGCGTACTTAACGGCATTAAATCTATAGAAACAAAACTCTTAAATTTCCACCGCAAAGCAAACTATAAAATGGATACCCCATAAGAATGATGAATATGTTTCGTTATGCATCATAATAACCCAATGTTAAGAGGTTCGATAATTGGGAAAAGGTGGAACAAATGTAATCTACAAAGTAACAAAAACAAAACATTTTTACTAATATACATCGTAGTACCTAATAATAGTGGTAATAACACAGAGGAAACATTTTTTTACGTTCAAGAGTGTGAAGGTCAATTCAGGAGGCAACCATCCAACGAGCTAGCGCAAGAATGTGCATCTGTATGTACCTTTTTACCCGTGTGTATGAGTGTGTGCGTGTGTGTGTTAGCAACTGGTAGTACCGAAAGAATGTTATTTTTACAGCAAATAGTGGCTTATGCATAGAAGGCAAAATCAAAAAATCAAATCAAAAACATTAATCTAGATAAAATTTCAGGGCAATTTCCCCTACCCCCGCCATCTTCTCCTTGCCTTAAACACTTGCTAAACAAACAAGCAAACGAAAAGTGCGCCAAAATATTTTTGTTTTGTTTTAATATTCTATTAATGTAGGTCATTGATCATTGAATCAAAATGGCAGTATGAATAATTTAAATGTTAGGGTATTGATTTTTAAAAGCCAATAGTTGAATTGCTGGAATGTTTGTTTTAATTGATTACATCAATCTACCAAATTGATACACGGTTTCGATAGAGAAAGAAAGATCAGATTTGCAGTATAAAATGATGCCATCATTCTATTTCACAGGTTAACATCAGCTGCTAACTACCTCAAATTACAACGGTTATAAATAATAACATTTCGTGCTTTAATGTTTGAAAGGTAATAGAGAAAACATTATAAGATGAACGTATCCGAAATAGAAGTATTGCACTTACTACACTCTCTTTCTGTGTGCATAAGTTTGGTCTGAAAGATATGATTGCAATTGCTTCAGCAAATCGCAGTAGATTTTCTATCTTTTGCATGTTTAATGTTTTGAAGGATTTGGAAATCTCGACGAAATGACCCATATCCAGAAAGTATCTGGTAATTACACTATGTAAATATCTGCTTCCTGTTAAGCATAAGTTTCTTGGAATATGTTCTGAAAACGGCGGATAGAAGCCCTTCTTTCTGTCCTTCCAATGTACTTGCTGCTGCAGATGCACGTAAATTTATGAGTGCAGTTGGAGGTAACATCAGCAGGGTACTTATCCAGTTTCGATTGGTTTATAGAGCATGTAGTGCTGTATAGTATCACCAGCTTGGCTGCAGGGAAGCATCTCTTTATTGCACCTTTCATCTTCTTGTCAATCGTTTGTGACACTGCTTCTCTTTTTTGTATGGGAGGCAAATGAACACTTTCTTCTTTTCAACTGTAGGATACTTCTCTTTCTCATCTCTTTCTTTGCTGTACTTTAGGATAAATCCTTTTGGATACGCGTTTTTCCTAAGGCATTTTTCAACAAAGCTTAATCCTCTTTCTACCTTGTTAGGTGAACATAACTTCCTGGCTCTGTCGTGCAGTGTCCTTACTAATCCCTGCTTATAGCTTATAGGGCAGAAGCTGTTGTAGTGAAGGTATTGTCCAGCCCAGGTTTCTTTTCTGTAGATGGACTTTTCAGCCGTCCCATCGTTTCTTCTTTTTATATTTAGGTCCAGTAAATTAAACTTGTCGTTGTGCTCATATTCCACTGTGAATTTAATGTTTGGGTGGATCTCATTAAGGCGGTCAAATAATACGGATGGCTGACTCATATAGTTACAAACAACAAACGTATCATAGATATATTGACAATAATATGTTGGTTGATTGATAGCGTCACTCAGTCGAGTCTGTTCGAGATAGCCCATGAAGATGTCTGCTAGAATGTGTCCTAGAGGTGAACCCATGGCGACCCCATCAATTTGTCGGTAGAATTGGTTATTGAATTTAAATTGGATGTCTTTTATGCAAAGAATTAGTAGTCGTTTCATCTCTGACTCTGGTAATGGTAATAGATCTGTTTGTTTACAAATGATATCTATTGTTTCCATCACTGGTACATTTGTAAATAAGGCAGTCACGTCGTATGACACCATTATTTTGTTTGATATATCAGCATGGTTGACTTCTTTGGAAAATTGAAAGGTGTCATTCAAGCTATGATTTGCAAATTTCTGTTGAATTGGCTTCAATAAATCAGCTAGCCATCGAGCTAGTTTGTGGGTCTTAAGGCCACATTGGCCTTATGGATTTTTGGTAGACCGTACATAAACAGAAAGCGTCCACCTTATGAGCTGAGTTCGTTGTAACTTTTGTTGTCAATCAGTTTCGTGATGAGGCGTTCTTTGCGGCATTTTGTTTTCTTTATTTTCAAATGACGTTGTTCCATCCTTCTTAGTTTTGTTCACCTGAAATTTTTCGAAATCGTTAAGAATTGTCAACATTTTATGTACATAATCAGTTTTATTCACAATAACAACTCCAGAGCCTTTTTCGGGTCTAAACATGACAAGGTCATCATTTTCACATAGTCTTTTTAGTGCCGCTCTATGCTCGTCACTAAGCATCTTGTGTTAATACTATTTGTCTTCTTTGTAAGCTTGAGAATTCCTTCATAAAGTGTCAGTAGTCATAAGAAGTTATTAGACAACAGATAGAGGTGCCAAGGGGTAGACGTCGCAATGAACCAGGATCATTTGGTGGACCGCTGAAAACCAAGGAGTACTGGACAGCTATTTTACTGTAGTCCGGGACTCGGTTATTTATTTATGCATGAAAACACAAACCTAGTGCATTTGAAGCACCAAGAGATATACTCCCAAGCCCTTGATTTGAAGTGTAATCCATAATTCGGTGGAGAAGCGCCAGCAGCTACATTCCCATAGTTTCTAGTGACCGAAACAGGTTCGTACGCGACTGGATGTCTTCAGATACCGTCATCAGTTTGGAATCAGACTTTTCTAGCCCTCTTACCTAGATACACCTGCATATCGACCAGTCCTGTTGTAAGTGGTAGACGTTCGCATTTGCCCTTCCACTTTTGTCAGGACTTACCAGGTAGAGGCTGTGAGGGGATTGAAGTCTACCCACTCTCTGACATTATTTAGGCATAACCTCAGATTCGGAAGACAGCTCGTTGAAATTCAATGCAGCGGGAAAGGAAACGCCAGTTTGATGACTCCGTGTGTTAAGACAATGATCTTTTAAAAAATTGGGAATTGTAATATCGATCATGATGATGAGTCAGGCATACTACTGAATAAAAAAATTAAGTAGTGAGCACCCTCCGGAATATAACTTATTCTCTAAATTACATTGTTTCTTAAGATTCCAAGTAATTAATATTCACTAGTCTCAACGAAGTTGGAATCAAAGTCAGAGTCCATATAAATTTTGAATGGCCTAGTCATATTGTCATTGTCGACTAATAATAATAATAATTTGCTTTATTCCATAACAGTACTTGTGATACAGAATGGAATTCTCAGCACTTTTACCACAGTATTGCGCATCCAGTTTGTGCATTAACAATAAATAAAATTCTACATAGACTAAGGAAATCTCAGTTCATTATGACAACAACATATTGGCATGTCGGTAGCAAAGCCAAAGTTGAACAGTGTTTGAAGGTGTTAGAAAAGTAGGTGCTATCATATTTACTGGCGTAAGCGAGAGAAAGAAACAATGCAGCACATAACGGAAAAAGAAGAGAGATAAAGGAAAAGAGAGAAAGAAAATGTTGTACCTATTGATGATGTGAGTTGGAAAAGACGAGATCCAGTTTTACCACTGACTATTTAATGAATTGTAGGTGTCACGCCTAATGCTTTCTTTATCACACAGAACACGAGCTAAGTAGAGTATGGTTGAGGTTTGTACTTGCTTGCTGGTGCGAGCATATAGTTTTCTATATAGGCTTCTGGTCGTGCCTGATGAGATACAAGGGGAGAGTTGTGAATGAAGAGGGTGGTGTGAGTTAGACAAAATGGATTTGACCCATTTCTCACAGGAGTCCATGTGCCTGTCGACCAGAATATTAACAAGCTGGTTAAGTGGCACGTTGCTTACCCTGCTGACAACCTTTAACATTCTGCGTAATATGTATTAGTCTTTCTTCAGTAGCCCTGGAAAAACTAAGGGGAACAATAGAGAATAATAGGCAGGATGCGAGAATTAACCAGTTGTAGGAGTAAGGGTTGGGTAATACCAGAATGTTTTAACTTCTTAATGTAGAAGTTAAGACGGAATATTTTCTTAGAAATTGCTAAGATATGAGACGACCAGGAGAGATCGGCATAGAGAATGACACCTAGGTATTTAATTTCCGATTTGGTTTCTATTTCAGTGCCGTCTATGTTGCATACGTCGTGAGAGCCAACCAGTTTGTTTAGGTCGGATTTATGCTTGAATGTGAAATTGACTGTTTGGCATTTGGAGGGGTTTAGGGTAAGACCGTTTTCCTTGGACCACTGGCTGATTTCTGACAGAAAGCCATTAAGTTTAGAGCAGTCACTTTGACATTTGACAGGCAAAGATACAGTCAGATCGTCAGCATATTTGACAAAATTAATGTCATTTGAAGATGGTAAGTCATGTAGAAAGAAAGAAAAGAGAAGTGGGGAGAGTACAGCGCCTTGGGCGACTTCGGCTTCAGTGAGTACAGAAGAGGATGATTTACTTTTGTATACGGTGTACTACTACATGAAATCCTGTCAGAATTAATCAAAAAGCAAAAAAAAAACATACCAATTCAGACATACAATCGTCATACAGCAGACTATATATTTTGAAATAACTTGGCAATATTTAGGACACATTAACCTTTTTTAAATTATTAAAACAGCTGACTTGTCTAGGCAAATAAGACACTGACAATGTTTTACTCCTTGTTACGTAACACAATAAGCAGACAAAAGTTATCAGTAAAAAAGTAGACTAATGAACAGATAGACAATCCAGGGGTGCTGTGGGAGACATGGAGAAACACTGTGAAGAAGGCAAAATGACGAAAGTCGCCTAAAGAATCGAAATAAAACTCCTCGTTAACATTTGAAATGCCTCTGCGTCAAAAGATTAGAAACTTCTCCTGTTCTATAATATCTTATATATATATATATATATTTATATTTATATGTGATGTTTCATGCTGTACAATTATATTTCTGACAAGAGTCATATATATCATCGCAAATGTATCCCTGATTATTTCAAACAGACTTTTTTTTCTGAGAAAAATATGTGACCTTTTTAAAGCAAAAATTTTGTCATTAGCTAAAATTCACGACATAGCGCGACCATTTCAAAATGTCTTCTTCGATGATTTACTGTCTTATCTTCGCCCTGCTGTTACCCTACTGGTCACGGCTCCACACTAGAACCCCAGGTTAACTGCCTACCTGAATAGGGCCAGTTACTAGTGAGCATCAGATTAATTTTCAAGTACTGGTTTTTGTAGGGATGTTGTTTGATTGCATGAAGGATTTCATCATGAGTTGACATCAATTAGAGAACCACTGGATAACCTGCAAGGAGTACTGGAAAGCTGTTTCATCCTAGTCTGGGACTCTTCAGCGGGTTGAAGATAAGGCAGTAACTCATCGGAGAAATCAGTGCGAAATGGTCGCGCTATGTCGTGAATTGGCAGAAGTTAGAATTCAAGGACCATTGGATCGGGTCCCAGTGGCTCAATGGTCTACGAGCTCGCCTTGTAACCAGAAGGTCCTGGGTTCGAACACCATGGTGTGGGTGCGTACTGCTGAAGAGTCCCAAACTAGGACAAAACAACTGTCCAGTACTCCTTGCAGATTTTCCAATGGTTCTCTAACTGATGTCAGCTTATGATGAAATCCTCCATGCAATCAAACAAAATCCCTACAAAACTAATACTTGAAAATTAGCTAAAATTACTTACGTTTACTTGAGACACTGCTGATGACCAAAACGGATTCGTCAACTTAGGTTGTTTAGTTTTAAATCTAATTCACGATGTATACAGTACGAGAAGGTGTTAGATTTCCTTGCTTGATTCACATTTTTACAGCCTGAGTGATTTCCCCCTTCTAAAAGGAAACTGTGGGGAAGTATGATCACCTCCTGGAACACTGTGTCAATTTGCGAATCTGATTTCTTGAAAGATGAGTTCACCCAATTAGCTGGCTAACCAGAAATAAATCAGGCGGTTTGAATAGACTCAGCAGTCTGAGTTGAGTTAAACTGGATATACCGTTGATGAGTTGGGCCTTAAACAGGCGAAAGGATCATTCGATGTTCAGCTCACTTCAATTGGCCTAGCAAGCTTGACTAATTTGATGTGAGTGAAATATGACTACTTATCTCAATCAATCAGTCAATCAGCAGTATGTGCTGTTATGCATTTTATATCTTTTTCGCTCTTTTTTGAAATTCTACGGCGTTGTGTGTATGCATCTATTTTCATTCGATTGCATCTCCTGTTCTATTATAGTGGGTAGAGGGAATACTGTTCTGTCCTCCAGTCAGTTCTTTTCCTTGGACAAATTCATTCTCAACAGCTAGCCGTATAGTTGTGTATTTTTATGTAAAGGTTGCATGGATTTATTTTGTACATATTAATACAGGTTTCACCATGCACATAACACGACCTTTCGCAGTGCAGAGAAGCTAGAGAAGCACTTATGTTGTCTAATCTTTTATTCCCTTTTCTTATGTGATTGTGTTCTCTGAGCTTGGTAGTTAATCTGTGAAGCTTTCATTGCCCGACTAGGCAACATCCTGGCAACCACCTTGAACGCGATTGGTTGTCTTTGTGTGTTTTCACACTCTCTAGGTTACTTGTATTCGTATTGGTCTTGATTGTTTCCTTGACCTGAAGTTTGACCCTGTGTATGTGAGATTTCCTTCTTATCGGTTGGTAAATTTTATCTATGTCGATTTGTCTATTGATTGATGATTCACTGGAATATCAGGCCGACCTCTAAAAATTCTCTAGAATTCTTGGTGTTGTTTCTTCTGTCTAACATTTGAATGCTAGTTGTCCCAGTCAAATTGATGTCCGTGGTTGTCTGTATGTGGCTATATGAGGGAGTGCATGTCATGTCTTTTGACGGCTAGCTTGGATGTTCATGGATACGAAGCCGAAGGGGATTTCTACTTCGGCCAATGTAGCGTTTTTCGGAATCGTTGCAATTTATTTTGTAGATGATGTTGGTTTTATCTTCTTTCGTTGTTGAGTCTTTTGGTTGGCATAGTGCTGGCTGAGTGTTGGTTTGTGTGTGACGTCAATTCCTAAACGTTTGACGAGTCTTGCAGTGATTTCTGAGGTGTCCTTTGGTAGGGCGATTTTCTTTGTGCTTTCAATTGGGGCCTTTGATTTGGTAGGTTGGCTTCGGGTTATATGTTTTTTGATGAAATTCCGTCAATATCTATTCCTTTGGAAGACGTTTGTATGCAATTCCTTTTGTGTGTTATTGGATTGTTGCTGTTGTAATTCAGTATTTGGTCTGTGTGAGTTGATTTTCCATAAACTTGAGTTTTTAATTCCCCTGTGGTTATTCGCTTGACTAAGACGTCCAAAAATGGAATTTGATGTCCTTGAATCCGTTGTTTATTAATTTGCTAGTTTTGTGCAACTCGTTTCTTTTGATTATTACAAATGTATCATTTACGTAACGTATCCAAATCAACGTTCATGTCAAGGAAACAATCAGTACCAATACCCATACAAGTAGCCTAGAGGGTGTGAAAACACACAAAGACAATCAATCACATTCAAGGTCACCCACCGGTAGAGATGACTTATAAACTAAACTCGTGGAGAAATCAAAAAGCCTATTTTAATTCAAATTGAAGTATACGCTGAAGATGTTGCCTAGTGGTAGGGCAATGAAAGCTTCACAAATTAACTATCCAGCTCAGAGAACACAACCACATAAAAATCATCCACCTGAGCTGCAATTCTTCTGCATCATATCTACATCTTACGAGCGGAACACATTTTATCCCTTTGCAAATTATCTTGAATCCTGATTCATTTGTAATGCTGCAATCGCTTACACTCCTATGCAGACATTCAGAATATTGTTCTGAAACCTGCTGAACAACTGATATATTTGACTTCGTAGAAGCAGATAAGTTGATCCACACACATGGCAGTGGTTGACTGTTGGAAAACCAAGATTATCTAGATAAAAATAATGATAATGATAATAATAAAAGTTTTCAAGTGTTGGTTTGTAGGGATTTGATTGGTTACAGGATTTTCATCATGAGCTGACATTAGTTAGAGAACCATTGGAAAACCAGCCACAGGGAGTACTGGACAGCTGTTTCGTCCTAGTGTGGGACTCTTCAGCAAGACGCACCCACCGGGATTCGAACCCAGGATCTTCTGGTTACAAGGCGAGCTCGTATACCATTAAGCCACTGGGACCCGATCCAATGGTCCATGAATTCTAACTTCTGCCAATTCACGACATAGCGCGACTCCTAGCCAATGTCTTCCGCGTAGTGTTTCTATATCGTGTACAGAGTTTACGGCATGATATTTTCGCTTCGGACGGCGATCTTCAAGTAAAAGATCAGTTGACAGCAGATTGTCTGACACAGTTCTATCTGATCTGAAGCGGAAACCAATCCATCATTATGGGATCTCTTCTTTTTCTCCCTCGAGAAATACACGATAACATTTTGCTGAATGACAATTATAAAAAGTTCATCAGTACATTTTGCGAACCCAGAGAACCACTCAGGAATGGTCATCTCATGTGTTAGGATTAACCGTCATCTATCTAGGATAATGCTTGTTTTCATGGAAAATTCCCATTGTAACGTATAGAAAATCAAAACAACGAATTTATTATCAAGGTGTACAATCGTATATATATGGTTTTTCAGAAGTTATATCCGGTGAGGGAATTGAATTATAGGTGTGAATGCATAAAATAATAATAATAGTAGTATGAAATGCAACCAGAAAATCCCGGGTTCGAACCCTGGTGGGTGCGTACTGATGAAGAGTCCCAGATTAGGACAAGACAACTGTCCAGTATTCCCAGATTTTTCAATGGTTCTTTAACCAATGTCAGCTCATGATGAAAATCCTGTAACCAATCAAATCCCTACAAACCAACACTTGAATATCAATGAGATGCTCACTAGTGACTTGCCCTATTCAGGTAGGTAGTTGCCTGGGGTTCTAGTGAGAAGTTGTGACCAGTAGGGTGCAGCAGGTCGGGCGTGAGAACAAATACTCGCCGAAGACATTGGCTAGGAGTCGCGCTATGTCGTGAATTGGCAGAAGTTAGAATTCATGGACCATTGGGTCGGGTCCCAGTGGCTTAATGGTCTACGAGACAGCTCGCCTTGTAACCAGAAGGTCCTGGGTTTGAATTCCGGTGGGTGCGTACTGCTGAAGAGTCCCAAACGGCTGTCCAGTACTTCCAGGTTTTCCAATGGTTTTCTAACTAATGTCAGCTCATGATGAAAATCCTGTAACCAATCAAATCCCTACAAACCAACACTTGAAAGGAAAAATTTATTGTAATAAGGCAAACTCGTCGGAATACGGTAGATAACTTTAACTGCCTTGTTAACATTGACTATTTTATGACTATTTTTCTGTATGTGTAATATGATTGCAGTAATTTTCTTCAGCTCATAAGTTCTGTTCTGCTTTGCGGTAAACGAGGTTGTATTACCAGCCATAATCATTCTAGTTTTATTGGATTTCTTCCTTCAAATTTGATGGGGCAACTTGACCTGACGCATTTTCGGGCAATTTACTGCCTGTTCTGTTCAGCTGCGTTACATTTCCATTGGGTCACACTAGTAACTAGTGTGACGTGTCTAGCCCTTTTTGTTTTGGTGCAGACTGAATTCTATCAGTCAGGTTTGCAATGTAGCCACCATTCTAGGTAGCTCCCCATCACGGTGAACATTGATTTGATGGTATTAGATGGTTGAAGACAATCGGCCAAAGGAAACCCAGCCTTGGACCTAGGTTTCGTGCTAGTTGGCATTCACAAGTCAGCAAGGCGTATCTGCAACCAACTTGAAGGAACTCATGTCCCTTCTTCTGAGATTCAAACCCGCGTCACCCAGTGAGTACTGCAGTCAGAGACGTTACCATTGAGCTATGCAGGTTGGCTAGCGATTGACCTCCTGTAGGATGGTAGTGGGTACTTTGATTGGACACTAGTAACTAGTGTGACGTGTCTAATCCTTTGTTTGGTGCTACTGTCTCTGTGAAAATCCCCTTTTATCAGAGGAGTTAAGAATTCTACATTCAGAACCGAAGGGTGTATGGAATTCATAATCTCATTACATGGCATCATAGTTATCCGTCTGAAAGATCTCTGTGGAAATCAGATGGTTTCAAAACACTTCTCGTCATATATCGAAATTCAATCTGGGTAACTGCTTTCAGTCAAGAAACTCTAAAGTACTTTTGATGATTCAAGTGTTGGTTTGTAGGGATTTGATTGGTTACAGGATTTCATCATGAGCTGACATTGGTTAGAGAACCACTGGAAAACCTGTGAGTACTGGATAGCTGTTTCGTCCCATTTCGGGACTCTTCACAGTACGCGCCCACCGGGATTTGAACCCGGAACCTTCTGGTTACAAGGCGAGCTCGTAGACCATTAAGCCACTGGGACGCGGTCCAATGGCCAGTCCATGAATTCTAACTTAAATGGATTCGTGATTTTTAGCGGACCACCAACCAATGTTTTCGGTGGAACTCCATCCTCACTCCCGACTGGTCAGGAGTGGAATGGTTTAATTCATTCCGCAATATCTAGGCACAAAGCATCAACAGAATGAAGAGTTCGTACGCATCTACTGCTTACTTCGCAAGTCCCTCATCGTGTCGGGTGTGAGGATAAATACTCGCCGAAGACATTGGCTACTGGTCACGCTATGTTGTTAGAACTCATGGGCCATTGGATCGGGTTCCAGTGGTCTAATGGTCTACGATCTTGCCTTTTACCCATAAGGTCCTGGGTTCTAACCCCGGTGGGTGCGTACTGATGAAGAGCCCCGAACTAGGCTGACGAAACAGTTGTCCAGTACTCCTTGCAGGCTTTCTAATGGTTCTCTGACCAATGTCAGCTCATGATGAAATCCTGTAACTTTTGATGCTATTAGGATATAGGCAGAGGTATTATTATTCCTTTGTGTTATGAATGGAACATAGGGCGTCAACAGTACATCGACATTTCATCCGCTTCATCGAATTCCTTTTTTAGTTCACTCCAGGATTGCCCATAAGCTTCCGTGTCCTCCTCCTCCTCACACGATCTCCACCATGTCATCTTCGGATCGTCGCCTAACTTATCGTGTCCCATTTGTGTTCCACTTGAGTGCCTGCCTAGCACGGAATATCACTCAACGATCTTCTCAGTGCATGTCCAATCCACCTCAGTTATCTTCAGCATGTTTGTTAAGGAATAGGTCCTTGGTCGGATCGTTGTAAAGATAATAATGAATGAATTTGAATAAAGCAAGAACAACAGTGGTTTTTGCAGAATAAAATGGTACCATCACTGTTTATTTCGCTGCCTTCTCGTCAGCTGCTTACAGGTCAAAGACATTATTAAATGTATCTACAAAAACTATTTTAACATACTTGAACAGAGTTCATTGTAAACAAAAAATCAATCGATCAGTAATTGCATACAGTAATTATATATACATATATATATGCAATATTAAATACTATTCTGAACAATAATAATCATGCACAATGGAAACTTTTCAGCATTTCGCCTTCAGATGAAAGAGAGATGAAAATATCCAGTTACCAGACAGGGCAAGGAAAGACTGATACCTGTTTCTTTCTGAACGCACAAGTCATGCTTCAGGCGCTCGATGGAAATGGCTTCATCAAACTTAAGGAGAATTGAGCTCTTTTGCTTATTGATAATTATGAACGACTTTTTGACCTCCACCTCATGACCCGTGTCAAGGAGATGCCTGGCGATGGCATGAAATAATGAATGAATATTTGACTTCAGTTAATTTTTCCTTGTCCAATGTATCGTACAACCTAAGGTGGTAGTTGTCGTGGCAATTTAATCTTCTCTTCCTTGGTATATAAATTCTTTCATTTGTTTTTCCCTCTCTTCCACTCTAGGCTCATGTTGTCTCAGCTTTTGAGCAAAGTTTGAATAATATGTCCCAACGTCTACAGAATTTAACGAATACAACAACAAAGAAAGTAAGTTACTTTTGATGAATTGTAGTCATTATTTTTCATTTGATTTCATAACGATGCGTATACTATTCACACCACCCACCCCACCCGAACCCCAGATTATCTCAATGTATTCCTTCATTGGAAACAGTCATTCATTTGTCCATGATTCATGTTGATTAGAATCAACTATATCTCTAACTGACGTGATCTCATTAATGTGTTCTACTTATTTGTAATTAGTAGTATATATATATTGTTCTGTTCTAAGCATTCACGGAGTTGACAGTCTTTGGAGTAGATGTTTTTGACTGGCATTTCAATCATCTTCAGGAAATTTTCGTTTTTCTCATACTTTTCCGTGCTTACTGGTAGGCTGTTCGTTTGGTAATAACTTCAAGTTGTTAACAGGAGTAGAATTCGGCTGTTGTGGTGGAATATAATTCAAAATTATACCCTAGTAGGTCAGGGTCTGTTACATTATCGGAAAACAGGAATTTCAAAGCATTCCTTTGTAGGCATTTGATTGGTTTGAAGTTTGATCAAGGACTGATTTCGCTGAGACATCCACTGACAAAAGTTACATTTTTATGGGTCATTGAATTTCGTTTCACTGGCTGAACGATTTCTGACCTGTAACCTGAAGGTTTTGGGTTCGACACCTGGTGGAATCATAGGTGCGCTTTGATGAGGAGTCTCAAGTAAGGACGAAACTGCCGTTCAATACTTTCTGGTTTCCAACAGTACTCCAACTGATGCCAACTTGTAATTTAACTTAACAACAGTAGATTCTGTGCAAACTAACGCATGAAAACGAATCTGAAACACCGTTGACTTATTAAAGAAGGAATTTGTCACCGAAAATACCCATTGAGTCATAAAGAAAATAAAAGACAGATTCAGCGAAGAAAATTTTCTTTATCGACGAAATCATCTTTAGAGGCTGTACAATCGTATTTATGCTTACCAAAAATGTACAGTAATCTATTATTGAGTAATAGGGGGGCGCTGACATAATTGTTGAGTGTCAGTTTAACAAGTGTGAAGAGTGTGTGAAAATATGCAAAAGGAGCATACGAGAGTGATAATAGTGAATTCATTATTAAAGCGAAAGTAAACTAAAAGTAAGATTAAAAATTACAAAAAAAGAAAAGAAAAGAATCACAATTTTTGTAACAGGGAACGATTATTGAAAAGGTTAAGACCAAGGTAGAATAAGAGACTGGACAAACTTTTCGTCTGTATACAGAGTTCGGGGTTGTATTGATGAATTGCCAGCACCTCCGCTATGCACAAAAGCCGAAACCTGACGCCCTTTGTACCATTTGGCTTCACTTTGTAGATCATCTTGAAAGACGACTCCGGTGGAGCTACGTGGCCTGAGTTCACCAAATGCTCGAGAATTGAGCTAGTAATTGTCTTACATTGTCCCTTTGCTAACCATGCCGGATAATGTTCAGAGATGCATTTGGAAAGCGTGCACTTTGTGCGGCCAATATAACTAGCTCCACACTAGCAGGTGAATTTATAAACACACATTGAGGTGGCAGTTTATCCTTCACACATCCGCTGATCATTTGTCGGCTATAGAAATTGATACGTAGCTCAGCGATAAAGAAGGCTTTATTCAGTGATTTGCATAAGCGATTCTTTAGGATCTCAGCTGCGGTATCACCTTTGAATTCAACACTCATAAACAGCAGTTTCTTTGGCACCGTCTGGATTCTTTCAGGCTTTTCCCTTAATTTCATGAATTTGTCTGCAGTTCTAGTGAGAGTTTGCGACCACTGGGATACCGCCTTGAGGATAAATATTCGGCAATAGCATTTTCTGGTAACATTTTCGCCATAAATCTGGAGTGTGCAGAAGGTAGAATTCATGAGTAGGCCGTTAGATTCCATCCCAGTGACTTGATGACCGATGAGATCACCTTATAACCTCAATGTCTGGGGTTCGATTCCCGGTCGAGTCATGGTTGCGTAATGTATAAGAAGGTAGTTAGATCTATAATGACTGTCCTTGCTAATTAAGTTAATAATCTAGAAAAAAGAATCGGCCATTGCAATATATTCACTTGCATATAATCACACAATAGTGTAGAATGAGGTGAAACTATTAAAAAGTAATATAGTTGGACAGTGTAAGGCTGGTCACGTATGGTGGGTTTGAAGTTATTTTTTGAGTTGTTTCTATATGAAGAAACATTTTTCTGTGTACGGACCTCCATCGTATAAGTCTGAATGAACATATCATATGTGTCATATAGGACCATATGAGGAAATTAATTAACCAATAGATACAGTTATGAATAAAGTTAAGAAGTCCACAGCGGACCTTATACGCCCAATGAAGCCGTTTCTAGGTTAGTCTAAGTGGTTTAATTTAATGCCCAAAACTAATAACCCCAGTAGGATGCATGGTGTTGTTAAAGTTCATAAGTCAGGATACCCTATTAGGCCTATAGTTGATTTTAGAAATTCACCTACATATGAATTATCTAAATATTTAGCCATGGTATTAAATCCCCTAAAAATCCACTCGAAATCTAGACTAACTAATTCTTATGAATTAAAACACAGATTAGATAATTTAAAATTAGATAATGAAGAAAAAAATGGTTAGTTTTGACATTGTCAGTTTACATACACGTATACCAATAAATATGGCTATAGAGGCAGTCAGAAACGAACTCATTTCTGACGAAGAACTGGAAGTTAGGACAAAGTGCCACTTGAGGACATAATTCTGAGAGTACAGCTATGCCTGACTTCCACAGTATTTAAATTCCAAGGGAAAATATACAAACAAATTGAGGGAGTTGCCATGGGATCACTAATATCCCCAGTTGTAGTAGATATATTCATGGATAGGTGAGAAAGCATAGCGATTGAAACGTTCACCCCCACCCAAAAAGTCTTCTAACCCCTTCTCCTCAGAGCGGAGAGGCTGCATAGGTGCCTTGTGGGTTGTCCGTCTGAAACACCTTACTGCAGTAATCTTCCTATCATGACAGGACCTGCAGCGATGCTCATTCCAGCCAGTTTAGCTCGTTGGGTCATTGCGACATGCAAGGCCGAGCACTATGTCAATAGCACTTGTTAGCTGAGGAAATATGGCGTCAGGTTATTTTAGTTCCGTCTTTACATCGTTGTGAAGATGATGCCTATTACTGACAGATGGCATTCTAAGAGAAGTAAACTACGGATACGTACCAACTGTTCATTCTCTGATGTTTTTGTGCTTATCTAAGCACTCCACTTTTTCAGTTAATTAAATGTTGATTGTCACAGTTTTCAAAAATAATACAAGTTTGTCATTTTCACAAAATTTATCCATTTATATAAATTTTAATTTTTCATATCTTATAAGGATTCCGAATTGCATGAATTAAGAGCTACAATTGATGCATTACGTAGTCAAACAGAATTAGGACTTTTAAAAAAACCACCAATCAATCGACCTTGTGAGCTAAATCGATCAAGTACAAAAGATACATTAAAACAAGAAAGTGGTGTCAGTGTTGGTGAGCAACAACACACGATAAACAGGACAAGTTTAACAAATTCAAATTTAAGTCTTACAGATGTAGAAGGTAATCAGTCACAGGGGGAAAATTCAACCGAGAGAAGAACATCAACATCTGGTACAAAATCTTCTGGAAGTAATTCAAAGAAAAATGGATGGGTAAGTAATTGTAACTTCTACGAACATTTATTATTAGTATTATTATTCACTTGGGTTCCGAGTGGAACATAAGGCTTCAACAACACATTTCGTCTCTACTTTATTCTATTTTGTGCCCTCCTCTTCAGCTGGGTTGCACAATCTTCTCTATGTCACCCTAGGACGACCCACTCGTCGCTTCCCATTTGGATTCCACTCGAATGATGGCCTCCTCAACGTACTGTTTATTTTATTCATTTAAGTTCCGACTGGAACATAGGGTTTCAAGCTAGAGCTGTGAAGTTTCGGTAACAATGGAGTTTATTTTTACGAGGTAGGGTTGCTAGCCTTATGCTAGCTCAACCCTCTTTATCTTTGCCATCCTTATTACTGGCTTAGTGAGATTTAGGAGCTGTTGCTGCTGCTGGATTCAACATAGAACTTGGCATCGAAGTGTAGCAGTTCGAGTTGCCACGTTCCAAATAGCACACAAAGGTAGACAGGAAAAGGAGAGAAGAGAATCAATAGAATTTAGATAAGTATAAGAGTGAAACAGAGTGGCTAATGGTATAAAGGAATATGAAAGATTACACAAGAGACTGAATACATCTGCGTAAGCCATTGACAACGATTTTGAGCCATGTCACCTATTGTCTCCAGCCATTGATTCTTAGAGTCCCGATGGCCCCAACCAAGGAGTCTGCATCTCCCTACCTGACTCACTTTAACTGTTAGGGATTCCATGGATTGATGCCATGTTCTTGTTTGGCCACCACTTACTCTTTTCCAACCTGCACCTATATCAGCTAGTAATGCCCGTCTGGGTGCGGGAGGCGATGGTTAGGCATGCGCAGCACGTGACCTAACCATCTCAATCTATATAACTTCATAGCCTCTTCGATTGATTTTCCCTCTTTGCCCAACACTCTACGCCTAACGTCAACATTACTTACCTTATTATACCACCTAACGCGAGAAAGAGATCGTAAACATCTGTGGTCAAAAACAGACAATCTCTTCATGTCTTCCGCTCTCAATGGCCACGTCTCACCGCCATGGAGAAGGACGGAGCGAACTGCTGATCAGTACACACGTCCCTTGGTTGACAGCCGGATGTCAAGAGATTTAGGAGAGCGTCAAATGGGAATCAAACCCCGAACCACTTGAAGCGTGGTCATCAAGTATTCCACTGTTGGACCACCTATGTATTACGTATTTTTTTCCTTCACATTCCCCCGTAGAACATAGGGCTTCAAGCTAGTGGCTTGAAGTTTCTGTAGCAGTGTTTTATTTTACAGGATGGGGTTGCTAGCCTCATGCCCAACCTTTCCTCTTCACCAGCATTATTTCTGGCTTAGCGAGGTAAAGGAGTTTGTCGGCCGGGGATCGAACTCCGGACCATGTGCTTGGTCGGCGAGCGTCCTAACCGCTATACCATCGACCCACTATGTTTTACGTATACTAGGAATAAAATATTTTTGATATTCTCTGAAGAAGTTGGCAGTGTTACTAACGTGAATTGACTCACTGTTATGTAAAGTTCTTTGGCGACCTGTCTACATCGGTAAGTTGATATCACACTCCTGATATTTTGCCGAGACTGAACTACTGATGAGAGTATTCTTGAGATGTTTTACCTCAACTTCATTGACTTTGAAAAAAGCCTTCAATAGTGTTCACCGCGTCGTAATTTGGCGACTGCTTCAGCGCTACAGCATGCTTCAAATTTTTATCAAGCTCACTCAACAGCTGTATGACAATGTCACATAACAAGCGATGCACAGAGAAGAAGAACTCAAGGAAACCTTTTAAGGGAATACAGGAGTAAGACAAGGCGGTTGACTGCTATCACCCATGATATTACTAGCATATTGGATCATCCTGAAGACAAGAATACACAGGACCAATAAGAAAACTCTGGAAGATTTGAACTTCGTGAGTGATTTATGTCTAATGTCACACAAACTCGAAGACCTGAAGGTGAAAACCAATGAATTTGAAGAAGAGACAGGCAGCAAAGATGGGACTTCACGTGGACACAGAGAGTGGAAATGTGATGAAGATATGTTACCACCCAGAATAAACACAAATCATTATCAATCACAGGCGTTTAGAGTCACCACTCTCATCAATCTAAACAGTATCGTTTCAGCTACAATCTGCACCGTTGAGGACTTCATCATTCTGAAATCAGTGAAGAAAGCTGCGTCACTCATCATAAGGAACAACACTGACGTCAAAGGACTTGACCCGTCACCAAAACCATTTTCAACATTCTACTGCAGATTTTTATCGATAGCTTCCCTCCTTGGCTCCATACTGATGATTAGATGACCAGAAAGAATTAGCATCGAGAGGCTTTGACAGGCAATAAAAACCTTGCCTAATCAAAATGAAGCAGGAAATGGGGATGGATTAGACACACGCTGAAGAGACCTTTGAGTGACATTCGCGCAGTGCAGGCCCTCAACTAGAAGTCGAATGAGAAACGACTAGTTTGGCATATGTCCAAAGGTAACATGGAGGATATCATGTAAGCAGGAGATGAATTTACGGACAAACATGGAACTCGCTATAAAGGACTGCATAGGAGAGGATGATATGGAAGTGTGATTTCGAAGCCCAAGGTAGTAGTGTAACAACAGAAGACAAGGGCCAGGCAACACATCGTTTATTAAGGAAAATCAACACATATTTATAGATTTTAATGTATATTATTGTAGATTATTGTTAGGAGAAAATACAGTCTTTTGATTGGTTGTTTCTCACAGAAGGTTAACCTTGCATCTCTTTGTGGCTGTGTCAGATCATCATCCATATGCTAACTGTATCCGCCTACGCAAAGCCTTTGTTCTCATTTTCTCACCACCAATATTGGGGACATAAACATTGACGTCAATTACTGTCTACTAACTTTGGCTAGTAGACAGCTCTCACCACAGTAGTAATAATTATTCTTGAGACTTTTACGAGAAGCCAAAATTAATTTTTTTTTAATTGATACCATTTGCATCAACCTGAGGCATAGGTTAACTATTTCTATAGAAATTGTGCGACTGAGGAATTGGTAACCCAGAGAGTCAAACAGTTAATCTCCGAGTACATCAGATAATGTACACTCTGTGTTGGAAAAATACAGAAGTTTGTAGAACGTTAGGCTCGTGATTCGCAGAGTAATGTTTCGAATCCTGTGTGTCAGTAACACAGCAGTAGAATCTTCTCCAACTAATCACTTCGTCTGGGTAGCTCCATTCTTATCCTCCAGAATACTCTTAAACTTCATCTAGTTTATATTATTATTATTACTGTTCCTTTGAGTCCCGAGTGGAGCATAGAGGTTCAACAGCACATCTCAATTGCACCCTGTTCTCTGGATTCCTCTTCAGCTGGCTCCACAATTTCCCACAATCTTTCATTTCCTCCACCTCACACGATCTCCATGTCAACCTGGAAGTGACGCCTAACTCATCGTTTTCCACTCAGGTTCTACTCGAGCGATAGTCTGGTGTGCGATGTCACTCAATGGTCTCGACACTGTGTATGCAACTCATCTCCATTTTCTTCTACATATTCTCCGAGTAATAAGTTCTTGACTGGTTTGTTCCCAGAGTTTCTTGTTGCTCATCTTTTCTTTCTGACCAGCTGGCTATCTGATCTTCAGTATGGAGCCAAAGAAGGAGGCGGCTGTTGACAAAAGTCTATAGACTTGAACAAAGCAAGAACAACAATTGTACCAGGATAATATGAGCTCATCTTTTATTATTTCGAGGATTCTTCTCAACTGGTTACAACCTGAACGATAAAAAATATGAATTACATTACATTAAAGATTTGAACATACTTTTCCACGATCACAAGAAGTAATTGGTAGGAAGTGTAAAAGTAACATTAGTCCGGAATGATTTAACTAATTAAGAGTTACAAACACTGACTATTTATAGAATAATTAGACGATTGGGCTTGGAAACAAAAAAAAAACAGAGTTGCGTATAGAGACAAGGTTTAGCTAGAAAGAGCATAACAAAAAGGTGGGTTGCGTAACTAAAGAAAATGTTTTATCTAATAGCCAATAGAAAAAGAGAAGGGTTATTGTCCGCATTTCTGAACACATACCAAAGAACCTGAGACTGAAAGGTTCACAAGTATTAAACAGTGCAATTGCGCGTCATCTATTAGACACTGGTCATAATGTACACAACTTGAAGTCATTCAAAATAATCAACAAGCAAAAGAAGCCTAGCTCGCGACGCTTTGCTGAAGCAATTGCTATCAGACGACTTAAACCAAATCTATGTACGCAGAAAGAGACAGTGGTGAATCTTGCACTGCCCTGGTGACAACAAAATAGACAACTTGTATGAGTCACCCTTTTTCTTGTTTAGAAAACTCTGCTCTCTCATCTAAACATGACTCACCCTATCTTGTTCTTTTCTTTTCCTTTTTTTCTATTGGCTATTAGATAAAATATTTTCCTCAGTTACGTAATCAACCTTTTTGTTATGCTCTGTCTAGCTAAACCTTGTTTCTATACACATATATATACATATATGCAACTCTGTTTTTGTTTCCAAGCCTAATTGTCTAATTATTCTATAAATAGTCAGTGTTTGTAACTCTTAATTAGTTAAATCATTCCGGACTAATGTTACTTTTACTTCCTACCAACCAATTACTCCTTGTGATCGTGGAAAAGTATGTTCAAATCTTTAATGTAATGTAATTCATATCCTTATCGTTCAGGTTGTAACCAGTTGAGGAGAATCCTCGAAATAATAAAAGATGAGCTCATATTATCCTGGCACAATTGTTGTTCTTGCTTTGTTCAAGTTTATTAATGGGAAGAATTGCATGAAGTTTTTTAAAAGTCTATAGGGCAGTCTGTCGGAAATGTTTTTGGTGACGCGAACGCCAACTTTCTGACCAATATAGAAGAACTGACTGACTTAACATTGCTGTTGAAAATCCGAATTTCGTTCCTCATGTTGAGTGCGAAAAATCTCCAGACTGATTTCAGAGTGATGAAGGTGGCTGTCTTGCCTTTCCGATTCTCACTGGTTTTGACATCCTCATCTTTGGGTCCACCTGTAGTTGAAATGATGGTTCCCAGACAAGTGAAGGGAGTGACGTCTTTCAAACTTATTTCGTTGATAGTGATTGGCGCTTGTTGTTGTTGTTTTTGGTCGACTGGTTATCTTCATCACCTCTGTCTTCTCCAATGTTTACTTGAAGTGCTGTGTTCTTTGCCTGTTTCTTCTGTCAGTTCCTCGGTTTTCTCCTTTAAGTCTTCGAATTTATGTGACGTGAGAGATCAGTCGTTCATCAAGTCCAAATCTTCTACAGTCTTCTAATTTGTCCAGCGCATTCCTGTCTTCTAGCTTCTTGTGGTCTTCCGCACATTTTAGTCCACCACAATCAGGAATATCGTCATGGGTGATAGATAGTAGGGTAGACAGTCTTGTCTTATCCCTTCAAATGGCTCACTGAGTTTTCCCTTGTCGACCGCTTGGTATGTGGCAATGTCATACAGCCAACCCTTGAATGAGGTCGTCTAGTTTATTGACCAGGAGATGAAGGGTGGTTGAGGAGTATGAGGCTAGCAACTCCACTCCGTGGAGAAGAAAACGATAGCACCGCTACTGAATTTCCCAAGTAATAGTGCGTCGGTGGCATAGCGGTTAGGACTCTCGCCTACCATGCACATGGTCTGGGGTTCAATCCCCGGCCGACGCACACCCGATATCAATGGTCGGCCTGCAGAATTTGGGCTACCGATATCACATGCTGAAAATTTCATACTTGTTTCAAAAATACGGTGTGGAGTCAAGCTATAATAGAATATAAAGAATATAGAATATAAATAGTTTAAGCTTGAAACCTCAAATCCCAGTCAGAACGTAATGGATTCAGTGAATTTTTATCTCATTAGTTATATATGTCCAAACCAAGTTCACTTTTAACAGTTTGAAAAAAATTTGGGCATTGGGTATATGATATTCATTATAATAAAAGTTCTGTTTGTAATTCCCAATGAATGAAAAACAAAATTAATGCTGCTAATAGCTTTATCAAAGTATTATTAAACCGGAATTTACAAAATCCACTCAGCATACATGTATAACAAAGAGTTAAGAGGTGAGAAAAAAATAGACTTAGGTCAAGTTAAAAGGACATATTGAAAGTTAAAATAACAATGAAGATCACTAAACCAAATAACAAAGGTAATAAATAGTAAATCTATTATGGTATCAAAACAAATCTTTACTAACTTGATCATCGTTCGTCAGTCTGGGGTCATTTTTCATTGTCAAGTTGGTCAATTGGTAAAGATGACAAAACCAGGTGTAGATTGTTGGATTTGATCAGTGTGTAAAATTATGAAAACAGCGTGTGTTTACGCAGTGAAATTGCTTATCACATTCGTGCTGATTTTATCACTTCATGTGGGAGGGGGGTGTTGTAACCAGGTCAAATTCTGTTTTAGTCTATCATTCCTATTCGGACAATTTGGATTCCAGTTGGTGATATGAAGTGCTTCTGATGATATTAGACGTTCTTTATGATTTCTGAAATTATTCTGGATTATTTCAATATTGTCAAAATCAATTTTGTGGCCTGATTCTATAGCGTATAGATGACCTATGGCTGATGATTTTTCAGCTTTTTTTAGTTGAACCGGATTTCTAAGTGGTCGAACAAATGCTTTACGGTGTTCATTTCTTCTGATTTTGATTTCTCTCCAGCGATGTTTGTCCGATGTATATCGCATGACATTCCAATCGAGCATTTTATTTTATAGACAAAATTAGATAGAGAATCTTTAGGGAATCGGTCTTTAGTTATTCACATTTCAGTTAGTTGTACTGGTCAGTTCTTTCGACTGATTCATCAACTAACTAAACCAATCGATAAATTCTTCCACTAACCAACTACAACAACACCAACAAGAATAACGACAACACACAAACACACTTTTATCACATTAATTTTGATTCTTGGTGTTGTCAGGTGAAGTTAAATTCACATACCGACAGTTACTCCCTCCCTCCACCACCCCCTCACACACACACACACACACACACACACACACAGAACACTCCTTTTACTCCAATAAATAAGTCAATTAATTTATAAATAAAAGAGATATACTACTGATGAATAAATAATAGTAATAATAATTGTTGTGATTCATGATAAAGGTATATTGAAAAAACAAAATACCATTCTAGACAATGGTGAGAAGGTATACACAAATGTTGATTAGATTACACAATGGAAGCTGAAATTGTGTGAAGCCGGTGTATTTTATGGGCTTCTATGCGTGCGTGTTTGTGCGCATAGCTGTGCATGGCTGTGTGTGAATACGCGTAGGTGAGTGAATATGAACATCAGTGGAATTTGTTGTTATTTCTGTTAGTAGTATATCAGTGATGAAATAGATTGTGTTGGTATGATTAAATATCCCACTTCTGGTTGCCTTGGTAACATATTTTATACTATTTATGAGTTTCGTACCTACAGTAGAATTCGATTTGCCAATCTATGCTCAGATTACAAATGCCTGCAATACAGGGTCGTGTAATGTGGTGTATAACAGTTTCTTACCCCCCCCCCCCGCAAAGAACACCGTATACACACTCTGGATTGATCGACTTCAGTTTACATTCTTGATTAGACTGTCATCATATATCAGATTGTCTGGAGAGTTATTTAAGCACAGATGATGGGATTTCTGGGGGTTTGGATTAAGCTCATTTCATTTTGAATAAAGCGAGAACAAAGGAGATTTGTACAGAATAAAATGGTACCATAATGGCTTTTTCTATAGTTTGGTTTGTAAGGGTTAGTTATGTTTTTACGAGTTGATCACAGATTGGTATCAGTTAGAGAACCATTGAAAACCAGCTAGGAGTACTGGACAGCTGCTGTTTCATCCTAGCTTGGGAATCATTGGCAGTACGCACCCACTACACGGGTTCGAACCCAAGACCTTCCGGATACAAGGCAAGCTCGTATACCATTCAGCCACTGGGACTCGATTCATTGGCTCACGAATTCTAACTTCTACCAATTCATGGCTTCTCATCAGCTGCTTACAGCCTTGAAATATTACTTTTAAGTTTAAACACAACAATAGAGGCCAGTTATGCGGCGGATACATTTTTAACGTAGAATAACAGATTAGTAGTTATGGGGTGTCAAAATAAATAGTCGTATTTGTGTGACAAACGTGCTAGTTGGCTGAAATCGATTACAAAATATTATAAAATGGGAGACAATGGTGGTGATTAGTGGTCATAATAGATTTGTAGAGTGTGGGGTATGAAAATTGACAAGTCAGTTCAAGGTTATAAAAGGTGTCAGGTGAGTGGCTAGTGCAAAGTGGTCTGTATTAAACAGGAGATAGTAAGACTGCAATGAGACATTCATCATGAAATAACGAAATTGTGAAATGAAACAGGTGCAGGCATATATTGAGAAAAGAGATAATATCACTAATAATAAGTCCGGATAGTATACATGGAAAACTCGAAGTATTGAGAGAATGTTTGCATGAAGGGCATAAATTGTGACGAATAATAATAATATTAATAATAATAATTGTAATAATAATATTTGCGATAATAATCAAAGGAAAAAAACCAAGAGGGCCTTTATTGTAACGACAACAAATATTATATTTTATAATTGTAAGAACCTGAAGAGAAATTATTGAAAAGAATATTCTTCGTTCAGATTGACTTTTAATTCATGCCATATGGGAATATTCCACACTATCAAATCTTATACACAACATATTAGTTTGTTTATTTGATATATCACACAGTGAAACAGTATCCAGTAAATAATACTGTTTCACTGTGTGATATATCAAATAAACTAATATGGAATTACTTACTACCACAGTGCCCAAGTTTTACACATATACTTATACACAACAGTTAGGACTCTCGCCGATCATGCACATGGTTCGGGGTTCGATCCTCGCCCAACACACACCTGATATCAAGGGTCGGTCTGCAAAATTTCGGCTACCTATATCACATACTTGTACCAAAAATAGAGTGTGAAATCAAGCTGTAATTTAAAAAAGGTGATGTCCGTTGACACGGAGGTCAAGATGAAACAAAAAGTCAGCATATTGATACAGTTTTAAAGGAGTTATGTAATAAAGACAAAAGGATAGAGCCAAAGATTCCGTACCCAAATGAAAGAGAGAGAATAAAGACATTCATTTGCCACAGCAAGGGAAAACTGATAACTGACTGCTATTTTCTGAATGCATAAATCAGGTTTCAGGTGTCAGGCAAACTTCAGGAGAATTGAGCTCTTTTCTCTGTTGGTAGTTTTAAAGGACCTGGTGGTGTCCATCTTATGACCCTTATCAAGGAGATGTCTGGTAAAGGCACTACTGAAAACGTTTGTTCGCTTGAGAAGTAGACGTTTTGGTACATGTTTAGAAAGTCGGGGGTATGATATTTTCCCATTCTCCTAATGTAACTGTTCCCACAGACACACGTAAATTTGTATACACAGTTAGAGTTAACATGAGAAAGGTATCTGTCTACTTTTGACTGCACCAAGGAGCAATTTGTCCAATAAACGGGAACCAAATGAACTGCAGGACAGGCTCTGGTTGGTGAGGTATTCAATCTTCTGTTGACTATTCCTTCAATATTGTCACCTTCAAAGTCGAGTTGAATAAAGACAGGCTTCTTTCCCATTGTGATTTGTTTGGCATGTTAGCCTCTTCCATCGGGATACATGTTATACAGACAAGACATAAAATTGATGTTTACACCCACCCACCCCTTTAAGCCTATTTGTAAAACGTATTAGGAGTTTATCCTAAAATTTGTGGAATCTTTAGCAATTAGGGAGTTTAAACCACCTTTATGCGTCTGCAAAACAATTCGTCATCACATTAAACCCTTCTCGATTGATCTTCTTTTGATACTGGGATAGATGTAATTAGTATCTTCCTTCTTTGGTTTATTAATCACCGTTGTTATTTTGACTTTCAATAAAGCCTATCAATCTGATCTTCGTCTATTCTCTCCCCCCCTCCTGAACTCTTTTCGTTATTTAAATTATGGAATATTATGGGGATTTGGAATGATTTCACTGTAGATTTTGCCATGAACCAACGGATCAGTTAGAGAGATCATTGTTAGCTGTTTCGTCCTACTCTGGAACTCCTCAGTAGTACACATCCACAACCCCACGAGGGATCGAACTTGACACCTTCATATTACCAAATCAGACTCATTGACCATTCAGCCACCTTGAGCTCAAGTGAGAAGTGGTGACTACTGGGGTTGACCAAGTCAGATATGAAGACAAATACGCGTCTGTGACACTGACTGACAGTAGCGTTAAATTCACTCATAGAAATCCCTATGACAAGTGTCTATTTGTTTGATCAGACTGTTTGAAAGTTGTTGCACAAATACATGCATTATATGCATATGCCAGTTTACACCGTCTCTGGCTTAGTAGACGTGATATCCAGCTGGCTGTCGGTCAAAGGGCTTGTGTACTGCTCAACAGTCCAATCCATCCTCCTTTATGGCTGGAAGAACTTGCCATTGAGAGTGGAGGACATGAAAAGGCTAGCTGTCTTTGATTATAGGTGCCTGCGTTTTATCTCCCGTGTTAAGTGGTATAATAAGGTGAGCAATATTGAGGTTAGGCATCCGTCAATCGTTAGGTAAGGAGGGGAAATCAATCGACGAGGCTGTGAAGCTACATTGACTGAGATGGTTAGGACATGTGTTACTTTACCTAGCGATCTCCTTCCTCGACGAGCAATTTTAGCTGACAAAGGGTCAGGTTGGAAGAGAGAGAGCCATTGGTGATCAAACCAAAACATGGCCTCATCAGTCAATGAAATCCACAACAGTTAGTTTAAGCTAGCCACGTAGGAAGGTGTAGACTTCCTGACTGTCTGTTTGGGGTCCTCGGGACGGTAAACACCAACGAAGGCTGGAGACAACTGGTGATGTGGCTCGAAATCGTTCTTGATCATGGCGGAGATGCATTCACTCCTTGTCACTTATGATTTCTAATGAAACTGTGTTGTTCTTCAATATTATTATTCTTTTTGCTTCATATATCTGTTTACTGCCTGTATTTTGCCTTTCTTTTTACTTTCTTCTCTTGCTTTTTGTGCTGAGTGAAGTGTAGTGACTCTAACTGCTGCACATCGGTGCAAATTTATATGTTGAAAGCAGACAGACCAGACAGATTACATCATTTAGATAAATGACGTTTTCTTATTTACATTTTTTGTCGTCGCAATCCATGAAGGGGACTGTTTGTTTCAAATAAAGTTGAAAATCTCAAGAAAACAGCCGCTGGTTAGTCCTGTCTCTTTTTCACTAGGCTATTTCATAGTCACAATCAGCCTATCTACCGCTGTCTATGTATCTTACATGTTTTACCATCTAACTTATTTTTTTTATATCTTCTTCTTGTTTATTTAGCTCAGAAATTCTCTTGGTAAAGCATTTCGTAAAAAGAGTTCATCAATCCATTCACAAAGTGATCTTGACTGTCCTACATCCCCTCAACATAGCCATACATATCATTTCCCCAGTGATAACAATAGTAACTATAACTCTGATAGCCGGCCTACCCTTCCACCTGATCACCCATCAAATTTACCACAAAGTCCAACTATGGATCATAAAGGACTCCATATTGCTGTATGTCATCATTCACAGACAAATTCCATGACAACTGCTGCACCATCATCATCATCACCATCAACTGGAGGAAATAACGTGTTGTTGTCTGTAATACCAAATAATAATAATCAATTGAATGGTTTGTCCCCATCGAATTCATCCACTTCTTCTTCATCATGGAGTGCATCTGGAACAAGTGCTGGAGGACAGAGTAATGCTGTAGATAAAAATGGTAAGTCCCTACGCTGGAATTCATTATTCTACCGAAATATTTCCCTTTTGTTAGCGCTTATTATTATTATAACTGTTTACTTAGGTTTTGAGTGAAACATAGACCTTCAGCTGGACATCTCCATTTCATCGTGTTTTCCACAGGACTGCTGTTAAGCTTTCATCTCCTCTTCATATGATTTCCTCCGTGTCATCCTCGAAGCAACTCCCAATTTATCGTTTCCCATTTTTGTCTCACTCGAGTGTCCGTCTGGCGCGTGATGTCACTCAACATTCTCTTTAGCATGTGTTCGATACACCTTTATTTTTTGGCATATTTGTTGGGAGGCAGATTCTTGATTGGTTCATTGTCTGTCAGACTTCTTTGTTACTAATCCTTTCAAGCCAGTAGCTGTTGATGAACGTCTGTGGCAGTAGCATGAACTCTTTTCAACGAATTTATCATCAATCGTATATATATGGTTTTTAAGAAGTTATATCCAGTCAGGGAATTGAAACATAGGTGTGAATGCATAAAATAATAATAATATGAAATGCAATTAAAACTAAAATGTTTGTGATTATAATCATAGTTAAATGTCAACTGGCAAAGCAAATTAATGTCATGTATAGAATAATTCATCGGATGGATAGAACTTGAAAAAGGTTGTGCAATTATAAGATTAGTAGGCAAATCGAATAAAATAAAAACGTTACATAATATTGTGTGGAATTTGATAACATAGAATTTAATGTTGCATAAAAGAATTGATTTAGAATGACAAGTGAAACAAGTGAAATAATACCGGGGACAGTTAAAAGTGAGACTAGTAATAGTAAAGATTGAGGTATTAAAGGAAGAGAATACAAATTGAATAGACAAAATGAAAAATTGGTAGAGCTAAAATATGATTGGGGATTACCTTACTTTAGCATAGAGGGATTAAGACCATGACAGTTGGAGGGGTTAAACAAACTTTTTCAGTACACAGAGATCTGACTTTTCTCTTTCGACAGCGAAGGCTTCAGTAATACAGATGAGTCGGGTACGTAGTGATTTGGGTAAATTATTCTTTGCCTTGTAGTTGATTTTAAAGGTGGAGGCTATAGAGACAGGGTGATCATTATCGACCAGATGTTCAATGATCGCACTTCGTATTGCTGCACTTCCACCTCTTCGTAACCATTCAGGATGGCGTTCTTGCACCCCCTTGGATAAAACTCCAGTCGAACGACCGATACACCTAGCTACACACGAGCAGGTGAATTGATAAACACACATAGAGTTGGTCAACAGCGGGATCTTGTCCTTCAGGTTATTAAACAGTAATGGTCGACTGGTAAAGGCTATTCTCAAAGATGCAGCAGGGAATGTTCTTTTCACGGACTGTGATATCTTTCTTTTCATGATATCAGAAGCTAAGTCCCCTTTGAATTCCAAGTTCATGTAAAGTATTTTCTTGGGTACGGATGATAAGTCACGTTTTTCAGGATTTGAATGTATATTCTTGTCTATAAAACGTGGTGGAAATCCATTTTCTATTAGGATCTTCCTTAAAAGGTATAACTCATCTTCCACAATATCAGGGCTACACATGCGCCGAATGCGAGTGGCAAGCGACCGGACCAGATTTCGTTTTCGACCAATGGGTAACCAGCTGTAGAAATCTGTCAGTTGACCATAACATGACAGCTTTCGATAAATCGATCTCTTCAGAGTTCCATCGGTTCTCCTTGATAATTTCGCATCGAGGAAATGAATACTAGACTCGTTCTCCACTTCTTAAAAAACCATATATATATACGATTGTACAGCTTGATGATAAATTCGTGGAAAAGAGTCTCTTCGCTGAATCACCACTTGTTTTGATTTTCTATATGTTACAATGGGAATTTTCCATGAGTTAAATTAACTCTTACCACTATCAGAATGTATCCAAGGTATTGTAGAAATTCATTTCTCATTCAACATTTGGACCTTTATCATGTAATCTTGAAGTAAGAAACCTTACTTGCAATTCAGTAGTCTACGACTGATGTACACGAGTTGGTTATCAGGTATCAGTCAGTTAGTTTTCAATCGGTGACTTTGTGACTCACTGATGAAGATCAGAATCTCACGATAGAAGACCACTTTCTTCAATTCTTCAATAGACTTTATAAGTGAATGTCAGAGTCTAGGAAACCCCTAGATTCAGAGATTCATACCAACTAACTTCTAAAATTCAATAATACAATGCTGAGTCCTCTAGCTTTACTAGTCAAACTCTGTACGTCACAGCTAAATAATTACAGGTCTGATTATGACCTGATATCAGTTAGAGAACCACTGGAAAACCACCAGAGAGTACTGGACAGCTGTTTCGTCCTAGTTTGGGATTCTTCATCAACACGCACCCAGTAGGATTCGAACTTAAGACCTCCTGGTTACAAGGTGGATTGGCTGAAGTTGGAATTCATGAGCTGGCCATTGGGTCCGGTGCCATTGACTGAGCGGTCTACGAGCTTGCCTTGTAAACGAGAGGTCGCGTGCTGTTGAACAGTCCCAAAGTAGCCTGATGAATTAGCTGTCCAGTACTTTCTACTAGTTTTCTAATGATTCTCTAACTGCTGACGTAAGCGTGTGATCACACTTGTAACCAATCTAATCCCTGCAAACGAACATTTCGTACTGATGTGGTATCGGGTACGTGTCTATTCTTCTCCTTGTTTATCCCTTTTGCTGCATGAATGTGAGTATCAAAAGACATAGAAAGGTATCCTAATTAGGCTGTTAGTTATAAACGTTCAACATGGAAAATATGAAGTGGCTAGGTGTCTTTAATCACAGATGTCTATCTCTGATGATATGTAGCATAACATAGTGAGTAAAATTAAGGTTAGGCGTGGCGTTAGGTGAGGAGAGAAGGTTAATCTATAACTCTGTGAATCTGTGCCTATTGAGATGGCTAGGAATTGTGTTACACAAGGCGAATCCATCACCTGTTCAGCCACTCAGACAGAATCTAATGCCAAGTGAATTCTAACTTCTACCAATCCGCGACATATATTACATTTCCTCCATCGGCAACATCGGCGAGTATCAGTCATAACATGAAGGTATTCGGTTCAATACTTGGTGGGTTTATAAGTAAGTACTTCTGATGAATAACCCCCAAATCAGGCTGCAATAGTTATTCAGTACTCTCTAACTAATCGTCAGTTCGTGATTTAACTTAACAACAACAGATTCAAAATTCAGCCACTTGGATGCGATTCAGTGGGCAGTACAGGAATTCTAACTTCTACCAATTCGTGATTTTAGCGGGACCACCAATCAGTGTCATCAACTGGAAATCCATCTTCACCCTCTGTTGGATGGAATTCACCATCAACGACTTCTTGTTAGAACTCCAGGAAATGCCATCCTGTAGCCACTCATTGACTAGCATCGAAAAGCAAACCTTATCCTTACAGACCAGCTCTTGAAAATTAATCTGATGGTCACCAATGACTGGCTACGGGATGGAGTTTCCTGGAGTTCTAGTGAAGAGTTCCATCCAATAGGGAATGAGGATGGATTTCCAGCCGATGACATTGGTTGGTGATCGCGCTAAAAGTCACGAATTGGTAGAAATTAGAATTCATGGACTGGCCATTGAATTGGGTCCCAGTGACTAGAAGGTCCTGGATTCGAACCCCGTAGTGTGGGTGTGTACTGCCGATCAGTCCTAAACTAAGATGACACAGCTTTCCAGTACTGATATCAATCCGTCGTCAAACTCGTAAAAAACAAATCTAATCCTTAAAAACCAAACTCTTAAAGATTTAATATTGATCAAATTTTGAATATTACGCTTTTAATATGGGTTAAACGTAGTCCGCGTCGGTGGCACAGTGGTTAGGACTCTTGCCGACCGTGCACATGGTCCGGGGTTCGATCCCCTGCCGACGCACACCCGATATCTATGGTCGGCCTGAATTTGGGCTACCGATATCCATGCTGAAAATTCCATACTTGTACTGAAAATACGGTGTGGCATCAAGCTGTAATCAAAAAAAAAAATTGTTTTTGACATTTCCCGCGTTTGTTCTGTTTTTGTCATCACCATGAAAACCCGGGAAATAAAAACAACATTCAATGTATATTAAATTAGTCATTTTTCTTATACTGTGGTGGTGGTGATAGTGGTGACTGTAGTCGTAAGCGCGGTAATAATAACAACGACAACAACAACAGCGACAAAATCTTTAGACAGCAAGTGTCTTGTAAATCAAGGCAGCAATATTATTAACAAATCAATAATAATAATAATGATAATAGTAATAATAACAGTAATATTCATATGTAACTAAGCTTACTTAACATGATATCTATCAAACAGTCTTACCACCTACCTACCTACCTACATACACCATTACGCAATACGCTATGAACATCTGTCGTCGTGTAAATGGAAGCTAGCTAGACAAAGGAGGAGGGGACAGCGGAGAGAGAGAGCGAGAGAGTAAGAGGCAGTTGTCAAAACAACTAAAATAACAAGAACAGCATAATTGGCTGGGAGGTGGTAATCTTGTATGTGATTAGGATCAGTTGGAAATCTCTCCTCTCGATCACCACTACAGCTACTACTACTACTACGACTACAACTACCTTCTTGACATGCTGTAATTTTATTGTTTACTACCGATTTGAAATAAATAAACAACTGTGATGAATATTTTATCTGTCTGTCTGCATCTCTCTCTCCGAATTTCTTTGATAAGATAAACAATTCTGGTAGGAATGAATTGATCAGCCTTGTATAGTGATAAAATTCGCCGAGGAGGTAATAGATAGTTACTTCTGTTTTATACAAAATAGTAAAAAGGTACAAATTTAGAATTTTGATGATCAGTTTTGTGAGGATTTGGATTAATTTCAGCGTAGATTCCATCGCAAACCAACATCTTTTAAAGAACCACTGAAAACCAGGGAGTAATGGAGAGTTATCTCGTCCTACTTTGGGACTCTTCAGTAGTGCGCACGATCTAAGAATCTATTAAAAGTCGAACCTGGCACCTTCAAGTTACTAGGCTAAGATGGTTGACCACTCAGTCATTTGGGTCGGGATGTATCCACCTTGTGAAATCGAAATTCTCTCATTTGGCGATACAGACGAGGAAGAGTCCCAAATCAGGACGAAACAACTAGCCAGTTCTCATGGGTTATCAATCATCTTTTCAAATAATATTGGTTGGTGGAGAGTTCCACATGGAAATTATTCTAAACATCAACATAAAAACCATAACCTAAATGCTGATCCTCATTTCATTGGTGACTGTAGCGTATGGAATGTCCTAAAGTAGTGGTCAGCAGCGGGGTCCATCGCGTGACAAGGTGTGAAGTGGATTCTCCGGCAAAGGCACTATATCACGAAATGAAAGAAGTTAGAATTCATGAATTACCGGATTCGTGGCCCAGGTGACTGAATAGTCAATGAGCTGGGCCTCATGACCTGATGGTCCCCAGTCCGATAACTGGTGCGGTGTTATGGGCGCTCTCTTTTGAAGAGCTACAAAATAACACAAAACAGCTGGCTGTCCAGTGCTCCCAATTTTCGATGGCCTATAAGTGACCCTGGTTCATGGCGAAATCTACATCTTAACAGTGAATATATCTTCTCAAATTCTTTAGTGAATCAAGCTGTCTAGTTTTGGAGAAGTTGGTCGATACTACGCATAAATATCTGTAAAACTGATAGGGAGAAAAGAAATTGCCAACAATTTATTTATGTTTCATTTTGTCGGGTAAATTAAACTGCGATTTTCTACAATAAAATCAGCTGATAGAAACGAAATTCAGGTGGTGGATTTTACGGGGATTTGGATTACTTCTAGTGTTGATTTCACCATGAAACGACACTAGTTATGAAATCATTTTGTCTTTGTTTGGGGCTCTTCAACAGCACGCACTAACCATGACCTCACCAAGAATCGAACCTGGGATTTTTGGTTAACTCTTGGACTGTTGAGTGTTCAGAGGGCAAGAGCTCTGCTGTTGCATTATGCTGTGATTGTGTATCTGCTTACTTTTTTCATACCATAGTTAATAATAAAATGCTATACCCGAAACGGCTGCAAGTGTTATATTCTCCCGTCTCTAGTTGAGGCAGTTGTAAGAACAGCCTGGTCACCAGCTTAGGTGGGCTAAGCTAAAGAATCAACAGGTAGTGTGGCCAGAGTTCAGATCAAGCAGGATAGATGACCACACAGCAATCATTAGCGTTATTTCTAGTTGGAGCTGATCGGAAACGAGCTGTAATTCTTTCAAGCGGCGTAACTAACTGGTTTCCTAGACTGTGAAATCTAACTTCTGTCAATCTTCGAGTGTTTGGCATGCGGTTTGCTCTTATCAGATATGAGATGGTGCTACAGGAAGACACAAGAATGCACAGACTTTTAAATAACGAAGACAAGGAAGTGAAGTGGTGGAGCTTGTTGACCACTTCGCTCATTTGGGTGGGAAGTTACATCAGCCCCAATGAACTAACTTATTGGTGAAGAAACCTCATCACGGATACATCATAGGGCTGGTATGGTATTTGTCAGCCAGCTTATTCCATCTCTGTCGTATACGTGATATCCATACGGCTGACTATCGATCAAAGGTCGTGTGTACTGCTTCGCAGCAGTTCGCTGCACTGAAATTGGAAGACGTGAAAAGACTAGCTGTCCTTGATCAAAAGTGTCTTCGTTCTATCTCCCGTCTTAGGTAGTATAATAAGGTGATTGAAATTGAGCTTAAGTGTTGATCGAGTGCTGGGTAAGTGAAAGGTAAGGTCAGTTGATGTGACTGTGAAACTACACCGATTTAGATAGCTAGGACACGTGCAATGCGTGATTAACCATCGCCTTCCTCTACGGTCAATGTTAACTGACGTAGGAAAAGAGTTATTGGATGTCATTGAAATCTTTAACGGTTAGTTTGATCCACGTAGGGAGGTTTAGACTGCCTGGTTGGGGTCTTCGGGAAGCTAAGAACCAATAGCTGGAGACTTTTGGTGATATGCCTTAAAATCATCCTCAGTGGTGGAGATGCGCTCACTCTCTATCTGATCTACTCTGTCCAAAAAGCATCCTAATTCTATTCTATGTCACTATTCTTTCTCCCTCACACTTCTGCCTCATATCGTTCTACCGAACCCCTTTTATTCCCTTTGGTTCTTCCTTTATGTGTTACATTGGAAGAGTGGCAACTTGAAATGCTACACTTCTGTACAACTTTCTGTGTTTAAACCAGTCAGTCAGTCAGTAAGTTGTGGATTATAGATTAAATGGCTCGAACTTAGTCCATTTGCACAATCACTACTTAAATAACAGTTTACAGTTTACAATTTATTTAGGATAGTAGGCTATACGCCTGTGTTAATCCTTTCGATTTGTTTCACACAGGAGGTTCAATCTCGCCTTGAATGAATCAACGGATGGCGCTGATACGACGCGTTCCGGTAGGGAGTTCCAATGGTTCACAATTCGATGCGAAAAACGAATCTCCAGACGCAGCCGATTCGACCGTCGTTTTTGAACCTTGAGGTGATGTCCTCGCAATTGGTTGGTGCTAGAAGGAAGAAACAAATTAGATAAATTTGCTCCAAAATCATTTCTTAGGATACGGTATGCTAGTATTAGGTCACCCCTAAGTCGTCTGTATGACAGTGGAAATAAACCCAGTCGACTTAACCTCTCTTCATATGAGAGGGTTGAGAAACCCTTTATTAGCTTAGTTCCTACTCTTTGCACCCTTTCTAATAAGTCTATTTCGTATTTGAAACACGGGCTCGCTGCACGGATCCCATATTCCAAATGAGGTCTGATATAAGTCGGATATAATATACGAAATATATCAGCGTCAAAGTTCGCAAAAGCTTTGCGTGTGGTCCATAATATTCGAAAACCCTTAGTGGCTGCAGCTCTACAGTTTGTTGCTGTTCTCAAGTCACGCTGCACAACCACTCCCAAGTCCTTGTACTCAGTGACCACTGGGAGAGTAATGCCATTCATTGAGTAATTGTGCACGTGACTATGAGATACATGCATAACTACACTCTTGCTTAAGTTAATCTCCAAGGCCCAGTGCTTACACCAATCACTTAACAAGTTTAAATCTTCCTGCAAAGCAAGTTGATCACTGTCATCGTGTAAAGCCCTCCATATCTTGATGTCATCAGCAAACAGTAAGCAGGATGACTTAACTACTGATGGAATCTCATTAACATAAATCAGGAGAAGAAGTGGGCCTAGAATTGTACCCTGAGGAACGCCACTCTTAACCGATTCCCATATTGATAAAACCCCGTTAACTCGTACTCTTTGTCTTCTGTCCTTTAGAAAGTCTTGAATCCAGTCAGCGACCACTTTGTTGATTCCCAGACTACCTAACTTTACTAGAAGACCTGAATGAGAAACCCTGTCAAACGCCTTTCTAAGGTCGATGAATATGGCATCCACCGGTATATTAGCATCAGCTGAGCTTGCCCAACTTTCTCTGGCTGAAAGAAGGTTGGTCAAGCAAGAATGACCTGCTTGCTCTAAAACCATGCTGTTCCACAGCGAAAAGTTTGTTCCCTTCAATGAACTGAATGATAGCATCACGAATTATTCTTTCTAGTAGTTTAACAACAATACTGGTCAAACTAACAGGACGATAATTCTGAACTAAGTTTCTAGATCCAGTTTTGAAGACCGGACTAATGATGGCATCTTTCCAGTCAGTCTCTTGGACATTTAGACTGGTCCAGAGACATATTGAAGATTACCGACAATGGCTTGGCTCGTCTATGTTTTCAGCCAATGCTGTTAATAAACGTGGGTGGAGTTCATCAAGGCCACTGGACTTACCAGGATTAAGCCTTAGAAGCCACTTTAGGACAGTATCCTTTCCAATGTATAAGGGTGCCATTTTCAAGTTGTGCATCTAACTCTTAGTGTCTATCACCATCATCAACATTATCAAGTATTGTAGATAGTCGTATAATCATCACCTGTTTTTCTCCCTTTTTTTCTAATCAATAAATAAACCTTTTCTTCATGTTAATTAGGATAATATTTGTAAAAATCATAATAATAATAATAATAATAAAAGATTTAACTGTTAAAATATGCATGCATGAACACCATTCATATATGCGCGTGCATAGAAGTGCGTGTATAGAAGGGCAATTGCCTGCGTCTGTATACACACTATCTTGCCTAGTTGAATAGTTAGTTTAAAGCAATTAACCAATAATAGAAATGATCATCATCAGTAATGACTCATCGTCAGCTGAGATAATGAGTGTAATCATTACTATTATTATTATTATTACGCATGGTAATTGTCTTCTAATCAATTTATGCCTCCTTTTGTATGACTAACTATCTGTCATTCATTTATTCGAAAAGAAAAATTTAGATTTCCTTGTTGTGTAGTAATCCACTGTTGAAGGTTGACTTTAATAAGCAATCTGACATAATGAGAAACAGTAATGACAGACGAAATACATGTGCTTGCGTGTGTATGTGTGGGTGTGCGCGCATGTATACTGACTGAATCCTCTCAGTCAAGTTTACAATACTGTCACCTCAATATGTAACTAGCTTTGTATGAAGATTTCATCGCTGTTAGTATCTTCCGGTAAAGCGTATCTACGAAGTTGTAGGGAATTAACGTGCTCTCAGGAACTGAAAATCCATGGCACCTAAGGTGCTTGTGTCAGAGACCTTCTGTATTATTATTATTGTTGTTTCCTTTAATTCCCAGAGGAACATAGGGCTTCAGCCGTGAGTTTCCATTGCGTTCGGTTCTCTGCTAGAGTCTTCACCTGGCTCCTAGTCTGCCCACATGGTTTCATCTCCTCTTCACATGACCTCCTCTATGTCACATTCTCACTGACGACCAACCCGCCGCTTCCCTTTCGGGTTCCATTTGAGAGCTTGTCTAGTGATATCACTTGATGGTTTCCTCAGAGTATGGCCAGCCAATCCATCTCCATTTCTTCCTGCCTATTTGTTTCATAAACGGTTCCTGGTTGGTTCGCTCATTGCCAGAGATCCCTGTTGCTGATCTTCTCTGGCCGGCCATCTGATCTTGAGTATTGAGCAAAGACAGCTAGCTGTTGATGAAGGTCTGTAGTTTGTTTGAGATGCTCTTAATGACGCACTGGCCAAGTCTCTGATCCGTATAGTAAGTGGCACTGACTTCACATTGGAGTTGAAAATCCAGATCTTATTTTTTATGCTGAGTGCTGTTGACCTCCACACACACTTGAGAGTAGTGAAAGCTTGTCTTGCTTTCCCGATCCTCGCTGCTTTGATATCCTCGTCAGTTCCATCCGCCTGTAGTTGAAACGATGCTTCCCAGGTCGGTGGGTAAAGGAGGTTGCTTCTGTAAGATTGAGTTAAGTGCGATGACGAGTCATTAGGGTGTACTTGGTTTCATATGCTCAGTTCTTGATACTGCTTGAATTTTATTCAGTTTTTATGTAGCTTTTATGCATTTTTGTTCTCATAAATATATGCTTTTCATAACCAAAAATGCCTCTTTCATGTGATTGGCCCACTGAAGGACGTTCGCTGATTGGTTGTTAGTGGTGCTTAAAGTTTTAACTTTGCCCAAATATCCGTTCAAGCAGCTTATCCATCAAAAAGATGCAGTTACATACAGTAAAGTGAGATGAGTAATTTAAGTGCTAAGAACGACACCTTTTTATCATATTCCCTAATAAACTGCATTGATATCAATTGAAACAATAAGGTAAGTAGTGAAAGGTGATTGACGTCATTATACAAGGATAAAGGACACACTGGATACAGAACTCCGACCAGAACAAGCTGGATTCACGAAAGGCAAATCATGTTCTGACCAAATTGCAACTCTACGCAATCAAACATCTACCTCAACTTTATAGACTTTGAGAAGGCCTTCGATAGACAGCGTTGACCGCGAAGTAATTTGGAAACTACTCGAGTACTACGGCGTACCCAAAATATTTATCAACCTTATTCAACAGCTGTACGACAACGGCACATGTCAAGTGATCCACAACGGAAAACTCAGCGAGGCGTTTGGAGTAATCACAGGAGTCAGACAAGGGTGCTTATTATCACCAATGATATTGATTCCTAATTGTGGTGGACTGGATTATGCGTCAGACAGTGGGAAACGAGGAGACAGGGAGATCCTGGACCGAAGTGAACCCAGAACCTAGAAGACCTGAATTTCGCGCGTGGATGATTTATGTTTGATGTCACACAAAATCGAAGATTTACAAGCGAAAACCGACAAACTGGTAGAAGAAGCAACCAGAGAAGACAGGACTCCAGGTGAATATAGAAAATAACCAACCAACAATAACAACAGCAGCAGCAGCAACATCCAGCACCAATCACCATCAACGGGAGGGATTTGAAAGAGGTTACTTCATTCACTTATCTAGGGAGCGTTTTCTAAACTACAGGAGGAAAGGCGAAAAACACATTCATCAACCTGAAACCAATCTGGAAATCTTCATCACTCAGCCTGCATCAACAACAAAATGATTCGGATTTTCAATACAAACGTCAAGTCAGTCAGTTCTTCTATACGAATCAGAAACTTGGCGGGTCACAAAGAATATTCCCAACAGCCTGTTGCAGACCTTTATCAACAATTGTCATCGCTCAACAAGTATGCAGGAGAAAGTGGAGATGGATTGGACACTCGTTGAGGAGGCCACTGGGTGACATCGCGCGTCAGGCCATAGCTCGAGTGGAACCCGAAAGGGAAGCGGCGAGTGGGACGTCGGTGGAAGGGTGACATGGAGGTGATCGTGTGAAGAGGAGTTGAAACAGTATGGACTAACATGGACGCAGGTGAAAAGTACAGGAGAAGACAGAAGCAAGTGGAGACGTACAGATGAAGCCCTATGTTCCAATAGAAACCCAAGGGAACAATAATAATATAATAATAATAATAATACGAGGATTTCCCATTCTATGCTCAATCACTCAGTGATTCCCTTCACACATATTTGACACATCTGAAGTCTGAAGTATGAATGATAAATATGCTTTTCTTTTCGCTTCATTTGCTGAACAGATCGAGTGAATAATAATAATCCACGGACGTATCATTCTCAATCGGGACATTCAAATCAATCCGGTATACAGAATTACTCTGATTCAGATAAACAAATGAAGGTACTGAGCGCTGATCATGCTAAATCTGCACTGACAAACAGTACAAAATTAGAGTAAGCTATTTTTTTTAAAAGAAAGGGCTTTTATGTTATGCGAGTGTGTGTCCGTGTGCTTGCGTGTGCGTATGATGAGGTTTTAGTTATTAAAAGAGGATTTATTTTAAAGGTTTTATTCCTCTCCTCTTCTCGAATGGAATATGGGACTTCAAACTTGAGCTGTGATGTTTTTTGTTTTGCAAGGTGGGGTTACCAGCCTCATACGCAAACGTGCCTCTTCACCTGCCTTACTACCACCGGCTAAGAGAGGTTTAGGAGTGCGTCTGCCCATGGTCGAACCCAGGACCAAGTGAGGCGTGGTTGGCAAGTATTCCACGAGAAGTAACTTTCATCGTTTAATTTTGAAGTATCTTGTGATCTCCGTCAGTCGTAAATATTGAACTCACCGTGTCGTTATGAATGTGGAATATGGTTAAAAATGTCATTGACCATTTTATCGCCATTCACTTTGTAGTCGTCGTGGTAAGTAGATAGTTAGGGGTTAGTGGGTAAAAATTTACGACCCATCAGGTTTAATAATAATAGTAGCTTTATTCTGAACAATGTTTGCATAATTATTTAATTCAATTTTGGACTTTCCCGTCGATTGATTGGACCGAAGTGTTCGGTCTCAGGTTAACATGTCGGCTTCTCGTGCAGTTGTTTCGACGATGTCTCGGACATGTAATTAGAAGTTAATTGGTGGATGGTGCCTAGCAGTGGAATCCAGGCTAATGCGCATTCCGTCCTATTTGGGATTCGTCAGCTGGATGTGTCTGCGTTCCGCAGTGAGTGATGATTTTCCCACCGAGGCTCGAACGCAGTGTCCATAGTTTCAAACACCAAAGCATTATCCACTAGACCATTCGGGCCACGAGATCCACCACCTCTTTTGAAACGGGTCATATTAGTTATTTAATCTGCACAAGAAGCCGAAACCGAGCACTTCGGTCTAATCAATCGACGGGAAAATCTAAAATTGAATTAAATAATTAAAATGACCCGTTGCACAAGAGTTGGTTGCTTTCGTGACCCAAATGGTTTAGTATATAACGCTTTGGCGTTTGAAACTATGGGCACTGTGTTCGAGCCTAGGTGGGAACATCATCACTCACTGCGGAACGCAGGTACATCCAGATGACGAGTCCCGAATACGACGAAATGCGCGTTATCCTGGATTCCACTGCTAGTCACCATCCAGCGATTAATTTCTAATGTTTATATAATGCACAGAGTTTTCACCGGAGTTCACTACATACTAGTTTTTCTCCGTCTACAGTAGATATTGTGACACATCCATCGAGAATAATGCTTGTTTTGTCTCATGTTTAGTTGGAACTTGGGAAACCACAGTTTGTAAATCTTTTAAATACTCGCCAAAGTAAACAATACTAATAGAGGTTATACTTTACTAGATTTAAACAAACTAAATCCGAGAAATTATGTGCAATATGCATCGATGGAGGTTTCTCAGTAGCCCAAGTTTTAAGCAGGCAGCCAATTTACATGCTCTCTAGCACGGTTTATTTGAGACCTTAAATGAACAGATGTCCTCATACATATTCGTCTTTATGTTATCCAGCTGTACTGGTCACTAGTCATATTTCTAACTGTAAAACTCAGTGGCGTGGGTTTGACTCCCGCTCACCAGATACACTGGATGATTAAATATGCTGAGTTATATAGAAGGATTGAAGTATTCGTTTATCTATCAATGGACGACTGTACTTCACGACGTTCCTTTTCGCCCATCTTTACATCTGTGAGATATACCCGTTAAGGATGGAAGATTAAAGGGGCTAGCCGACTCTCACCATAGTCAATTGGGTTCAATTTCTCGTGATTTAAAATTGTCGGGAATATTGAGGTTAGACGTAGAGTTGCACACGAGGAGGAGGCGAAAATCAATCGATTAGGTTGTGAAGCTGCATTTATTGAGATGCCTAAGACATAATTAAGGAATACAAAACCGCTCCCCCTGAGTTCATCATAACTGTAAAATATAATTATTTTAAGATTGTACGCAATCGTCAGACAAAAATTAGCCAAAATTAGGAGTAATAATAAATTATTTTTGTACACGCCTGGTTTGGAGAGGGGGGCTTGACTTTATGAATGGTTGTTGCCTCAGAGTATTTAAGGAGCGCATATAAAAATACGCACAGGCGATAGATATCCATAAAATTAGGGGTATAATGTACGTCGGTGGAACAGCAGTAGAATGCTCGCCAACCACGCCTCACGTCATCAGGGGTTTGATCCCCGGCCGCCAACGCACTCCTTTGCCTCTCTAAGCCAGTAATAAGTCTGGTAAAGAGGAAAGGTTGGGGGAGGGGCATGAAGCTAGCAACCCCATCCGGTAAAAATAAGTACCACCACTACCGAAACTTCAAAGCTCTAACATCCTCTATTAGGTAGGATGAGTTAATCATTCAGTATCCTTGTTACTGTTCAGTAATGTCACTGATGTCAACTTCACATATAACATGACCATTCTATCTAAGGGGACGGAATTCAATAGCCTGTCAATCCGAACTTCTATCAGTTAGCTATTTCAGCAGTTATTATTGTCGTTACTATGCATGATAGAGAAATAGGGAGAAAAAGATGCTAGAAGGAGGGTGAAATTCAGCATTTCTACATTAAAACCTTAATGATGATCTGTTTAGGTTGATTGGATATACATCTCCACATGTTAAGAGGTGTATACACACTACATTCAGAGGAGAATAACTGAACTACTAGTATGTCACTTTGTTCATCTGTCACCAGGCTAATCATATTGATACATCCACATAGATCACAAATTGCCATTTGAATAATTTCGATTTCTAAAGGCGACTGTGAAAAGGCCTTCGACAGCGTCGATCGAGAGGTGATTTGGCTACTACTTTGCTACTATGGGGTGCCGCCAACAATCATACATCTCATCCAACAGTTGTATGACAATGCTGCACGCTAAGTAATCCACAACAGGAAACTCACTGAATCCTTCGAAGTTAAGATGGGAGTAAGACAAGTCTGGCTGGCTGCCGACTATCTCCAATGATTTTTATGGTTGCGGTACACTGGATAATGCGACAAACAGTGGGCGACTGGGAGACAGGCATAAAATGGACCCACACAAAACACTTAGAGGATCTAGACTTCGCCGATGATATATGTCTGGAAGATATGCAAGCGAAAAGCAACAAGCTGGCAGAAGAAGCATCAAACATAGGACTTCCTTCAGGTGAACATAAAGAAAACAGAGGTGATGAAGATTCCTGGCCAACACCACCACCGACAACAACAACAGACAACAATCAGCCAGCATAAATGGGAGGAACCTGAAAGAAACAACCTCCTTTACTTACCTACCTACCTGGGAAGCATCGTTTCAAATACAGGCGGAACTGACGAGGATATCAATGCGAGAATCAGGAAAGCAAGTCAAACTTTCATTTCCCTCAAGGCTGTGTGGAGATCAACACTCAGCAATCATGATGAAAAATGAGGTCCGGATTTTCAACTCCAATGTGAAGTCAGTCAGTGTCACTATACGAATCAGAGACTTGGCGCCGCGCCACATCATGAAGGCCACTTCGAACAAACTGCACACCTTCATCAACAGCTAGCTGTCTTCGCTCAATACTACTCAAGATCAGACGGCCATCCAGAAAACATCAGCAACAGGAAGTGATCTCTGTCAATGAACGAGCCAATCCAGCAGGAACCAATTGTGCAACAAATATGCAGGAAGAAATGGAGTTGGATTGGCCATACTCTGAGAAAACAAACCATCATCAAGTGAGTGACATCACACGCCAGGTGATTGTTCGAGTGGAACCTGAATGGAAGGCGGTGAGTTGGTTATCAGTGCGACGGTGACATGGAGGAGGATATGAAAGCACGTGGGGAGATGTGGAGCCAGGTGATGAAGACGTTGGTGGAAAACCGAACGCAACGGAGACGTGCGGCTGAAGCACTTTGTTCCTCTAGGAACTAAAGGAAACAATAATAATAATGAAGAAAACTGTGGTGGGATTTCACCTCCTCGAACTGTGTAAATTACAAATTAATTATCAAGTTGAAAAGTTGATTTTAGGGATTACCGGTTCACCAAAGTAGCTAGTTAGAATTCAGAGAGAGGTAAGAATCAATGATGAGCTCGACACTAAGTCAGCGAAGTGTCCAGTTGTCCCGTGGTCTAGCTGACTTCAAACTGGTTAGAAAACACTAATGGTTGTTATGAGTGGCATACAACTACCTTTATCCAACAAGCAGAAGTATATAGTTTAACACATTTACACTTGCATTCTTGATAACCATTTATGTTATCGAGGAAATCAATTATTGTGATCCGAATAATTTGGTTTCCCAAGAAAATTACGATGAAATTTCACCTCCTCGAACTGTATAATTTGGTAATTGCGGATTGGATTTAAGATGTTACCAGTTTTCCCAAGTGGTTACACAAAAATCGAGTGGTTTCATGTGATTCGGCTCTTTCGGCTGAGTCAAATGGAGTGCATGTTATGATCTAAGTCGCCAGCTGATGCGAACTCTTCGCCAAGTTGTTATGAACCAATTCTCTAATTAATATGAACACTTCAACAGTTAATATGACCGAGTGGATTCATGCGTGTGGGCATAATAATACTGACGCAATAGACAACTCAACTAATATACTGAATACGCTTATTCATCCTTAGGACCTCCCATCCGGCTGAGTCACGTGACTATCTAAAGACAAAGATTGGCCCTATGACTGTTAGAGTACAACTTTATTACGAAAGAAAGGGCGTCATTCTTATATATTTTTAACCGTATTAAGATTTACCCTGGGCAGTTGAAAATAGATTTTTCTGATTGGTAAAGGATTCGTCTAGGTCAACGAAAAATAAATATTCTGATTGGTTGACGATTGACTGGACCAAGACCAAGATGTAAGAAAAAAATGATGAAGTTTTTGCAGTTATCCAATCACACGATGAGTCACATGATGATTCACATACTGATTACTATTTTAAGCCAATTCCTATCACGCCTACGCACCGCTGATGTGCTCAGCCTTAAACGCTTGAACTGACCGCCCGTGTTTAGAACACTTCGATCTGACAAGCCAACAAACACAACTCCTGGTTGATATGAGTAGCATGTGACTACTCATTTCAACTTATCAGTAGTCACACAAATGATTAAAGAAAATTTCATTATTATCTTTCTTTCATTTATTAATCCTCTTTGTTCTATCCAGACCAGATGAAAAATCATGGCAAGATGAAGTGAAACATTTGAAATGTCAACTGGCTGAAAGAGAATCTAAGCTTACTGATGTCCAGCTGGAAGCATTGGCTAGTGCTCATCAAGTGGACCAATTGCGTGATGAAATGGCACGTCTCTATTCAGAGCTGAAATATCTTCGAACAGATAATGAAAGGCTACAGATACTGGTATCCCACTTACAAGATAATCAAAAAGTTCTCCTCAGTAATAATAATAATAACACCATGGTAACGAATAGTCAACAACAGACTGCTATCATGTGTAATTCTTTGCCACAAGCTAAACTGTCAAGAAATATTAAACATGCTGCTGTCAATCGGTCATTGGATATTGATTGTACAGTGTTGGATAATAAATGTCGTATTACGTCATTGGATGATGACAGGCAATCAGGTGTTTCAAGGTCTGCAATCGAAGAAGGCGTGAGTAGTAGTTCAAGTGAGTATTGTTTTTATTTTATTCTTTTATGCCGTGAGTGGAACATACGGCTACAAGCTAGAGCTTTTTATGTTTCGGTAGCAGTAGTGTTGCTTTTTTATGCGGGGTGGAGTTGGAAGCCCCCCCTTGCTACGAGCTTATCAAGGTTTAGGAGTGCGTCAGCCAGGGGTCAAACACCAGACCACGCGAGACATAGTTGGCGAGCGTTCTACCGCTGAATCGCTGACGCACAATAACCTGGAAGTACTGGACAGATGTTTCGTCCTTGTCTGGGACTTTTCAGTAGTGCACACCTACAATAGGGGTTCGAACCCAGAAATTTCTGGTTACAAGGCGAGCTCGTAGACCGCTCAGCTACTGAGACTGAGTGAGTATACATAAATGATTATTTGAAATTTATCGATCGACCATATAAAGTGATTACACTAACTACCGTACACCTTGCCTTAGTAATTATAGACTAGTATTATTATTACACTGTAGACACCAAAAGGATGTGCCACACAGAATCACATAGTTTCTGCAAAGACTAATATTGCGCGTACGCTTAGTCCGAAGAATGTGGCTATCTTAAGGAGCTTACCCCCCACCACCACCACCAAAGAGCCTGTGACATGAACTCTGATCCACAAGGCAGTCAAACAGTTTCAGGACCTACATTCCCAAGATTTCCGGTGAACGAAACAAGTTCATCATCATTTGATCTCTCTTGACTATGGTTTAGAATCAGTATTTTCCAGGTCCACTATGTAGACTTGCATGTCCACCAATGCGTCTATAAGCTCCAGATAATTTCGCATCACCCCATTCACTTCTGTGAGGAGCACCCTGTCCCCGCTGCATAAAGTCAGTAAATAGAATTTACCCGGTAGGGGCTTTGGACCCGTAGCCACATGAGAACATTTCGAGAGGAAGACCTCAGTCTAACGATCCCCGTGTATGACAGGTCGTTTATAGGGGCAGTAATCATAGGGAACATTTCCAGTTCATATGGACGTAATTTTGGTCTGGATGATTTCAATGTCTTTTTAGCCAGCATCTTCAGTGCCAACTTCAAGATGAAGTAGGTGGTTATAACATTCATGAAGAATTCATCTTGATGTTAGTGCTGAAATTGCTGACTAAGAAGACAATGAAGGCTTCACAGATGCTTAATTTTGAAATACCCACCTATAGGCATATGTGAAATGCAATTCAGCGCAGTGAATCCTTATGACAAGCAAATTACCACTTAGCTGTTAGCCTACTGCATTTTTGACTCAGACCAAAACTGTCTGTGTTCGTTTCTGGTATTCAATAGTTTTTAAAACGTTATACTTTGTGGAATGAAAAGTGCTCGTTCATTAGCCTGCTTGCTAGGAGCTTCCCTCACTCATCTTCCTTATTCAAATAAGCTTAAATTAATGGACTCTGAAACTAGTTGAAACTGTAGAACTCTATATGGAAGAAACAACCAGTTGTGAACGAAGAAATATATTCCTTTTCGGCTGGCGAAGTATACGGTCTTAAGAAATACAAGCCTTGAGAAAACAAAGTTGAAGCATGCAATCGATCAAACAACTTCCTATTGTCGATATGTCGATGACACATTTGTAGTATGCAACAACGAAAGTCATGCCTCCTACCTACTCAGCCTATTCAACAAAGCACAAACAAATATTGTATTTACTATGGAACATGAAAATGACGGGAAGTTTCATTTCCTTGACATCGCCATGCAACGCCTAGAAGATGGTAATCTCCAGAGGTCAATTTACCGAAAGCCTACATGGAATGGACAATACTTACATTTTAATAGCTTTGTCCAAATAGCTATAAACGAGCACTAGTCAAGACTCTGTACTTTAGAGCGAGGAGAATATGCTCTACAGAGAAACTAGAGGAAGAATTTACGATTCTCGAAAAGGTGTTGAAAAACAACTGTTATCCTCAAAGATTCCTTAACAAATATGGAAGATATGAAGGCTCAAATATCAAACAAATCACAGTTGAAAAAAATCTGTCGTCATTCAACTAGATTTTAAAGGTGAAAACATTGCAGCAATAGTCAACAGAAGACTGAGTACGTCACTAGCCAGAGCCTATCCTGTAGCTAAGTTGGTTCCCGTCCATCAAACAACATGGTCTTTGGTGCAGTCAAAAGTTGACAGATACCCTTCTCATGTTAACTCCAACTGTGTATACAAGTTTACGTGTATCTGCGCGAGCAGTTACATTGGAAGGAGAGAAAGAAGGGCACACCTCCGATTTTCTGAACATGTGCCAAAAAGCCTACGTCTCAAGGGGACAAACTCTTGTGATAGCGTTTTGATACGGGTCATGAGGTGGAAATCCTTTAAAATTATCAACAGACAAAAGAGCTTGATTCTCCTCAAGTTTAACGAAGCAATTTCTATCAAACGCTTGAAACCAGATTTATGTATTCAGAAAAAAGAGGTTATTAGTCTTTCCTTGCCCTGGTGACTGGATGTCTTTATTCTGTCTTTCATTTGATTACGTAATCTTTGGGTTTAGCCCTCCCCCCTTTTGACGCAGTCTAATTTCGCTTATCTCTTGTTTCTATGAATTGAGTTGAACTCAGTACATTTATTAGTCACTCAGCATCTTACGCATCTCTCGTCTTTATTACGCAACTCCTTTACCATTGCATGCATACATTTAATTTGTTTAAACTTGAACTGCCAATGTAAAAAATATATAAACGCAATTTTCTGAGCATTGTCCACTAATTGTGGAACTTTCTGTCAACTAACATCATGGAAAATTTGCGAGTATGTTAGAACTTTTCTGTATATGAACCTCATAATTTATTTGGGCTGTAAGCAGCTGATGAGGAGCCAGCGAAATCAACAATGATGGTACCATCTTCTTGTTGTGCTTGCTTTATTCAAATTCATCAAGGGGAATAAATGCATGAAAATACTGGGATATATAAGAGGTACTACGTAGATAACCACGACAAAGGAATAGGCTCAAAAAATTTCTTTAGAGCAGAAAAATTAGACTGTGCTGACTAAATGTACGACAACCATATTCAATGCCATGTGTACTTTCCTATCACTTCCAGCTTGAGATAAAACCGTGTCGATATTGATGTACGACTGGCATCAGTTTGCAAAATATGCTTACCAGCTGTTGAAGATGTACTGTGGAAGGTTAAGGCAGACATCAAGGATAAAAATATCTTTAAGCTGATTGGAAGCACAGTCGTAATCCTCAGCCCTGAATATTAATGTAAGTGTAGAAATTGGGCAGTGTGTGTTGTAGAATGTATGTAATTCCATATTAGATAAGTTTAATTTCCAATATCATACAGTGATGATGCAGGAAGAAGAACTGGATGACAAGGTCTCAGGCAGAAATCACTGCTGCTCATAATCATATCAATTTAGTAACACTCTTTCCCTCCCTCTCCCCCATGTTGTTTGTCGCCACTTTTCATATCTCTGGTGTAGGCATTGCGTCATTTCGATTGTACGTATACGGTGTTGAATCGATAAACAAAGCTTCAGTGACTTTTGACTGGACACTAGTTAGTAACTAGTGTGATGTCTTTAGTCCTCTGTTTAGTGCAGACTGAATTCCATCCGTCACGTTAGCAATATGGCCACCATTATAGGTGGTTTGCCATCACGGTGCACTTTGAATCGCTAATATTAGATGGTTAGAGGCAATCGACAGGAAGTCTTGCTTGACCTAGGTTTCTTTCTAGTTGGCACTCACAAGTCACCAAGGCGTATCTGCAACCGTAAAGGAACTTATGTTCCTCCTTCTGAGATTCGAACCCGCGCTACAAATCACAATAGTTACTAACTAGTGTCCAATCAAAAGTATCCAATACAATCCTACAGAAGTTCCATCGCGAAGCCGAATAGCTCAGTGGTAACTTCTCTGTCTCATTGCAGCACTGGGTAACGCGGGTTCGAATCTCAGAAGAGGCATGAGTCCCTTTACGGATACAGTTACGCCTTGCGATTGACGAGTGCCAACTAGCACGAAATCTAAGTCGGTTGATGCTTCCTACCGATTGCCTCCAACCATATAATCCTAAAGCTTCAGTGATTAACTTCTCTCTCCAACTAACTGTATAGCTTTTTAATGCTCTCAACCCGTCCCACCCACCATATTTGTGTGGCTACATGCAAAGGAATGTAGTGCAATGGCTGAGCTTTTCTCTGGGTTATTTAACTTAGCAGGGCCAGTTATTCTAGGTCTAGCTAAATTTTTATGTCCCAATAATCTAGTTGGGCCCGACCTAATAGTTTGACGGCCTATGTAATTAACCTCACAGTCATTGCATCGTATTTGGTAAATTATATTGTCTTCCGTAGTGGGATCTATCGGGCGGGTCCTTAAGACGATAAAGTTTATCTCTGAGAGAGTTGGTTGGTTGAGAATCCTACGTAAGGCCTCTGATGTCCCTTCTTTATACGGCAGTACTACAGTGGCTTTAAATTCTATTTATTTTCGTTATTTTTCTCATTTTTATTGCCAGTCTTAGTTTTTCTACGGTTTCTCTTCCATTTCTGAATAAATTCTTTCGCGTAGTTATTCACTAGTAATGCTTCCTTTAGCTGTTTGATTTCGCTATTTAAATCTTCCTGCTTACTAGTTGGTTAGGCTCCTGTCTCGAGTGTGACACACTCTAATTATGAAGCCGTGTGATTGCTAACTGTTATGATTATGAGCGGCAATAATTCCAGCTCGAAACCTCATCCAGTTAGCAATACTGCATTATCACAAAGTGATATTTAGAAACACACTTATCTCATTTGAAACTTCAGCACAATTCCTGACAAAACGAGAAAAATTTGAGGCTAACCCAAGAAAAAGTAACGTAACATGAGAAGGATTAGGTCAAATGGGGCCAATAGCTATAAAACCTTAAGAAAGTCAGTGTCCTCTTAGTTAAATATGCTGACGATCTGACTGTATCTTTGCCTGTCAAGTGTCAAAGTGACTGCTCTAAACTAAATGGTTTTTTATCAGAAATCAGCCAGTGGTCCAAGGAAAACTGTCTTACCTTAAATCCCTCCAAATGTCAAACAGTCAATTTCACCTTTAGGCATAAATCTGACCTAAACAAACTGGTTAACACTGACGAGGCGTGCAACATAGATGGCACTGAAATAGAAACCAAGTCGGAAATTAAATATCTTGGCGTCATTCTATCTACTGATCTCTCCTGGTCGTCTCATATCTTGGCGATTGCTAAGGAAACATTCTCTCTTACCTTCTACATTCTGGAATAACCCAACCCTTACTCCTACGATTCGTTAACTCTTGTATCTTGTCTATTATTCTCTATTGTTCCCCCTTAGTTTTTCCAGGGCTACTGAAGAAAGACTATATCTTATTACGCAGGATGTTAAAGGTTGTCAGCAGGGTAAGCAATGTTCCACCTAACCAGCTTGTTAATATTCTGGTCGACAGGCACATGGACTCATGTGAAAAATGGGCTACATCCATTCTATCTAACTCACACCACCCTCTTCATTCACAACTCTCCCCTTGTATCTCATCAGGCAGGACCAGAAGCCTATATAGAAAACTATATGCTCCCACTAGCAAGTACATAAGCTCAACCATACCCTACTTAGCTCGTGTTCTGTGTGGTAAAGAAAGCATTAGGCGGGACACCTATAATTCATTAAATAGTCAATAGAACAACTGGATCTCGTCTTTCCAACTCATATCATTTATAGGTACAGTATCTACTGCCAGTATATACTTATCTAAGCACCTTCAAACATTCTGTTCATTTTTGGCTTTGCTGTTGCCGATATGCTAATATGTTGTTGTCAAAATTAACTGTGACTACCCATAATCTATGTAGAATTTTATTTATTGTTAATGTACAAACTGGATGCAACACTGTAGTGAAATGCTGAGAATTCCATTCTGTATCACAAGTACTGTTTTGGAATAAAGCAATTTATTATTATTAATAACAAGTAAAATATAATAATGTATACATATATAAGTAAATGAAAAAGAATAACTTATATTGTTTTGGTGAATTTTGTTTTCAATCCTTTTAGATCTATTCATTGGACTTCCTGAAATGACTAACAATCCAGAATCCTTAATTGCTCTTGTAAGCTTGGCTTTAAACAATTCTGAAGATGTTGGCCACAAAAATAATGAATACTGTATCTCTGATATCAAAGTTAATTCAACATTTAATATTGGTATCATTGAATTAAGTAAATTACAAACATGGAAATCATTAAATCATTTACTTATCAATCTATTTGAATGTTATGCGTTTTATTTAAATTTAAATTGTCCGCGCGACATACAAATTAATGAATTAAAACAATATTGTATGCATGTTAATGCTTTGAATTGTACATGGAAATTTCAATTTGATAAGGATACAACAAGTCAATCAGCTCAGTTAAATGATAATAATTGTCCATTTGAAAACCCTCAAAAATTAAATGAATTACTTCAAAGTCATTCAAATAATTATCAAACAATTGTTCAATTATCTATTGAACAATTCCCTGTGGAGCGAAAATTAAATTCGAATGAGGCAGGCGTTTATCATGATGATATTAATGAGAATTTATTGAGCACATCGAAGAATTTCAATAATTTCATTATGAAAACTTTATTAAATCGAGATATTTTATATTTTTATTTAAAATTATTGCTTACATATCATTTTATAATATTCTATGGTACTGATGAAATATTTATGAAAACCATCAGTCAATCAATATGTGATTATATTTGTACTACAGTAAGGTAAGTTTATGTATACCTGGGCGTAGAATTATGAGTGTTATCAATATTATATTGTGAGTAAAGGATAGATGTTTAGGGAGAGGACAGTGAAACCCGCCCACTGACGAAAACTACACCCCCCTATGGTACCCAGTTAGATTTACTCTTGAGTTTCTGCTCACTGAGGTGAAGTGCTTCATTCTATTTATACTTTTAAAGATTGGCTGGCACAAAATTACTTCACACTATCGAACTTCCCATGTAGTTAATCCCTTAATACTTTGAATGAAACTTCTTATTAGTATTCTCACAGGTTTCCAGTGGAACAGAGGTCCTCAACAGAACATCATCATTTCATCCTGCAATCGTTTTTAGCTGGTTCTACGATTACCTATGTACAACTCGTCGTTTTGCTTTAGGACGCATGATTTCACCAAAAGGTCTCTTCAGCATGTGTCCGACCCATGTGTATTGCCATCAGCATATTTGTTGGACAATAGCTTCTTGATTGGTTCGTTTAGTTGAAGGGAGGACCTTGAGGCTCTCCTGCCACTGGGAACTCAATTAGGATTTGTGTTGAGTTTCAAGTTCCCAAGTTGAAGTGGTGGGCCTCTACCCAAGCAAGTTTTACCTTAGATCCCCCAACCAAAGCCAAGAAATCGTAGTCACTACACCGAATGAGGCAGTGGTCTTGAATTTGTTTTGAATTACATTTTGACTGATCCCTATTAGAGTGAAATGGGGGGATGCGATCCCTCACTGAGAATGTAACCACTTTCAGTTGATCAGTTGGAAATAGAACACAGAAGTAGAGGGTCCTGGATTCCACTGCTGGTGGCCCCAATCAACCAGATATAGTTTGGTAGACTTTTCGATTTCATCCTAGACGCCAGAATTAAAAGAACTTAGCGCTGACAATGACCCACCGTCAACATTCCCATTCTGACCTACAGAAGTGTCTCAAAACACTTATTAAATAATAATTTCTTCTGATACGTTTAAGGACGCACACTTTACCTTGTTTGAGGTTCGTCAGTTACCCAGTGACAGATGGTGTTCCCAAGGAGACTTACATCCCACACCTTAAGCCAAAATAAGACCTACCAACCGGAAAGTGTAAGGATTAATGAATCTTCGCTATACCCAGTAATGGCAGAAGTTACAAGTGATGGGCAAACAGTGTCATGGTTAAGAAGTGACCAACACAAACTCATACTACTTACTAGTGATAAGTAGTATAAATTAAACACGAAAGAAAGAATAGCAAAGGATAGGTAGGAAAGGAATTAACAATCACAAACTGACATTACTTGGAGATAGACTGAAAGCCAAATAGTAGTAAACAGATATTGGATCTACATTTGGGACACTTCAGCATTAGGCAGCCATGAACCCACAAACTTCACGTCAAGAAGTAAGCTCGTTGACATTCAACTACTGATTAGGATCCAGTGGTTCTATGGTCGATGAACTCACCTGAACACTGGGAAGTCATAAGTACGAACGCTATTGTACGCATGGCTTCATACTGTTGAAGAAGCCCAGAGTAGGATGAAATAGTAATTGAGTATCCTCTGATTATCAGTGCTTCTCTAAATGATGTTAGACAGTGATCAAACTTGCAAAATGCCACACTTGAAAATTCCCCATTAACTGTTTGCGTTTTTATTCATTTTTGTCTTAAACAAAGTAGTACATCAGTGAAAGTTTGCCGCTTCAATTTTTCTGATGGACTGCACACAGTGGATCAGTTAATCGATTGTATAACTCAATATATCAATGATTCAAACCAATTGTCAATTGATAACACGAATGAACAGTCATCTAGCTGGTGGTTGATTGTATTCATTGAATCAATGCATCAAATTTCTCAAGAGCAGTTATATCAGATTATTAACTGTTTTAAAGCTGTGCATTCCAAGCATTCAGAAGAAGATACGACTAAGAGGTGGTAAGTAAAACACCTACTTTCTTGTTGGTTTTGTTTTGTTATTCCCACTGACTATGATTTTGACCTTGGCGCCAGTTTTTTCAGTTTTCAGCCCCCAAAGACCCTGATAGCAATCTTCAGGGCAAAGTTGAACATTAGGCACTCAGCGGACGCAAACGCATCAGTGACTGCGGGAAGAACCATAGCTCTGAAACGCAAATTTTAATAACTCAAAACTATAGCAACCCAAAACGAAACTGCCCATTGAACGGATGTAATGACCTTGAGCGGCCAATCAGACGAGTGCGTAGTGCATAGGCGGAATTATGGATTCCGGATACAGAATTAAGTAGCAGGTATCTAGTATTTAAGTACCGTTTGGATAACAGCCTCGTAGGAAGGGAGAAGACAAGTAGTTGCGACGGAGGAGTAATGCATTTACAGAGATACACACAGCTTTTATCGATGGGTTTGTGTCCTGATGCCCAGACTGCTGTAGCAGGAAGTCAATTGGAGAAGGTATGTCGTCCCTGGCAACTCTAAAGAATAGGAGCCCAAACCGAAACGACCTACGAACTCACAAACGACCTTGAGAAACCAATCAACTGACTGTGTTCTTTCTAGAAGTAATTATGGATGCTCTACACGTTTTGCGATGTAAATTCGCTCCGGATCTTGTTTTTGATTACTGTTTGGATAGGGGACTGATTACAAGGTCAAAAATTTGTCAGTGCGGAGGTGATATGCGCATACGAAAATACACAAAGTCCATTGATGGGTTTGTGTACAGGTGTAATGAGTGCCGGAGGAGAAAATCAGTTCGAGAGGGTATGTCGTTCTATTTTAGTTTGCAGATTCCTTAGGCAATTTCTTCTCAAAGTCTAAATTACCCTTAACAAAAATTTTAATGATCTGTAATTTCTGGATACTGAACAGACCAGTTACAGCAGCGGCTTATGAAACGGAAAATTCATAAGTGTCTGCAATGCAATGGTACCAATACTGCAGAGACGTATCGTCCTGGAAAATGAACAGCCTAACTCAAGTTCTTGGAGGAGTTGGCGTAATCGTTCAAATTGATGAGACCGTATTAATAAAAAAGAAATATAATCGCGGCAGATTACGAGCGAACCAACAATGGATATTGGGTATCTATGACACCACCCTCCGAAAAGGGATATATCGAGGCAGGTGTATTATTGCCGATTATGCAGCGCTTAGTGCTGCCTGGGACCACTATTAACACAGACGAATGGAGCAGTTACGGTCAATTGTCGAATCTCGGGTATATTCATCATGTAGTCAACCACACAAATGGTTTTCGCAATCTTTTGGATGGAACTCATACTAATTCAATCGAAAGTTTCTGGCGTCACCTAAAAACCGGATTAGATTGGTGAATGGATCTAGAAATGCAATTATATACAGTTATCTTGATGAGTTTATGTAAAGAACTTGGTTTAACATCAGTATGAAGACACCCCTATGAGAAATTGGGAGCTTTTTTTGCAACATATACGAGAACGTTATCCATTGTAACTATTTTACTTTTATATAAACTATTTTTTACAATTATGCACCTTTTTTGAGCCTTCTGATTAGTCGAATTTGTCCTTGACAAGGTCATTTGTGCGTCCGTAGGTCGTTTCGGTTTGGGCTCCTATTCTTTAGAGTTGTCCCGTCCCTTTCTAAGGTTCAAGGGTGCTGTAGATTAGTGAATTGGTCAAGAAACAGCATGATATGCAGTTATCTGGGTGAATTTACGTGAAGAAATAGGTTTCAACTATCACTTGGGATTCCAATAAGGAATTAGGAGGTTTTCTTGGGACACAAACAAGGAAGTTACTGGTATAACTATTTTTCAACACTAACTTTGATGTCAATAAAAGAGCTTTTACATAACGCTTCTACGACAATTAGAAATATCATCGTGGTTGATAACAGGCAACCAGCTTGTCTTTCGTTTTCACTTCAATGGCTTCAATGAGTTTCCCACTGTGATCGATTAGTAAGTACTAATAAGTGCTACTGCTGGTACTATTAATATTTTTATTACTACTAATATTACTCATTCATTCATCTATACATGAACTTTCTCATTTTAGTCGGATTTATCTAATCGGACTATGGATGGAAACAACATCACTTCCAATTTCCCTTGAAAATCCTTCAGAATCATCATCATCACCGCCGTCGACATCAGTGCACACAATCCCCTATCCAGACAGTTTCCATTTCTACACTCCTGTACAGTGTTTAGACAAAACAGTCTGTTGGATTAAGTCAGAGCATTCGTTGAGTCGTTTACGCATGATACGTTATTTGAAAAAGCATCTTGTACATTCATTCGTAGAGAAATTTCAATGCCAACAATATATGCCAACATTATCAAATCCCATGGTGCTTTTTTCTCAAGATCATTTGGAAATATTTTTATATCAAATCCAGTGCTTTGAAGATCTTATCCAATGGATTGAACAGGTGAGTCTTAGCAGAAGAAACAACGGCTCAATTGGTTCTCCTTTTTTTCTTCCATGTTAGTATGTAGGTTGAATGTAAATAAGAGTGTAGAGTCTACCAAGTTGAGTGTCAGGTCAAATACTCACCAAAGACATAGGCTGGTGATGGCGCTATACACCAAAAATTAATGAGAGTTAAAAATCATGAACTAGCCATTGGAAGGCTGAGTGATTGTAACGATACGAAATATCAAAATAAAAATCCGAGTTAATGAAAGAATATTGATGAAAACAAAACACGTAGTTCAACGAAGAGTCTCTTTTCGGAGGCGAATTCGTTTTCCTAGCTGTACAATTGCAAATATATATGCATGGGTTATTTTGTATGTATGTGTACATTAAGTTTGTCTAACAAAAATACAATTAGTTATGGTTATTTTAACTAAAGGTGGGGTGGGTGGGTTAGAATTAGTAAGTTTTGGGTGGAGTTACGTAATACGAAAATGGTTAAGAAAATTGGATGTTAATGAAACTAGTGTAGTAACAAAGGTGATGAGTTGTCAGAGTCACTTATTAAAAAAGAGTTACGCAATAACATGAATAGTTTGATGATTGAGTTGTACTCAGGATACACAAAGGAACGAAGTAGAGAATACGAAATTACGTAAGAGTTTTAAATGAATACAAGAACAGTAAAGCTATTAAAGAAGTGGTTGAGTAATTCTCTTTTGTATGCACAGCTCTGGTATTTCTATGTGGATGGCCAGAGATTCAGCGATTCAAGGAAGACGAAACTGTATTGCCTTTGGTAGGTTATTCGTGACTCTGTAAATTACTTTGAAGCAGGAGGCTTTTGTTGAGACGGAATTATCATTGTTAACCAGGTGTTCAATTATCGCACTCCGTGTATTACTACTATAGTAGGGCCTCCTTCAAAGTAATGATAACACCAACAATAAGGAATCTAAATCATCAGTAGTAATTCCATACAAAGAAGGAACCTCGGGAACCTCACAACGCAGAATTCTTAACAAGGAAGGAATAAAAATGGCATTCAAACCCACAAACTCAATTAGAAACAAGCTTTGTCGGTTAAATGGTGGATCCTGTAGAGCCTTTAAAACAAAACAGTTTAGTTTATCTGATATTCTGTCTGCAGTGATTGTCAGGTCAAATACATTGGTTAAAGTAGTAGAACAGGGGCAGTCAGACTAGCCGACCATAAAAACCTAGCAAAATCTAGATTGGTTGATCCAAATAAGATAAGAAATCTAGAGAACAGTTCAGCTATAGCACTCACTACATGCAATTACACACAATAGTCTGTATGGGATAAGATGACAGTTTTAAAATCTAATGTCACAGGGTGGAGGGAGAGATTGATAATGAAAGCTTTGTTTATCGAATCAACTGCAAACCAACAGGTGTAATAGGAATGATTCAACACCTGTCCATTCGGATATCTGGAAAATTCTACTACCCTACGACGACAAATAGGAGAGGACAAAGAAAACTATAAAACTCAAGTTTCAAAGTCGTGTGATCATAATTGATATGATTATGAACAATAAATTTTGTTCGAAACGTCATCCACTAAACAACACTATTTAACTCACTATGTGATATATCCAATAAACAAACTAATATGGAATTACAACTAGTTATGGTTATTTTAAGTAAACAGGTGAGAATTAGTAACTTTTGGGTGGGGTTACGTAATACAAAAGGCGTTCAGAGGAATTGAATGTTGATATAAGTGGGTAGTAGCAAAAGTGATGAATTGTCACAAGCAGTTGTTAAAAAGAAGTTATGTATCAATAGTTTGATGATTGAGTTGTACTCAGGATACACATAAAATCAAAGTAGAGAGTATTAAATTACATAACAGCTGTTTGTGAAAAATTATCACCTCTGTTACTACACTAGTTTAATTAACACCCAATTTTCCTGAGCATTTTTGTATTACGTAACTCCACCCAAAACTTACTAATTCTAAACCCCATCCCACCTTTAGTTAAAATAAGCATAACCAATTGTATCTTTGTTTGACAAACTTAATGTACACATACATACAAAATAGCCATATATATTTGCAATTGTACAGCTAGGAAAACGAATTCGCCGCCGACAAGAGACTATTCGTTGAACTACGTATTTTTGTTTTGGTCAGGAGTGAGGATGGCGTTCCCGCCGATGACACTGGTTTGTGGTCACGCTAAAAATCACGAATTCGTAAAAGCTAGAATTCATTAGCCATTGAATTGGTTCCGAAGTGGTTGAATGGAATGCGAGTTTCCATTGTAACCGGAAGGTCCTGGGTTCGAACCCCAGTGGGTGCATACTGCCTAATAGTTCCAAACTTGGCTTACGGAACAGATGTCCAGCACTCTTTAGGTTTTAATGGTTTTCTAACTGATATCAATCAGTGGTTTAACTGAAACAAATAGGATTCCTACAAACTGACTTTTGAAAACTTATTGTTACTATAATTTGATCCATAAACTCACCGTCATTGCTTAATGTTTTTTGTTTATAAATCTATGTAAATTAGAGTAAAGCCAGCAGAAAATCTAATTGAAAACAACAATACTGTTCGCTTATATGTGTCTTGTTATAAGAAAAGGACTAACTAAGTTTCTTAGATTGTCCAAAAGACGGGAATTTCCCGTCCACAAAGTGACAGCTTGCCTGAGGATTAAAAACCACCCACTAGGTGTACATATGAATTCGTACTATGAGGACTGAGTATCAGACATTGAAAATTAAGGCATTGGCTTGCAATGATTTGATTAATTTGAGGTTTAGTCACAAATTGACTTCATTTAGGGAACCACTTAGAGAAAATTACGGATTACTCGACAACCTGTTCTCCCCAGTTTGAGACTATACCTTAGTTACGCAAACTGGATATTCAGGCCACGAAGGAAGGCCATTAACCATTCAACTCTTGAGACAGAGTTCAATGGCGTATTTGTGCCAACCTTTGAGGATTAGCGATATATGATACCGCTGCCACCAAGCAGTGTCATTGGTGAGTACCTGTCCTCACGACCCCACTTACTTGGTAGACCCCAGTGGTCACGACTTCTCAAGAGAACTTTAGGTAACTTCAACCTGTAGTTAATGGTTCTCTAACTGGAATCGGTTCGTGACGAAAAGTCAAATATATTAATCATTGTGTTTTTACCGAAGTCAATCTAGTTGAATACTATTCAGTACTACAAGAATGACTTCTATCCAAACAACAGCTGGAAAGTTCAATTTAATACACTCATATCCTTCTTTTCTTCTGCTCTACTCTATCCATGAATCAGTATTTATTTTCTCAGCTGAGGAGTTCATACATCTCTGCTTCATTAAATACAGGACTTTTTCGACAGGATGAACTCGAGACCCTACAAGGGATGGAAGTTAGGACCTTCAGTTTGCTAAGGAAAACCGTTGACCATTCAACTCTCTGCACGGAATTTACTGGCCCTACTATCCTCAACCCCATGACGTGGTGGACCCCGACAGCCATGACGTCCGTGAAGGTTCCATTGGTCTTGTAGACAGTGTTTACTTCACATTATCTAGGGAAGAGAAAATGAAGACAATGGTTGGGGTCGCGCTAAATCACGAAATGGTAGAAGTTAGAATTCATGAGCCATTGAATCGGGTCCCAGTGGCTGAATGGTATACGAGCTTGCCTTGTAACCGGAAGGTTCTGGGTTCGAACCCTGGCAGTGGGTGCGTACTGCCGATGACTCCCAAACTAGGATGAAACAGCAGCTGTCCAGTACTCCCTGGTTTTCAATGGTTCTCTAACTGATATCAGTCCGTGATCAACTCGTAAAACATAACTAACCCTTACAAACCAAACTTTAGAAGACTTTGTGATTAAACCAACCAGCTGAGTGAACATTATAACAGCAAAAGTATCAACCTGAGCCCCCTTAATTTCCCTTCATTATATCAAAATACATTATTCCAAGTGTTGTTTCGCTTTACATTGTGAAATGGTTGAAGATAACATTGATGCGTCATTCGATACCTTTCCAGTGACTGAATGGTCAACGAGCTTGTCATGTAACCTGAAGGTTCTGGGTCCCATCTACGGTGGCCAAAGTAGGCTCATGGGCTCGCCCTTCTGAAGAGTCCGAAATTAGGACGAAACAGCTATCCAGTACTTCTTGACTTCCAATGGTTATCCAACTGAAGTCAATTCGAGATCGATCTTGAATACACTGTTTCATATGAGATGTCGTATAGACAAAGCCTCCAAGATATACAGTAGGATGGATGAACACGTTTCAGATGTGAGACTGGAGTCAGGCCAGGCGACTTTCCACATTCCACAAAACCCAAAAAGTTCAATATCCAGATTTCATGCATCCGTTTTGTTTTATAAATCAGTAATTTGAAGTTATTTTTTTTACTGATATGCAATCCTACTCTCTCCTTTACCAGGTCTGTATTCGTGTCGATCAGTTTCTAAACGATGTACAAAACTCTAATGAAAATTCAACCACCGGTCATCACCATCAACATTTCCTCAATCCATCAATATTTCTAAACCTTCCTTTCAATGACCCCGTCAACTGTGAATCTTGGTTTACCGATATATGGAACAAGGAGATAGTTGAATTAGTTCAGAAGATCCTTTCACCCTTGAAAAAAAGCAGTCATAACTCTTCAAACTATGCAAGTCTTTCCGATCCAACCGAATGGGTTCTATCCACATGGCCATGGCATAAAATTGATGCTGCGAAACTTTCAAGTGAAGTAGATCGTCTAGGCAGGCAGTCTAAATCACTGATACGATTTACAGAATTCTATCAAACTTGAGATTAAACAGCCTTTTTTAAACAGAATTATTGACTATTCATTGCTAGACTACTAACAAGTAGTAGTGTGAAAATTGTCGAGATTAATGTAGACAACCGAACAGAGGTCTAACTCCATTCAGACGGATGGACTGCCAGACACACGCACGCACACACACACAGAGGTTCGAGTGATCTATTCTAATGAGCTTTCTATTCTTCGCCGACTGTTTACGACAATCAAGTTGTATAATTTATATTTGTCTGTAAATATGTGTATATTAGAATTAATTTTTACAAAAATTATGACCAGAAAAAACTCCTACTCCCCACATTTTATTCAACGAGAATTACACAATAAAAGAACGTATAAATTTTTCTGTCTATATTAGAGAAATCATATTTGTATTGATATTAACTGGCCTGAACAACTGGAGAAGAGTCGGAGAGAGAAAACAGGAAAGAGATTGGAAATCTCTAGGTGGTTTGATTGCTTGATTGTTTACCCCGCCGTTTTTTCCCATGCATCATGTGTGTCAATATGCAGAAATAAAACAAATTTGTATGAATGTTTTGCTTCTTCTTTTCTGATTGGATAATTAAAGCTTATTCTCAGACAAATTGGAAGATTTTGATTGGACACTAGTCAGTAACTAGTGTGATGTTTATAGTCCTTGGTGTTGGTGCAGTCAAGTTTGCAATATGGTCACCATCGTAGGTAGCTTGCCATCACAGTGAACACTGATTTGAAGATATTAGATGGTTGGAATAGCTCAGTGGTAACGTCTCTGACGTCTCTGCAGCAGTGGGTGACCAGGGTTCGAATCTCAGAAGGGAAATGAGTTCCTTCAAGGCGGTCGCAGATGTGCCTTGCTGACTTGTGAGTGCCAACTAGCCCAAAACCTAGGTCAGTCAAGTCTTCCTGCGGCCGATTACATCCAACCATCTAGTATCATCAAATTGGAAGATTCATGAGGTATATAATATGATCTAGTCGGATAGTAGCCTGTTCCAGCGGTTGTTTCTGCTTAGTGTGGGGTTGAATCAGCGTGTGTTGTAACTTAAAGCTGATAGAGATTTCATCTTCGAATAGTCTATCACTTTACACAACACAACAGGTTTCCTGCTGCCTAATGACGAAGTCAAATGGTGTCCTTTACGAATCCCTAAAGTAATCATCCTTCTTCGATTTCTTCAGATCATTTAGACAATGACTGATTCTGATAGGAACAAAAATACTTTCAGAGAAAAGCTTGATTGATTGGTTACAGGATTTCATCATGAGCTGATATCAGTTAGAGAACCATTGGAAAACCTGCGGGGAGTACTGGACAGCTGTTTCGTCCTAGTCTGGGACTGTTCATCGGCACGTACCCACCATCGGAGTTCAAACCCAAGACCTTCTGGTTACGAGGCGAGCTCGTAGACCATTAAGCTACAAATACTCGTCGAAAACATTGGCTAGCGGTCGCGCTTTGTCATGAATTGGCAGAAGTTAGAATTCATGGGCCATCGGATCGGATACCAGTAACCTAACGCGATACGAGCTTACCTTGAAACCGGAGGGTCCTAGGTTCGAACTCCCATCTGGTGCATACTTCCGAAGAGTTTCAAACTAAGACGAAATAGCTGTCCAGTACTTCCAGCTGGTTTTCCAATGGTTCTCTAACCGATGTCAGATCATAATGAAATCCTGTAACTAATCAATCAAATCCCTACAAACCAATCCTTGAAAAGTCTGATTGATTTAGAGAACTCAGACAGTCCTATTAATTCTGTTCATCAAATACATGGAGTGAAATGGATACTCCATGGCTAATTGTGTTTGTGGCATATAGTTCACATTCGTCAAATGTAAGACGATGTTAACATTAACTAGTCTGCACCGAATCTGTAGGTTAATTTATGGTTGGGCGTGTTGAGCATTCGACTTAATTTAGTGATTTCGCTGGCTTTGTTTTTTGATCAGCTCCAAATTCGGTATTTTTAAACTTGTAGTTTGGTGAGAGCTGTCTACTAGCCAAATCGGTAGACAGTAATATACGTCAATATTTACGTTCCCAAGATTTGTCGTGAGAAAATATGAACAAAGATTGATTCAAAACCGACCACAGCAGACTTTGTGTAGGCGGATACAATTTACATATAGATGATCTGACATTCAAGAAACAGTCACAAAGAGATGAAAGATTAACTTTAAGTGAGAAACAACCAATCAGAAGACTGTGTTTGTTTGCTTAACTAAACTATAATAACGTACATGAAAATATATAAATATGCTTTGATTTCCTTAATAAACGATCTGTTGCCTGGCCCTTGTCTTCTGTTGTTACATTTGGTGTCGCTGCCTACCGACAAATGGAAAGCCTATGCCCTGCAGTTTTTGATGGAGACATATGGATCTTCGGGCAGGACTTCGAGGCTTCTTCGCAGTTGAGTGGCGTTCAAGATCTGTCAGCGATGAGGCTACTACTTGGAACGCTGCTGGGAGGTCGGGAGAAAGCAGCATATGAAAGTGTATGGCGAAATACCTACAAATGTGCGACAGGGTCAGGCAAACAGTTTCCAAAGTGGGAAGGACCACATATGGTCACATTGAGATGGGGTTACGCTGACACAATCGCAATGGTAAACACAGAGAAACAAGTGAACATCCGCAAGCACCGAAATTCCAGACAGCAAGACAAAAGAGCAAAGCCCGAAGAACCAAGAAGAACAAGCCGACTTCAGTACAAACTATTTGACGGGGGGACGAGTGTGGTGAGAGCTGTCTACTAGCCAAATTGGTAGACAGTAGCATTTTTAGCGCAGTCACGTTGAAATCATCAAGGGGAGCGAATGAAAGCTTTCAGAATAGATGTATTTGTTGAAGTAAAAGGGAGTGCTTTAAGCAATTAGATAAAAACAAATTCATCTCAGCCTAGGTGACATACATGGCAGTGTAAGTAAAACCAGTCGATATCAGTGAAATTCCCGCTGACATATACCATAGATCCAGTCGGTCTTGGTATGCACCTGCGTAGCCTTAACAGTTGAAAAGCCGCGAACTTATGATCACTTTCCAGAAATTCACCACGAGTGTGTGTAGTATACCATACTAGTGTTTCAAGGGGGTTCACTAAAGGCCATCCATGAGACCCTAGGCATATTGAGGTCGCTACCCACTATTGTACAGGTGTTCTATGATAAAACATGGGGAAATATTCCATTCAAATGCTCATCCGTGGCTAGTTCGGTATTCAGTAGTCTATCCGGACAAACTGCTGTGATTGGACCATAGTTTAAAATTTTAATACTTACAAAGGCGACATCACCTAAGATGCCACAGCTATTTGGGAAGACTACCGAGGATGTTAAATCAGAAGGGACAGAGATAATTCGGCTCCCAATTTTATATGCACTGCAGTCATTGTGATTACTGTAGAAGTGTATGGCGGTACACAATTTCCCACAATTATCAACCTCTAGAGGCCTCTATAGCACAGTATTCTATGGTCACTCCGACGTAGTAAGTAATTGAGGAATTCAGAAGGATAGAAAGAAACTGTTATTATTATTGTTTCCTTTAGTTTCTAGAGGAACATAGGGCCTCAGCCGTGCGTCTCCATTGCGTTAGGTTCTCCGCCAACGTTTTCATCTGGCTCCACGTATGCCCACATGCTTTCATCTCCTCTTCACCTTCACACTGACGACCAACTAGCCCCTTCCCGTTCGTGTTCCACTCGAGGGCCTGTTTTGTGATGTCACTTGATGGTTTTCCTCAGAGTTTGGCCAATCAACCTCCATTTCTTCCTGCATATTTGTTGCACATTTGGTTCCTGGTTGATTCGCTCCCAGAGATCTCTGTTGCTGATCTTTTCTGGCCATCTGATCTTGAGTGATATTGAGCGAAGACAGCTAGCTGTTGATGAAGGTGTGTGGTGTGTGCCCTTCGTGACATGGCGCCAAGTCTCTGATCCATATAGTAAGTAGCACTGACTTCACATTGGAGATGAAGATGCGGATCTTATTTTTCATGCTGAGTGCTGTTGATCTCCACACAGACTTGAGAGCAACGGAAGCTTGCTTTGCTTTCCTAATCCTCGTGCTTTGATATCCTCATCACTTCCGTCCGCCTGTAGTTGAGACGATGCTTCCCAGGTAGGTAAAAGAGGTTGTTTCTTTCAGGTTCCTCCCATTTATGCTGGTTGTTGTCTGTTGTTGTTGCTGCTGTTGCTGTTGGCCAAGAATCTTCATGACGTAGCTCTGTTTTCTATATGCCAACCTGAAGGAAGTCCTATCTTTGATGATTATTCTACCGCCAATTTGTTGCTTTTCACTTGCTTATCTTGCTGGAGCGCAAATCGCATATATCTGAATTTTACTCGGCTAATGCAATGAAAACTACTCAGACTACAGTTAGCACACAGAAAATTCCGTTTTACGACTTCATCCGGTGAAGACCTTAACATGGATCACTATAGATTCATAACGAAATCATCAGCACACAAATTTAAATCCTTTTTTAAGCTATAGCTACGACACCGTATATTAAAAGCATCTACCCGGTTAAAAAACAAATTAAACTTACGATTACACTTTCAAGAGATGAGACTGTTGCCGTCTATGCGAAATACGAATGTAAATCAAAACATCCCACTGTTTTTTTTACCAATTTGAATGTACGTGTGGACACACATACATAGGGAGCACTTACTCATCGATCTCTGAAAGTAAGGGCTTCAGAGAATATTCCTAACTGGCTGCAGAAGCAAATAGAATCTTCAGAACCCATTAATGGTGAGAATAGACACCGACCTAGCTCCTCTATTGCGAAACATATCATCGATGGGATAGGAGATAAAATTGACGTTTACACATCTTTTAAACATATCTATAAAAACGTGTTTGGGGCGTATTCTAAAGCTTGTGGAAGCCCTAGCAATTAGAAAGTGTAAACCACCTTTATGTGGTCGAAGCAGCAATTCGTCATCACAGTAAACCACCTTCATTGGTAAACTTTGTTTTGATACTAGCCAGGGTAGATGTACTATTACCTCTGTTATTTGGTTTAGTGGTCTTCATTGTCATTTTGACCTTGAATATGTCCTTTTAACTTGACCTAACTTGTCTATTTTCTCACCTCTTACTTCTTTATTAATTTCATGCATATATATTCCTATGACCAGTCCGTGTGTGATCAGATTGTTCGAAATGTGTTGTGCAAACACATTACACACACTATTCAGACAAATTACGTCTTCTTATTGTTTTGTCTAAATTCATAAAGGGAACCAATTATTTTAAAATCAAACTGGTCGTCCAAAAGACGAAATAGATTTCGGGATCAAAATCACAGAGAGAAGATGTATCTTTAACTATCTTCACCTGTTGATAGATTCTGCAACAAAGGCATACTGGCCGGTGTCCTGTGGAGGATTCAATAGAGAACTGAGTTAGCATAGAACAGATTTCTGGGTGTTGTCATGCTCCATGAGGAAAAACTATATCCATAGGGTTATAACAGTTAGACGAGCGACATTAATCCGAAGCAAAGCGACCACTACTTCGCTGTCCATTTGTCTAGTCTTATTAACATAATTTTCGCCAATTATGCTTAGAAAAAATAGACCACTGGTTTAAGGAAAATTTATTTAGAATTTTCTTAAAAATCATGGACATCCCGTAATTGTATATAGCTACCGAGAAATAAGAATTTGATCATTTGAACTGAAACAAGCGATTTGTATATATGGTCAGTGTTTTCATCCCGAATAATAATCAGCTTCTCAACTTGTTGTAACTTCGAAAAAACCCACCGATTGTAGACCACAAAAGGATAGATTATTCTTGTTAATCACAGTCTTACCACCAACTAGGGCAGTTCGTCTACTCCGCAGATCATCGTGTACAATCCGCGTTCTAAATCGTTTTGCAACATATTGAATAAATGTTAACACGGTGGTGGCACAGTGGTTATGACTCCCGCCGACCATGCACATGGTCCGGAGTTCGATCCCTTGCCGATATCAATGGTCGGCCTGCAAAATTTGGGCTACCGGTATCACATGCTGAAAATTCCATACTTGTACTGAAAATACAGTGTGGAATCAGGCTATTATCAAAATAAAATACTATAGATGACAATTTCAATTCATGTATTTGGATCTAGTACATTAAGTATTAACAACCACAGATAAGACTTACTCTTTAGAGGTTTCTAGTTCCTTTTTGTACTCGAAAATACATACAAGCAAAACATATTCATGCTTCGAATGTGGTTCATCTTTGTTTAATATAGTTCCTATCACAACATATCAGATGTTTGTAATCTGATATGAGGCACCTTCTCGTAAAAACTTTAAAGCTTTTCCAAATTCAACCCAGCTGCTAATATATTCTCCAGGTGTAATATGTTCTCTCTGACGACCTTACTAATATCAACTCCGGTCATGCTTTCTTCACTAGATTGACTCATAGAATGTTGCATCCTATAAACACATCAACATGAAAAACATTGTGTATTCTAGATTTCTACATACTGAGGAGCCATTTGGACCATCAGCAATAGAGGCAACCGATAAATGAACTGGAAACAAATTTCTGTACCACCGAAACATACTCATATACATATAATTTCCAGAATTGTATCTAGTGTTATTTCATTAACACCTGAAAAAATGACAAAAAACGGCCAAGTTAAACTTTAAGCACCACTAACTAATTACCAATGGAGTGCGACCTCACCGATGACCTTGAAACGTTCACTGAGCCAGTTAGTGAAACCTGGTAAATAATGTTGTCATCATTAATAAAATATGATCATCGAAGTGTGTAATGCTATTAAATGGGATATCTGATAACCACGTTTCGAGCACAGTTTTTATTGTCCGTCACTGGCACAGTGGTTAGGACTCTCGCCGACCATGCACATGATCCGGGGTTCGATCCCCTGCCGACGCACACCCAATATCTATGGTCGGCCTGCAAAATTTGGGCTACCGATATTCATGCTGAAAATTCCATACTTGTACTGAAAATACGGTGTGGCATCAAGCTGTAATCAAAATAAAATAAAATAAAATTATTGCATAACACTGTGAGACTTTATCAAAATAAATTTGACCCACAAAGGAGTTATACTCTGTTGATACTCCAACCTATAAGTGAGAGCTATCTGCGGGAGCAGTTACATTGGAAGAACAGAAAGAAGAGCATATCTACGATTTTCTGAACATGTACCAAAAAGCTTACGTCTAAAGGGAACAAATACTTTAAACAGTGCCATCGCCAGGCATCTTCTTGACACAGGTCATGAGGTGGATGTCGAAAAGTCGTTCAAAATTATCAATAAGCAAAAGAGCTCAATTCTACTTAAGTTTGCTGAAGCCATTTCCATCAAGCGCCTGAAACCTGATTGATTTATGCGTCCAGAAAGAAGCGGTTATCAGTCTTTCTTTGCCCTGGTAACCGGATATTTCTCATCCGAATGCGAGATACTGAAAAGTTTTCATTGTGCTTGATTATTATTGTTCGGAATTGTGTTTAATATTGCATATATATATATGTATGTATTATTAGTGTATGCGTATATTGATCGATTGATTTTTCAAAAGAATAGACACGGAACAAAGATAAATTCATCATCAGGTTCTACAATTATATATACATTATAATGAATGAATGAATTAGTCTTATGAACGACATTGATGTTTAAATAACATCAAATCAATAAATAGTATTGATAAATTACAGCTGAACAGCATCAACATAAAATAAACTGAATGTCAGGAGAATCAGGAAAGGTAATAGTACAAATTCATGAGTTTATAGCTTCTACTGATTTTTGTTTAAAATGAACTCTGTGCAAGTATGTTAAATTGTTTTTGTAGATACATTTAATAATGTCTTTGCCTTGTAAGCAGCTGACGAGAAGGCGACGAAATAAAATATGGTACCATTTTATTCTGCTAAAACTGTAGTTGTTGCTTTGTTCAAATTCATTGAGGGGAATAAATGTATGAGAGCTATTTTTATCACATGTGACAGAAAGGTGTCCTCTGTAACACTTTTCTACAGTTTTTATGCATTTTTTCATAAATATATGTCATATTTGTGTGACAAACTTGCTGGTTGGCTGAAATCGATTACAGAATATTGTGAGATGGGAGACAATGGTGGTGATTAATCATAATAGATTTGTAGAGTGTGGGGTAAGAAAATTGACAAGTCAGTTCAAGGTTATAAAAGGTGTCAGGTGAATGGAGTGGCTAGTACAAAGTGGTATGTACTAAACAGGAGATAGTAAGACTGCAATGAGAAGTTCATAATGAAATAACGAATATGTGAAATGAAACGGGTGGAGGCATATATTGAGAAAAGAGATAATATCACTACGAATTAGTCCGGATAGTATAAATGGAAATTTCGATAGTATTGAGAGAATATTTGCATGAAGAGCATAAATTATGACGAATAATAATAATAGTTGTAATAATAAGCAAAGAAAAAAAACCAAGAGGGTTAAGGGGAAGAAGCACGTTTGTCACACAAATACGACTATTTATTTTGACACCCCATAACTAATCTGTTATTCTACGTTAAAAATGTATCCGCCGCATAACTGGCAATTATTGCAACGGCAATAAATAAATATATATGTTCCGTACACCAAAATGCCTCCTTGATGTGACTGCTGAGTTCAAGGTCATTCGCTGATTGTTAGTTAGTGGTGCTTAAAGTTTAACTTTGCCCTAAAAACAAAACATCGTAACCAAGCATGAAACAATTTCAATGAAATGAATGAACTAACTTGGTGGTAAAACCTATCGGGCAAATTCAAACTATCACAGCCGAAACTATCATGGTAACCTTGAACAACCAATCAGAATTCAGATCCAAAAAAGTTTCTTAATCGTTGAAAAGTGCCCTAAGAAACATCACAAACATGGACTTATGCTATATAGTTGTCGCTTACATGTTGTAAGAATTTCTCCCAGTCAATACACAGATGATTTATAGAGAAATCATACCATGAGAGATAGATATATTCATCCAGGTGACTGTAGGTGTCCTGGTGCTTTGAGATCTATTGACATTTCTGACTCCTGCCTGTAACCCTAATGCTATCTCCTAAAGTTAAATTTACCCCGAATGCTAACCTTAACCCTATATCCGAATCTAAAAAGCCTCAACCCGACTTAACAGTATGGATTATAATAAAGGTTTTTGTATTTCCTAATGAATGAATGAAAAACAAAACGATATTGTTTTTACTGACGTTTCGCTATTTAATGCTAATAGCCTTATCAAAGTATCATTAATTATGATTTGATGAACAGATTCGAAAATAACATCTTTTCAAGCATACTCACTCCTAAAATACGGTTTAGATATGTAGATGATACTTTTGTAGAGCCAAAACGAGATCTACACAGTTCATTCCTGGAGAAAATAAACTGTGTATCTCCTAGAATTCAGTTTACTTCGGAAACAGAATCAGACTTCGGTGAACTACCATTTCTAGACTGCCTAGGTAGTTAAGAGGAGGGAAAACGGACATTTTTGGTATATCCATATTCAGGAAGAAAACCCACTCCAATAAATACTTAGACTTCACATCATCACACCCCATCAGCGCACAGATTTCAGTTGTTTCAAGTCTTCTTAGACGAGCACACTGTCTGATAACGGATGAGAAAGAAAAAGAAGAAGAAATATCAAACATTACTGAAACTCTCAAGCAAAACAACTACCCAACGAACTTCATCAGCGAAATCAACACAGACATTAAGTATGGTCGAAAACGTATTCCGAAAACATGAACATCAACAGTCGTCATTCCATATAGAGCAAAGACGTCAGACGATATCAGAAGAGTGCTCAATAAGCTCGACATCAGAGTTTTCTTCAAAACATCAGACACACTACGAAACAACCTTGTCCATATAAAAGACCAAATCACTACAGATTCTCTATCTAATTGTGTCTATAAAATAAAATGCGTGCTTGGAATGTGATGCGATATACATCGGACAAACATCGCTAGAGAGAAATCAAAATCAGAAGAAATGAACAACGTAGAGCATCTCTTCGACCACCGAGAAATCCAATTGAACTAGAAAAACTTGAAAAATCATCAGCCATAGGTCATCTACACGCTATAGAATCAGGCCACAAAATTGATTTTGACAATATTGAAATCATCGTCCAGAAAAAGCATTTCAGAAATCACAAAGAACGTCTAATATCATCAGAAGCACTTCATATCAAATGCAGTCCAAATTGTTTGAATAGGAATGATGGAGTAAAACAGAATCTGACCTGGTTACAACACACACCTGCCTCCCCCATGAAGTGACAAAATCAATACAAATGTGATAAGCAATTTCATTATGTAAACACATGCTGCTTTTATAATTTTACACACTGATCATATCCAAAAATCTGCATAAACACTTGGTTTTGTTATCTTTACCAACTGGCCAACTTGACAACGAAAACTTTGTTTCGATATCATAACAGATGTACTGTTATTTGGTTTATTTTATTTTTTTATTACAGCTTGATTCACACCGTATTTTTGATACAAGTATGGAATTTTCAGCATGTGATATCGGTAGCCCACATTTTGCAGACCGACCATTGATATCAGGTGTGCCTTGGGAGGGGATCGAACCCCGGACCATGTGCATGGTCGGCGATCTTCATTGTTATTTTGACTTTCAATGTGTCCTTTTAACTTGACCTAAGTCTATTTTCTCACCCCCTAACTGTTTGTTATATATATGCTGAGATTTTGTAAATTCCGGTTTAATAATAATTTGATAAAGCTATTAGCATTAAATAACGAAACGTCAGTAAAAACAATGTCGTTTTGTTTTTCATTCATTGGGAAATACAAAAAGAACCTTTATGATAATGAATATCATATACCCAATGCCCAAATTTTTTCAAACTGTTAAAAGTGAACTTTGTTTGGACATATTTAACCGGCAGAACTAATTAAACATGGTGGACCACAAACAGTTAAATGGCTGAAAGCAGCCTGTCAAAAAATCTGGCAAGAAAAAGAATGGCCTAAAGAATGGACTCAGTCACTAATCATTCCAATATTTAAGAAAGGGGACGCAAAGCAGTGCGAGAACTACAGAACAATAAGTTTAATCAGCCACCCAAGTAAAGTCATGCTGAAAGTAATATTGAACAGACTCAAAAAGAAAGTAGAGGAAATACTCTCAGAAGAACAGGCCGGATTCAGGCCGGGCAGAAGCACTGCTGAACAAATTTTTAACATAAGGGTACTAAACGAAAAATGTCTACAACACCAAAAAATGCTAGTACACAACTTTATCGATTTTAAGAAGGCCTTTGACCGTGTGTGGCACGAAGGCTTATGGCAAGTCATGAATAACTACAATATAGATAAAAACATAATTGAGGTTATTAAGTCTTTATATAACAAATCTAGTAGTGCAGTATCTCTAAATAATCAAACTGGCGAGTTCTTCAGAACAACTATAGGAGTACGCCAAGGGTGCATTCTCTCACCAGTCCTCTTCAATTTATTCCTCGAACATATTATGACACAAACCCTACATGACTTTACACCGACACTTAGCATAAACGGAAGACCAATTTCCAACCTCAGATTTGCTGATGATATAGCCCTCATTGGGGAAAACATTGATCAAGTTCAGGACCTCACCTCAAGACTTGATGTTGCAACCAAATCTGTGGGCATGGAAATCAGCACAGAGAAAAGCAAAATACTCATTAACGGAGGAAACAACTCAGATAGATGTATCAGACTTGATGGACATGTATTAGAAGAGGTTGAAACTTTCAAATACCTTGGGTCTACCCTAACAAAAGATGGAAGGTCCACTAAGGAAATAAAAATTCGACTAAACCTAGCCTCTGCCACCATGTCCAAGTTAGGGAAAATATGGAAGAGCAACATCAGCGTCTCAGCAAAAATGAAACTCTACTCGTCACTGGTCCTCTCTGTATTCCTATATGGATGTGAGAGCTGGACCCTGAATGCAGAGACAGAAAGAAGAATACAAGCCTTCGAAAACAAAAGCTATAGAAGGATCCTAGGAATAAGTTACCTTGAAAGGAAAACTAATGAATATGTCTTACACCAGGTCCATAGACTGGCAGGAAAACAGAAACCACTCCTTTCAATCGTAAAGAAACGGAAACTACAATGGTTCGGCCACACAGTAAGACATGACACATTGTCCAAAACGATTCTACAAGGCACAGTAGGAGGAGCACGAAAGAGAGGTAGACCGAATAAGAGCTGGCTTGACAACATAAAAGAGTGGACTGAAATGCCCTTGGATACGCTACAGAAAATAGCATTAAACCGAGAAGAATGGCGAAGACTGATAGCGCGAACTGTCATAGCACCCCCACGACGAAAGTCAAGGGACTGATGATGATGATGATGTATGGATTTACAGGAAAAGTATCCGGATAACAAATGGAATATTGTATCTGCCTTCTCCAAGTCCATAAAGGCAAGCATGATTTCATGTGCAGTGATCTTTCATAGAATTCCCTTAATCTGATTAGTTCTCGAAGGTCATCTATTACAAGACCTTAGCCTTAGCTATTATACTTGAAACTCAGCCAACTGACATTACCCTCAATGAGCACTTCAATTCCTGCAAGTGTTTGGCTGAAATTATCTTGTCTGACGTTAAACATCCTCTCTACTTATTAGCAACTTTCTTCTTGTATTTCTCTGGGTAAAGCCAGAAGAAACTTCATGAATGCAGATACATCCGACTGAAGAGTCCTAAATAGGATGAAATGCGCATGCTGGATTTCAGTGCTAGTCACCACTAACCAATTAAACTTCATAAGAAGCATTTACGCTCGTACAGCTACTAAATACAAAAGTTCTATCATACCACCATATTTAGCACGAGTGGCTGTATGTGAAGAGAGTCAGATGTCAGAAAAGAACTTGTAAACTTTTTAAATCAGTAACCTGAACTGCAAAATATAAGCAATTATTATTATTACTGCATGTATTGTCTATGATACTATCTACTTATACTTCATTATGTTTCCGCCAACATTCTGTTTATAGTGGTTTCGTTATTATTATTATTATTGAATTTGAATGTACATGTGGACACACATACATATGGAGGACTCATCGATCTCTGAAAGTAAGGGCTGGCTTCACAGCATGTTCCTAAATGGCTTCAGAGACAAATGGAATCTTCAGAACCCATTAATGGTGAGAACAGACACCGACCTAACTCCTCTATTGCGAAACATATTACAGAGGAGACAGGACATAAAATTGACGTTAATACATCTTTCAATCCTATCTATAAAACGTGTTTGTGGAAACCTCCATGGCTAGCAATCAGGAAGTTTAAACCACCTTTGTGCGTTCAAAGCAACAAATCGCCATCACACTAAACCACCTTCCTTGGTAAACTTTGTTTTGATACCAGCCAGGATAGATGTACTATTAACTCTGTTATTTGGTTTAGTGGTCTTCATCGTTATTTTGACCTTCAATATGTCCTTTTAACTTGACCTAACTTGTCTATTTTCTCACCTCATAACTCTTTATTAATTTCACGAATGTATGTTCCTATGACAAGTACGTGGAGTGTGATCAGATTGTTCGAAATGTGTTGTGCAAATACGTTACAGATACGATTCAGACAAATTACGTCTTCTTATTGCTTTGTCTAAATTCATAAAGGGAACTAAGTGTTTTAAATTATTACTATTTTATGTATGTACATATTTATAAAAGGAGTTAAATTATTGCAATATGAATACAAAATGCTGAAAATTCCATTGTTTCATTGTTATCATTATTATTGTTTGGAATAAAGTGATCAATATTATCACTATTCGCTCTAACCCTCTGACATTCTATAATGAGTAAATGCTGAAATGGTTTGATTATGCGCACAAACTAGAACTCAGCGTTGGTTTTCAGCATGACTGGCAGTAATTCAGCACTCTGTGCCTTTTCCAGCAATTTTCGGAAGTAGTTCAGAACCTACTGGGTTTGCTTTCCAGACTTATTTCAGGCCTCTTAGCCCAGTATCAGCACTGACCAGCATTACTTTAGAACAACCAGGACTTAGTTCAGCACATACTGATAATTTTTCTCATTACGACTTCAAGCCTTAAATTAGCACTGACGCCTCGGAAAACTCAGCGAGGCGTTTGGAGTAAACACAGGAGTCAGACAAGGGTGCTTATTATCACCAATCATATTCCTAACTGCAATGGACTGGATTATGCGTCAGACAGTGGGAAACAAGAAGATAGGGAGATCCTGGACCGACGTGAAGAACCTAGAAGACCTGGATTTCGTGGATGATGTATGTTTGATGTCACACAAAATCGAAGACTTACAAGCGAAAACCGACAAACTGGTAGAAGAAGCAGCCAGAGAAGACAGGACTCCAGGTGAACATAAACAAGACGGAGGTTATGAAAATAACCAACCAACAACAACAGCAGCAACATCCAGTGCCAATCACCACCAACGGGAGGGATTTGAAAGAGGTTACTTCATTCACTTATCCAGGAAGCATTGTATCAACTACAGGAGGAAAGGCGAGAAACACATTCATCCACCTGTTCCACTACGAACCCAAGGGAACAGTAATAATAATATGCCTATTCCAGGACAGTTCAGGAACCCACAAGTTCTTTTCCGAATAAACCAACATATTCAACGCATTATAGAGAGACTGCTACTTATTGTTATTTTTAACTGAATCTTATGCTGACGCAATTCTTCGAGTTTTCAGAAAGAAAAGTTTTTATACCGGGGAGAATTTTGTATTTTTGAATTTATGGTACAATGCCACTGCACATCTGTCAAATAGGTCCGCGGGCAGCAGTTGAGGGAAACGTCTGTTCATACCACTTTCAGCATTTAATTTGAGGAAAGTGTATTTCCGTAACTCCCGCTGTTTCTTCCTCTGCTGGATCCTTCTTCACTTGCCTAGAAATAAAAATCAATATTGTGATCAATACTTGTTGATTAAACCGTGGCTTATACAAAGTAAGTAAGTGGGCGCGCGTTTCGCAGTATTACCTGAATTTCTTTCCTCAGCTCACGCCTTCGAACACTATCTTTCACATTATGAAAGTATGATTTCGTGGCATTGTCTAGAATGCCGTCAACCTCTCTCATCGGCATCATCAGTCGGCCGGAGAATTTCCCGATAATTACATCTATAGAAATATGCACTTTTCACTAAGTGTGTCTTACATCTCATGATTTTATAGAAAGTATACGGCAAAATGCTGCACTTTGTCGCTGTTCCCTGATATGTAAACTTCAAGGCAACTTCAGGTTTGAGAACAGTGCGCATCATCATTTTAAGTGACAACTTCGGATCAGCCTGAAGGCAGTCAAACATTTTAGCTGTCTACAAAAATTAAAAATAAAAAATAGTGAGAATTTAAAACAAGCAAACTAACATATATCCTCTTGTACTTTTCGTCGCTTAAAGATGCTTCCAGCATCTCTAAGTGGACTTCATTCTCAATCGGAAACATTAGTGAGTAACCATCGTTGGCTGAATAATGGTGAGTTTGCCATCGAGATTTACTGCTGCTGCTGCTGCTGCTGATACTAACAATGTTGAAGATTTTCGTACACATGCTTTTGATTTCCATTAAATGATCTTTCAATAAATAATTACTTATTTTCAAGTACTTACCGAGTACTTTCTGCAATTTCATGGAATCAGTGGCAACTGCGTTAGACGACAGTCTAAATAATAATAATAATAATAATTTGTTTTATTCCAAAACAGTACACGTGATACAGAATGGAATTCTCAGCATTCTTACTACAGTATTGCATCCAGTTAGTACATTATCAATAAATAGAATTAATTCTACATAGATTAAGGAAATCTCAGTTCATTATGACAACAACACATTGGGATGTCGGTAGCAAAGCCAAAATTGAACAGTGTTTGAAGGTGTTAGAAAAGTAGGTGCTATCATATTTACTGGCGTAAGCGAGAGAAAGAGACAAAGCAGCACACTAACAGAACAAAAAAAGAGAGAAAAGGAAGAAAGGAAATGTTGTACCTATAGATGATGTGAGTTGGAAAGACGAGATCCAGTTGTACTACTGACTATTTAATGAATTATAGGTATCACGCCTAATGCTTTCTTTATCGCACAGAACACGAGCTAAGTAGGGTATGGTTGAGTTCTTGTACTTGCTAGTGCGAGCATATAGTCTTCTTTATAGGTTTCTAGTCCTGCCTGATGAGATACAAGGGGAGAGTTGTGAGTTAAGAGGGTGGTGTGAATTAGATAGAATAGACTTGGCCCATTTTTCACATGAGTCCATGTGCCTGTCGACCAGAATATTAACAAGCTGGCTAAGTGGCACGTTGCTTACCCTGTTGACAACCTTTAAAATCCTACGAAATAAGATGTTTTAACTTCTTGATGTAGAAGGTAAGACGGAATATTTTCTTAGAAATCGCTAAGATATGAGACGACCAGGAGAGATCAGCAGATAGAATGACGCCTAGGTATTTAATTTCCGACTTGGTTTCTATTTCAGTGCCGTCTGTGTTGCATACCTCGTGAGAGCCAACCAGTTTGTTTAGGTCGGATTTATGCCTAATGGTGAAATTGACTGTTTGGCATTTGGAGGGGTTTAAGGTAAGACCGTTTTTTTGCCTGGACCACTGACTGATTTCTGACAGAAAGCCATTTAGTTTAGAGCAGTCACTTTGACATTTGACAGGCAAAGATACTATCAGGTCGTCAGCATAATTAACAAAATTAATGTCACTTGAAGATGGTAAGTCATGTAGAAAGAAAGAAAAGAGAAGTGGGGAGAATACAGCACCTTGGGGGACATCAGCTTCAGTGAGCACAGCAGAAGAGGATTTACCTTTGTATACAGTGTACTGCATTCTGTTAGAGAAGTAGGAATGCAGGCAGTTAGTGACCAAGGACTCGGATTTTGTCATAAAGAGCTTATTTAGCAAGATACATCTAGGTACGGAGTCGAAGGCAGAAGTGAAGTCGAGAAACGTGCAGCGGACGTATTTGGCACCTTTATCTAGTGATGAGACGATACTGTTGTGTAAAACAGCTGCAGTGTCTAAAGTGCTCCTACCCTGTCTATTGGCAAACTGGTTGGGGTCTTCAAAGCTTTTAAGGGAGGGTTCGAGTTTGAGAAGCACTAGTTTTTCCATAAGCTTTAGAAAGGGGGAAGTGATGGCAATGGGTCTGAACTTTACGTTCTTGCTATTTCCAGGTTTAAAATATAGAAAATGTAACAATTATTCCTCCTACCGGTTAGATCCACTTGTCATCCTTTTGACGACAGGAGATGAAGAACGAAAATTCAGAGCATTTGAAGTACTGAAAAAATGAATGGGTATTGAGTTAGGTTAACTACCTTGGAATTGTGGTTGCGAAGTCATCGCATCTATTATAATCTGGAGATCGTGATTTAATGCAACCAACTTCGCTAGCAGTTGTATCACTATCCATAGAATTATATGATAACTCCTCGTTATTTCTGTTTGCATCCCTTAAACAATATGTTAGACACAAAAAACGGTATTTTACCTTTTCGGTCTCATATCTACCTTTTTAGCGCTTTGACCATACCTTCTCAAAAGGTCTACAATCTTTTGACAATTCTCATACGTATCTAGAAGGGTGATAATGAAATATTTCAACTTACCGAATTCCTGTAGTTGACAGAATTCGAACAACGACCATCCATGCCCAGTATACACAGGCTCTAGATGGCTTGCAGTGCTGCTATATGCACATAAACCACTTCTCACAACCCAAGTGCTTGGGATAGCGATTATACTATTATCTTTCAGCGAACGGACGACAAGAAATCTAACTGAGGATGTAGAATTCTACAAAAGAAAAAATGTGTAACGAATATTGGAAATACGTCAGTGTTACTTTAACATGGATCACGTTGCTGAGTACGCCAGCATGTTGATTAGTACCGCTGTCAACCGAACTATCTGAATGAGGCTGCAGATTTTCCTTTAGTTCAAGATGATGGTTACTAACATCTTGTCGAAGAAATCTAGGTAGACACGTGCCGCTATCTCTTAGTACATCTTTAACGGTTGTCGGCACATTTGGATTAAATTTACGGAAACAGTCCAATATTTCCTGAGCAAAAACTACCGTAATATTTGATGATACGAACAGTTTCATTAACGACTTTCTAAGCAGCTCTTTGTATGTCATCTTTTTACGAAAAACTTGAAGTTCTATTGAAAAAAAATACTAATTACATAATAATGCATATTTACGGTTCTCATCATTTGGGGAAACATCAGTGACAGCCTTATTAGTACTAGTTATACCTTCTATTGTTCCCTGTACAGTTGAACTTGAAACCAAAGGTACTGTATTATCCTTTGGTACGTCTCGCCTAGATGCGCAATAACGTTTCCAGAAATCCCAATCACTAAATGCTGCATCTCGTAACCGTTTTTGACGTCGGTAAAATGTCGAGTAGCTGTTGTATCCGAGACATTCATACAATCTGCCAGAAGAAATTCTTCTCTTACGACTTGTCACATGGTGTTGAATACCCGTATCTAACACATTATCTGAGCTGTTTTCCTGATAATAATTAAAAAGTGGTAAACAGTAAATATTTAGCCATGGTATTAAATCCCCTTAAAAGACACTCAAAATCTAGACTAACAAATTCTTATGAACTATAACATAGATTAGATAATTTAAAATTAGATAATGAAGAAAAAATGGTAAGTTTTGACATTGTCAGTTTATACACACGCATACCAATTAAATATGGCTATGGAGGCAGTCAGAAACGAACTCATTTCTAACCAAGAACTCGAACTTAGGACAAAAGCGCAAGTTGAGGACATAATGCTGGGAGTACAGCTATGCTTGACTTCCACAGTATTTAAATTCCAAGGGAAAATATACAAACAAACTGAAGGAGTTGCCATGGGATCACCAATATCCCCAGTGGTAGCAGATATATTCATGGATAAGTGGGAGAACATAGCGATTGAAACGTTCACCCCCACCCCAAAAGTATGGTGGAGGTACGTAGATGACATATTCACTGTACTTAGAACACAAGATATAGATAGGTTTTTTGAACATATCAACTCGAAGGTTGAAGCAATTCAATTCACTTATGAATTGGAAAATCAGGAAGGGGAGCTCCCAATGTTAGATTGTAACGTAAAGATGAAAGAAGATGGAAAGTTAAACACACTAGTGTGTTTACAGGAAACCCACACATTCAAACAGATATTTGGACTTCCGATCATCCCATCCTATGTCAGTAAAAATAGGATTAATGAAATGTTTAAATGACACAGCACAAAAATTAAGTAGTACCAAGGAAAATCTAAGACAGGAAGTGATACATATAAAAGAAGCCTTGAAACTTAATAATTAGTCAGGAAATAAGTAAGGAAATATAAAAATAAAATAAATAATGATGGTTGCGAGTGATAATAACAATAATAATAATATTAATGACGACACCAACAATAAGGAATCTAAATCATCAGTAGTAATTCCATACAAGGAAGAAAACTCAGAAACCTTAAGGACAATTCTTAACAATACAGGCAGGAATTAAAGTGGCTGGCATTCAAACCCACAAACTCAATTAGAAACAGGCTTTGTCGGTTACAGGATCAATCCTGTGGAGCCTTTAAAACAGAACACTTCAGTTTATCTAATAGCCTGCCTGCAATGATTGTCAGGTCAAATACATAGGTCAAACAAGTAGAACAGGGGCAGTCAGTCAGACTAGCTGAACATAAAAACCTAGCAAAATCTAGATTGGTTGACCCGAATAAGATGAAAAATCTAGAGAATAGTTCAGCTATAGCAATCACCACATGCAATTACACACAACCATACAAAAGGCTGGATGGGATAGGATGACAGTTTTAAAATCTAATGTAACAGCATGGTGGAAGGAGAGATTGATAATGAAAGCTTTGTTTATCGAATCAACTACAAATACATGTAATAGGAATGATTCATCACCTATCCCCGATATCTGGAAAATTCTACTACCTCAATGACGACAAATAGGAGAGAACAAAGAAAACTATAAAACTCAAGTGTCAAAGTCGTGTGATTACAATTAATATGATTATGAACTGCAATAAATTTTGTTCGAAACATCATCCAGTAAATAATACTATTTCACACTGTGTGTGATATATCTAATAGCTTCGGCTAGGTGTAAAAGACGGGTTCTGATTCCATTCGAAAGACTCGATGGAATACGATAGATAACTTTGAAGGCACTATTTTTGTCCACTTGGTGACCGCTATCAATCAAATGAGCCAAAATAGAACTTCGTATGGATTTTATTTGACCTTTTCCGAACCATGAAGGAAGATGCTCATTAATGCGTTTGTTCAGCTGTCTAGTTGTTCGCCCTATATAGCTTTCTCCACAGGAGCAACTAAATTTATAGATACACATCGAAGTGGCACAACTAGGTAGCTTATCTTTCACTTGAGCAATCAAAATTGGTCGGCTGGAAAATGACAAACAAAGGGTGGCGGCAGTATAAGTCCGTTTTATCGCTCTCGATAATCTCAGATGTAAGACCTCACTAGCCACGTCCCCATCTGTACAAATACGTCTTGCTCTATTCGTAAGGCATCTGACCAGATGACTCCCTAGAAAATGAGCTAGGATATATCCAAAATACGCTGGTCCAAATGGGTTATCCTAGTAGATTTGTTAGGAGACACATGAATACCAGGTACAACAAAGAAAAACTGACAACAGTAAAAAAGAAAGAACTGTTCATGGAACTTCAATTTAATGGGGACGTGGCTAGTAAAGTCTTACATCTGAGATTATCGAGAGCGATAAAACGGACTCATACTGCCGCCACCCTTTGTTTGTCATTTTCCAGCCGACCAATTTTGATTGCTCAAGTGAAAGATAAGCTACCTAGTTGTGCCACTTCGATGTGTATCTATAAATTTAGTTGCTCCTGTGGAGAAAGCTATATAGGGCGAACAACTAGACAGCTGAACAAACGCATTAATGAGCATCTTCCTTCATGGTTCGGAAAAGGTCAAATAAAATCCATACGAAGTTCTATTTTGGCTCATTTGATTGATAGCGGTCACCAAGTGGACAAAAATAGTGCTTTCAAAGTTATATATCTAATAAACAAACTAATATGGGGCGAACAATAGTTTACACCAGAAATCTCACTCACCTGCATGTTTAATAAATCCTGTAAGATAATGGTCTTAAAGAGTAAAGAGCACTGCTTATATACCTCTAGCCAAACTCCATTATGGGTAAATTTTATTTTGATAGAGTCTCACAGTGTTATACAGTAATATTTACTGATGACGTTTCGAGCACAATTTATTGCTCATAATCATATCAAGGTAATCACACGACTTCCTAAATTCATTTATATAGTTCCATTATTTTTCACTTGATTTCCACATTCGTTTTTTTTTATTTAAAAATAAGGTGGGATGACAGACAATAAACAGTGGTGCTTCTATTAGTGAACTGTAATCACACACTGTAATCACATTTTCCTTATGTCAAGTATACGTTTTCATCATCCGTAGGTTAACATCGTCTCGCCCTCCCTCCCCTTCCTACACGCTTTGTTTCATTTGTATTCGTAAGGTTTTCATGTATGACCTCGTAGACAGTGATCTCCTTTACCATGTATGGGATTTCAGTTTTCACCATCGTCCCACCCTACCCTTCCTTGGTTCATTTTGATTTTTTGGTTTTCATATCTTGATTCGTCATTAGCGAAATGGAATCTAAATTCGTTACATTTCATTCATTCATGAGAAGTGGTACATATTTTTCATCTGTGATAGTATTTCCACCCACCCCTCCACCCATTTTTTGTGGTTTTCAATAGTGGGCTTGTTTTAAGTAAATCGTTATCATCAAATATTCGTACACATAAATCATCATAACAATATTCTACCGACTGTTGATAGTGCATTAAACATATGCCCTTGATGTCCTCTCATCAAGCGACCTCATTTTAACTGAACTGTTGTCAAATTTCGTTACGCTTCACTAACGAAACGAAATATATTATTTTTATTCATCGCTAGTAGAATAGATCTTAGCTGATGTATGGCAAATCCTAACTAATAAATAAATTGGATATGTTTCAACAACTAGTCACACTTGGTCAAATTCCCGATTGTCTATGTCTTCTAATGGAGAGAATATCAAATTTATAATATTATATTATATTTGTAAAAAATAATCTCAATTATTTTGTAACTATCCGGTCAAATCTTGTTCACAGCTCATATGAGAATAACAAATGTTTTATGACTGTTCACCCACACACATACACACACACCATTGTATAATGCATATACACAAATATTTTAACAAAAGTAGATTGAAAGTCAATCTGAACGAAGAATATTCTTTTCAATAATTTCTCTTCAGGTTCTTACAATTATAAAATATAATATTTGTTGTCGTTACAATAAAGGCCAGTTATGCGGCAGATACATTTTTAACGTAGAATAACAGATTAGTTATGGGGTGTCAAAATTAATAGTCGTATTTGTGTGACAAACGTGCTAGGCTGAAATCGATTACAAAATATTGTAAAACGGGAGACAATAGTGGTGATTAATCATAATAATCACACAAATACGACTATTTATTGTGACATCCCATAACTAATCTGTTATTCTACGTTAAAAATGTATCTGCCGCATAACTGGCCTTTATTGTAACGACAACAAATATTATATTTTATAATTGTAAGAACCTGAAGAGAAATTATTGAAAAGAATATTCTTCGTTCAGATTGACTTTTAATTCATAATATGGGAATTTTCCACACTATCAAAAGTAGATTAATTTTGAAAGTCTGAGGTCAAACTTTGATCACAGTTCATATAAAAAATTTTGTTATGTTTATTATACCTTTTGATAGCTGTTTCTTGATTCGCATGACAGGACAAACAATTTAAAACAAGACATGTACTTTTATATATAAACATACAATTTTATTTATTTATTTATTTTACATGTTGATGACTGTTGCAAGACTCATGATTGGACAAAGTTTTTGAAAACAAGTGATGTTTCCTTTTATATATAAACCTCAGTTATGTAATTTTCGATTAATTTCCCTGAAGAAGTTCGGACCAGATTGCCGAAAGTAGGAAACGTTGGAATTAATCATTTCACAATTTCGCTGAGATTTTACAAATACAATTTTATAAATGACCCCCTATTTGGATAGCATTATTAGAAGGCGAAGATTATCTGAAAAATGTGATGAATTTGCTCTATACATTTCGAACAATCAGATCACACACTTACTTGTCAAGTCGATATATATGAAAATGTTAAATTACACAAAGTGACAAAAAATATTTAAGAATAATTAACCCAACGTTTGGTAATCCAATCAAATAAGGAGTACCAAGGTAGGTTAAGAGTAATAATAAACTGTTTTTGAATACACAGAGGCGAGGGGAGGGGGCTTAATTTTTATGAATAACTATAGCCTCAGCGTATTTCAATAAGCGCCCTTGACCGTCCTTATAGATGACCTTAAAGGCTGAGTTAACATCAATCTTATGGTTCATCTCTATTAGGTGTTTAGCTGTAGACGAAGTTGGTAGTCTGGCACCTGCATCTATTGGTTTTTCACAGTTCATTTGTTTTTCTAGCCATTTTGGGATATGCTTTCCCACCCTCACATGCAAAGTGCGGTTACTCCTCCCTGTGTATGTGTGACCACACACACACGAAAATTGGCATATAGTGTAGGATGTGACATAATCACTTGTGCACTTTTGAGGTTTGTAGTGGAGCATATTTTTAGCTTTTTCGACAATTACAAGCTGGGCTGCATAATAGGTTCTACGGATGATCGAATTCAACCTTTGTCTCAAAATCCTACTGTTTATTTCCCAGTTATATGGTAATTTGATGAAAACATTTTTCTTAGGGGTGGTATAGATTGTAGGTTTAAAGAGACTAATTGACTTCTACACCTGTTTAAAAATTTTAAAGGATATCCGTTTTCAACAAGAGTATCCATCAATATTTCGTTTTCTTTGTCTATAACATCAGCCGTACAAATAAGCTGAATCCTCTTAAATAGACATTTCACCCTATTTGGTATATAACAATTTTTTTTGGTTTTCATATGTGACCTCCTCTCAGCGGAATTGAAATCAAATTCAATGACACTTTCCTAATGATATATGTATATATATGTACTATTCATAGCTGGTAGAATACACATTATGTAACTAATTCTCAACTGAACTGTAATTATACTTAAGGAGTAGGATAGACAAGATGAGATCATAATTAAGAAGACAATATTCAGCGAAGAGACTCTTATCAATAAGGTATTTATTTGCAAGTATTGGTTTGGTAGGGATTTTGTTTAATCGCATGGAGGATTTCATCATGAGCTGACATCAGTTAAGGAACCACTGGAAAATCTGGGAGTACTGGACAGCTGTTTCGTCCTAGTTTGGGACTCTTCAGCAGCGGGATTCGAACACTGGACCTTCTCGTTACAATACTTGAAAATTAATCTGATGCTCACTAGTGACTGGCCCTATTCAGGAAGTTAACCTGGGGTTCTAGTGGGAAGCCGTAACCAGTAGGATACAGCAGTTTGAAGATGAGGCAGTAACTCATCGAAGAAGACATTGCGAAATGGTCGCGCTATGTCGTGAATTGGCAGAAGTTAGAATTCATGGGCTGGCCATTGGATCGAGTCCCAGTGGCTTAATTGACTACGAGTGAGCTCGCCTTGTAACCAGAAGAACCTGGGTTCGAACACCTATGGTGGGTACGTACTGATGAAGAGTCCCAAACTGGGACGAAACAGCTGTCCAGTACTCCCAGGTTTTCCAGTGGTTCTCTAACTGATGTCAGCTCATGATAAAATCTTCCATGCAATTAAACGAATTTATTATCAAGCTGTACAATCGTATATCAATATGGTTTTTAAGAAATTATATCCGGTAAGGGAATTGAATCAAAGGTGTGAATACATGAAATAACAATAATAGTATGAAATGCAATTAAAATATTTGTGATTATAATCATAGTTTAATGTCAAGTAGCGAAACAATCGATGTCATATATAGAATAATACATAAGGTGTATAGATGTTGGAAAAGGGTACATAATTATAAGATTAGTAGACGAATATAAAATGTTACATAACATGGTATGAAATTTGATAAGACAGAATTCAGTATTGTAAAAGAAATAATAATTTTGGATTTCGAATGACAATTGGGACAAGTGGAAACAATTCAGAGTGAAAATAGTAATAACAATAACAATCGTAGTAATAAGGGAAAGGTACATAGAATAACTAAATAAACAAAATAAATAAATGTCAGTGACAGAACATCTGGTCAACTCAGGACATTCAGCGCCTTTCGAAAAATCCTTCAAAGTACTATACAAGATTCAATCAAACCTATTAAAGGGAGTCAAATGTCTATCCCTCTACGGTCAAGGCAGAAGTAGGGATTGTACATACTTCTTTTGTACACAAAGGTCTGTTTGGCCAAGGCCTCCGCTGTCTTTAGGAGTTTGTAACGAAGAAAACGCGGCCGGCAAGTTAGCATGGATTCGGTAGATGATTTTAAATTCAAGGTCAGGGTTGACAGAGTGACCGAAGTCGATCAGGTGTTGTAGAATATAACTCTGCACACACTTTGGTGTGGAAATCGGTGTCCTCTGGCTACGGCCAATAAACCTTGCTCCACAAGAGCAGGTGAACTGATAGATGCACATGGAGGCGGACAGACGAGGGAGCTTATCTTTTACAGAGATAGAGAACAACTTGCGGCTGATGAACGTCATTTGTAATTTTGCTGCAAAGAACGTCTTACTGACTGATTTAGAGAGACAGTTTCTGAGTATATCTGAAGCCTGATGATCACCTTTGAATTCCAAGTTCATGAATGAGGTTTTCTTCGGAACCGAGTCGGTGACCAGTTTAGACTGTTTATCATTCATGTTACTGTCAGTAAATCGGTTAGGGTAACCGTTTTCTGCGAGCGTGAACCTTAGGCAGTCAAGTTCTGAGTTAATGCAATCAGATCTGTAAATGTTTCTTATTCTAAAGCAGAGAGAATGAATTAGGTTCCTTTTCCTGGAGATACGCACCCAACTATAAAAATTAGTTAGCTGTCCATTCCATGTGAGTTTCCTGTGGATGCATCTTTTGAGATATCCATCACTGCGTCTAGTAAGGCACACATCAAGAAGGGGGACGCTTGTTCGGATTCCGTTTTTATGGTGAATTGCAAAGAGGAATGGCAGTTGTTGAATTCAAACAAGATATCAAGAATTACGTTCTTATCTCAGATAACGAAAGTGTCGTCTGCGAATCTTCCATAAATGTCAAAATGACCGATGGTTTGACTAAGTTGAGAATTTTCAAGCTCTGCCATAAAACAATCAGCCAGCAGGGGACCCAGTGAGATCATGTTTCACTTATAACCACCCTCTCCATCTGCGACAGTTATTCGTCATCCCTACCGACCCCCTTGTTCACTTTCATTTCCGTAGTCCACCTCTGATCACAATTCATGTTAGTCGGTCAAATAGACCAATCACATCAGGTGTACTTCTCCGACATGTTTGTCGCAGGCACACTATCTATTCTGTGCAAAACTAACAGGTTTACCGATTGTTAGGTCCGTCTCAACGGACTATCATCAAACCCAATCGCGTGATTGTTTCCTTTGTCCACTGGCTTCAGAGTTCGATTTTTAAGGACTAACTGCACTAGTTAAGCATGCAGTGCGTTTATCAGCACTAAAGGCATTATATCAGCTGCAAATTCTATTTTTGCTGAATCTCTTTACGCATCCAGTGCTCTTTCTAAGAATGACCAGAATTATTTTGAGTACATAGTGGGTTCATTTTAGGCAAATAAAATATTCGTTTATACGAGTTTGATTTCAATCCTCAGTCAAACAAATTTAATCCTTACAAACCAATTCTCGGAGATAAAATATTCATTTAACATAAAAAGGCGTCGGTATCACAGTGGTTAGAACTCTTACCGGCCATGCACACGGTCCGGGGTTCAATATCCTGCCGATGCACACCTCATATCAATGGTCGGCCTGCAAAATTTGGGCTACCGATATCATATGCTGAAAATTCCATACTTGTACCAAAAAAGTACTGTGTGGAATCAAGCTATAATCAAAAAAATAAACAAAAGTTTTCGACGCATAGGTTAGAATTATTTAATTGAATTTTAGATTTTCCCGTCGATCGATCTGACCGAAGTGCTCAGTCGGCTTCCTGTGCAGACGCTTCGACGATGTCTGGGCATGTTAATAATTAATATGACCTGTTGCACATGACGTGGCTCTCGTGGCCCAAGTGGTCTAGTGGATAACGCTTTGGCATTTGAAAATATGGGCACACTGGGTTCGAGCATCGGTAGGAACATCATCACTCACTGAGAAATACATCCAGATGACGGGTACCAAATAGGACGAAATAGGATTCCACTGCCAGTCACCATCCACCAATTAACCACTAGGTTAGAATTAGTCTAGAATTACCGTAAGCTTGGATAATGGTAACCTTACTCCTAGACCTAACGAGCTAGATATTTGTAAATATTATATTTGTAAAATCTCAGCGAGATTGAAATGAGTAATTCCAACGTTTCCTGTGTTCGGCAATCTGGCCCAAACTTCTTCAGGGAAATTAATCGAAATTAACATAACAGAGGTTTATATATAAAAGGAACATCTCTTGTTTTTAAAAACTTTGTCCAATCATGAGTCATTCAACAAGTATAATAAACAAAATTTTATGAGCTGTGATCAAAATTTGACCTCGGACTTACAAATATTGGTCTACCTTTGTTAAACACTTTAAAGAGAGTGTGCATGCGAGTGTGTGGGGGGATGAACAGTTGTAAAACATTTCTTAACGTTTCCATAAGAAAATATAGACAGTCGAGAATTTTGACCAAGTATTAATAATTAGTGATACATATCCATTTTTTATTTATTAATCAGGATTTCCTTTGCATCAACTAACATCTCGCCTGCATGTCTGTTCACACTGTTAGTATCTAGAATTTTATGATTAGACGTATTTTCAAAATCATGGTGTTTAGTTAGGACTCGAGTTTAGTAGAAGCACCCTGTCGGACTTATTGCTTTGCCTTCTTTCTGAAGATTGAGCTGCTTTATTCGACCTACTGGAGTTGTCAGGTGACTCGATAGCTACGGATTTAGAATATGCATTCTGTTGCGGAAAACGGAGAGTGAAAACACGATGATTGTGCCAGTTACACAGTTTCTTTGTTAATTTAATTCGATTGCAAAATAATTCAAAAGAACTGTCGTCAAGATTTGACAGAATAGTTGTAAAATATTTGGGCGCCGAGTGAGAAGTAGACATTTGTAAAAATTACATTTGTAAAATCTGAGCGAGATTGAAATAAGTAATTCACTCGGCGCCCAAATATTTTAGAACTATTCTGTCAAATCTTGACGACAGTTCATTTGAACATGGTTTACAATAATAAAATAAAATAAAGAGCATGACAACTGCTCAGTCATATAAAACAAAAGTACATACTAATGACCAGTCATATTTAAATTGGTAAAGTAGTCAGTGCATAGTAGGCGAAGGCTGAAGTCTATTGTTTTTTGTGCACATAGTTTAGGATGCATGTGATTAATCCCCAAAAGTGCTTCCATCACCTTCAATAACCTTGAATTATGTGAAATAATTGTGAAACAGTCATTAATATTGATTTTGTGTCCTGACAATAATAAGTACTTTGCAATAGATGAAGCTGGATTTCTATTCCGTTTAATCGCATTGGGATTCTCTACATTTTTCAAAAACCATTTTGGAAAATGTTCTTTTCGACAACATTGGAACATTCTAATTGCTTCTACCTATGTAGGTGTCACCGCAACAACTGCAGGTGAACTTGTAGATACAGTTCGAAGTAGAGTCCATATAATTTCGTCCTTTAATCATATGTACAGGGATCGAAAATGTTCGGCAAATGAGAAAAAGAGATGCGGCGTAGAATGTGCATTTGATGGCTGACCGGAGTCTTTGAGCTAGCTATCAACTGCATAATCTGGTTACCCTTGAATGGTAGGTTAATAAAGATAGCTTTCTTTGGTACAGAAGCTGTCTGTTCTAGATGTGGTCTATCCTTACTTTGACAATTGATAAATAAAACTGGATGTATACGTCGAAGCTCATCCATCAATATATCGCTCGTACATATTTTGCGGGCCTTTGAGAACAAGTGTCATATCTATCCAATGACCTTGAGCACGCGGGATAATTTCAGTTCAAGAACTATGAAGCAATTGATTTCGATATCAGTAGGCTTGAAAGTCAAGATTTAAAACAGACAACAGCATAAAATACCCAGTAATATTTCTATAAATTAACCACAAATAAAAGCGAATAAAACAAATTTCTTCAACGACGCTTAAAATACACGATCACTTATGGCCAACACATATTCGTGAGACATCTTATCGGTCAGCATGCCCTACGTGCTCCACTTTTTCGGATCTCCGACTAAATAATCAGGGATGTACTTCACAATAATCTTCACCTGAGTACCATGATTCAGATTCAAATTATAAGGATAGAAGGCTCTTGTTGCCTATGTTAATCCTCGCGATATATTTCTCTGCAGAGATCCAGTTTCACCGATGGAGCTGTTACTACTGAATCAGGTAAGCAGTTCCAGTGGTTGACCACTCTGTGAGAGAATCTAAATTCCAAAGGGATATTTTATTCAACCTCGGTTTGAGCACCTTCTTCTGGTGACCACGGAAATGTATCCTAGAGGGAGAGAAAAGGTTTGAAAGGTCAATCTCTAAATCACCCTTCAATATACAGTAAGCCAAAATTAAGTCGCCTCTCCTCCTTCGGCATGATAATGCGAACCAAACCAGCAGGAAACAATTGTGCAACAAATATGCAGGAAGAAATGCAGGTGGATTGGCTGGTTATACTCTGAGAAAACAAACCATCAAGTGAGTGACATCACACGCCAAGCCATCGCTCGAGTGGAACCCAAATGAGAAGTGGCTAGGTGGCCGTCAGTGCGACAGTGACACGGTGGAGGAGGTGATACGTAGCGGAGATGAAAGCATGTGGGGAGACATGGAGCCAGATGAAGATGTTGGCAGAGAATCGAAAGCAATGGAGACGTCCGGCTGAGTCCTTATGTTCCTCTAGGAATTAAAGAAAACAATAATAATCATAATCCTTATCCTTGACACAATATGTGTTCGTGCTAATGGCTTCAATGGTGGGAGACCTATTCCACAGACTGATTTAGTGAAGCGATGCCATCTGAGAAAATAACTAAACGTTGAGATTCTATGGTGGTTAGAATTGTTGACCTCAGTCGTGCAAATCTGTTCCTACATACTTTCAATTGACAAATGAGAAATGATGGAGATGTTGTCACTGCACGGTATCACACACCAGGCTTCTTCAACAAATTCTCCTCTGGTTTCATATTATTTCCTGTGCGACAGTCGTATTGGGTTTCTTTCATGAGTTCATCAACTTCTTATCTGACCGACTCAGTTTCCAGGTAGAATGAAGCAGGAAACTGCAGTAGTTCAATTTGACATACTTCATATGCCACACACACACACACACACACAACGGTGGGGAGAAATAAAAATTGTGGAGGTTATAAGCGGACTGACTGGTATGCTGGTGTATCTAGAGGATGTGGAGAACCTTAACTGGAAACGTGTAGTGTACATGTGTGCGTCGATGGCACAGTGGTTAGGACTCTCGCCGACCATGCACATGGTCCGGGGTTCGATCCCCTGCCGGCGCACACCCGATATCTATGGTCGGCCTGCAAAATTTGGGCTACCGATATCACATGCTGAAAATTCCATACTTGTACCAAAAATACGGTGTGGAATCAAGCTATAATAAATAAATAAATAAAAAATAAATACATGGACTGAAGAATCTGAAGTGATGAAATGGCGCACAGTGCACCTGTTTTGGTGATTGGAAACCATGAGAATGCATGTGGTGACTATATTTTCATCGGAAACGTCATACTTTCGATTGTAAGGCCAATATGGTCAGCATTATACATTGCAAAGGTAATTTATCATCCTAAGGATGACATAGCTGATTCATGTTTATCTTCTGCTAATGTATTTTTTGTTGATATATCATGTTTTAAGATTTGATAGTGTGGAAAATTCCCATATTATGAATTAAAAGTCAATCTGAACGAAGAATATTCTTTTCGATAATTTCTCTTCAGGTTCTTACAATTATAAAATATAATATTTGTTGTCGTTACAATAAAGGCCACTTATGCGGCAGATACATTTTTAACGTAGAATAACAGATTAGTAGTTATGGGGTGTCAAAATAAATAGTCGTATTTGTGTGACAAACGTGCTAGGCTGAATTCGATTACAAAATATTGTTAAACGGGAGACAATGGTGATTAATCATAATAGATTTGTAGAGTGTGGGGTAGGAAAATTGGCAAGTCAGTTCAAGGTTATAAAAGGTGTCAGGTGAGTGGAGTGGCTAGTACAAAGTGGTCTGTGTTAAACAGGAGATAGTAAGACTGCAATGGGAGGTTCATAATGAGATAACGAATATGTGAAATGAAACAGGTGGAGGCATATATTGAGAAAAGAGATAATATCACTAATAATAAGTCCGGATAGTATTAACGAAAAAAATTCTATAGTATTGAGAGAATGTTTGCATGAAGGGCATAAATTATGACGAATAATAATATTATTAATAATAATAATTGTAATAATAATATTTGTAATAATAAGCAAAGGAAAAATAAATCCAAGAGGGTTAAAGGGAAGGAGCACTCTTGGTGAGAAGAAGAATCATCAATCCAAGTTTGGCCACGGTAGGAACAGCGTCTGGATGTGTTCTTTTTGGATACAAAGTTCCGGTTTAGTCGATCTTATTGCAACAGCTTCAGCTATGTGTAGGAGACGTAAGTGAACTGCACGTGATAACGACTTCGGAATTCGGTATATAACCCTGAAAGCTGTGTTGACATCGATATGATCTGCAGTATCGACCAAGTGTGACAGGATCGAGCTTTTTATGCACTTAATTTCCCCACTGCTGAACCAAGCTGGTAAGTGTTCTCGAACAGGTAGACGAACCTGCCTAATCGTGCACCCTAAGTAACTTGAACCACAGGAACAGCTGAAATGGTATATGCATGAAGAAGAGCTAAGCTTAGGTAAGACATCTTTGAGTTGCTGGGTGAAAATTGGACAGCTACAGAAGGACAGACACAGACGTGCAGAGTAGAAAGTTTTCTTGATCGCCCTGGTTAAACGTTGCGATAGAATCTCCACAGGAGGATCTCCTTTGAATTGGAGACGTAAAAACAGAGGCTTTTTCTCCACCGTTGCCAATTCATGTTTGCGACTATTGTAACCTATGTTGGCTTTAATGAACTATATCATGTTTACCTGTGTTTTATTTCAATTCACAGTTTGTCATAACGTTTTGTTCCCCTTAAAATGGCTCCCAACCACGCGAAGAAATTGCACTTGCCTAAATAATGATTGTCCATCAATCGACAAAATACAACCCACAGAAAAAGTAACAAAGTTTGCTTTGCCACTCAACCTTGATAACGACTGTACATTTCAACATTTTTATCGACATGTTCTGGATTGATTGAATTTTAATTCAACTATTGAAACAGTGTACCACTTTATTGATATTTCACAATTGTACTTTCTACCATGTTTGACTATGCCTTTAAAAATAGTGGAATGCATTTTATGTCAATTAACCTGTTTATACAAAATATAAACTATCAATATTGTTATTTTGTACTCTGAAGGTTTGACTGACTGACTGGTTTCAACATAGAACTAATTTGCACCGATGTGCAGCAGTTCTAGTTGACACACTCTCCCTCCATGTAGCACACAAAGCAAGAGAAGAGAGTAAAAGAGACATGAGGCCAAAAGAATAGTAATATCGAAGAAAAATATGCTTTTATTGGGTATTACAAGTCACAAGGAATGGATGCATCTGCGCCATCATCGAGAACGATATCACCAATTGTCTCCAGCCTTTATTGGTTGTCACCATCCAGAGAACCCCAGCCAGCCAGTCAGGAAGTCTACACCTCCCTACGTGGCTTAAATGATCGCTTATAGATTTCACTGACTGATGAGGCCATGTTTCCGTTTGACCACCACTAGCTAGCTCTTTTCCAACCTGACCCTATGTCAGATAATATTGCCCGTCACTCGAGGAAGGCGATCAATGGCTAGGCATGCGTAACACATGTCCTAACCATCTCAGTCGATGTAACTTCACAACCTCGTCGATTGATTCCCCCTCCTTACCTACCTAGCACTCAACGCCTAACCTCAATATCGCTCATCCTATTATACGCTGAAGATTTAAGATCCACTCCTTGGTAGTAAAATTCGTGTTTACTTCCTAAGAGGACAAAACAGTTGCCCAGTGCTGTTTCATTTCTAATGGCTCTTCTAACTGACGTTTTCCTAGTGACTAAGTCTGCCTTATGACTAAGCATTAAGCATTTTCCTGATTGCAGTAGATTGGATAATGCGACAAACACCAGCCAATGAGGAAACAGGCATAAAATGGACTCACACCAAAAACTTGGAGGATCTGCACTTCGCCGATGATATGTGTCTGATTTCCCACAAACTGGAAGATATGCAAGTGATGGAAAGCAACAAGTTCGCAGAAGAAGCATCAAAGATAGGCCTACACTTCGGGGGAACATAGAGAAAACAGAAGTGATGAAGATTCATGGGCAACACCACCAACGGCAACAACAAAAACAACAACAGACAACAATCAGCATAAATGGGAGGAACCTGAAAGAAACAATCTCTTTTACCTACCGACCTGGAAAGCATCGTTTCAACTACAGGCGGACGGAATTGACGAGGATATCAAAGCAAGAATGGGGAAAGCAAGACAAGCTCTCACTACTCTCAAGTCTGTGTGGAGGTCAACAGCACTCAGCATCAAAAATAAGATCCGGATTTTCAACTCCAATGTGAAGTCAGTGCCACTATACGGATCAGAGACTTGGCCAGCGCGTCATAAAGAGCATCTCAAACAAACTACAAACCTTCATTAACAGCTGTCTTCTCTCAATACTCAAGATCAGATGGCCGGCCAGAAAAGATTAGCAACAGGGATCTCTGGCAATGAGCGAACCAACCAGGAACCGATTGTGAAAAAAATAGGCAGGAAGAAATGGAGATGGATTGGCCATACTATTAGGAAACCATCAAGTGACATCACTAGACAAGCCATTGCTCGAGTGGAACCCGAAAGGGAAGCGGCGAGTTCGTCGTCAGTGCAAGGGTGACTTGGAGGAGGTCATGTGGAGAGGAGATGAAGGCATGTGGGCAGACTTGGAGCCAGGTGGAAACTTTAGAATTGAACCGAACTCAATGGAGACGCACGGCTGAAGCCCTATGTCCCCCTAGGAATTAAAGGAAACAATAATAATAAGACTAAGCATGTTTAGAAGTATGGAGGGATGTTGACATTCACGCAGAGTACGATATGTCCAGATGCAAGTTCTTATTCCCCAAATCTTTTGGTATTTGTTCTGCTTAGATTGAAGTCAAATCAAAATGCCAAGTTGATCGTCTAAAATACGACATATTCTTCGGGATTAGAATGGTAGTGTGATGACGATTGCTTAGCTAGATAGGAATCATGTACGCACGTTAAACAACGGCGCACTAAATGACGTGTAGGCTTGATCGTATACCTTTAGCTAAAAGAGTTGACTTAAACAGTGAACATCAGCAGCCAATGTTCACTGATGAGTGCTGTAGTGTAGCCTAGTAATTCCGGGAAATAAATTACCGCTACACGTGCACACACATCCACAACGGAAAACTCAGCGAGGCGTTTGGAGTAAACACAGGAGTCAGACAAGGGTGCTTATTATCACCAATGATATTCCTAATTGTGGTGGACTGGATTATGCGTCAGACAGTGGGAAACGAGAAGACAGGGATATCCTGGACCGACGTGAAGAATCTAGAAGACCTAGATTTCGCGCGTGGATGATTTATGTTTGATGTCACACAAAATCGAAGACTTACAAGCGAAAACCGACAAACTGGTCGAAGAAGCAGCCAGAGAAGACAGGACTCCAGGTGAACATAGACAAGACGGAGGTCATGAAAATAACCAACCAACAACAACAACAGCAGCAGCAACATCTAGCGCCAATCACCATCAACGGGAGGGATTTGAAAGAGGTTACTTCATTCACTTATCCAGGGAGCACTGGCTCAACTACAGGCAGATGGAACGGACGAGGATGTCAAATCGAGAATCGGGAAGGCGAGAAACACATTCATCAACCTGAAACCAATCTAAAAATCTTCGTCACTCAGCCTGCATCAACAACAAAATTCGGATTTTCAATACAAACGTCAAGTCAGTCAGTTCTTCTATACGGATCAGAAACTAGGCGGGTCACAAAGAATATTTCCAACAGCCTGTTGCACACCTTTATCAACAACTGTCTTCGCTCTATACTACTGAAGACCAGCTGGCCGCCAGAAAGAATCACCAACAAGAAACTATGGGAAAAAACAAAACAGGAACCAATCGTCCAACAAATATGCAGGAGAAAGAGGTGGAGATGGATTGGACACTCGCTGAGGAGGCCACTGGGCGACATCACTCGTCAGGCCAGTGCTCGAGTGGAACCCGAAAGGGAAGCGACGAGTGGGACGTCCAAGGGTGACATGGAGGAGATCATGTGAAGAGAAGTTGAAACAGTATGGACTAACATGGATGCAGGTGAAAAGTACAGCACAAGACAGAAGCAAGTGGAGACGTGCAGTTGAAGCCCTATGTTCAACCAGGAACCCAAAGGAACAATAAATAAATAAATGCATTAAAACGACCGTCATCAATTGACAATATTACTTAAATTTTATAACAGAGTTATTTAATTTTTTTTTTTTTGGATTTACAGCTTGATTTCCACACCGTATTTTCAGTACAAGTGTGGAAGTTTCAGCATGGATATCGGTTGCCCAAATTCAGGCATACCATAGATATCGGGTGTGCGCCGGCAGGGGTTCGAACCCCGGACCATGTGCATGGTCGGCGAGAGTCCTAACCACTGTGCCACCGACGCTATCTATTGGTAGTAAGAACCATGAATAGTTGAATATGGATTGCTAGTGGAGGCAGTTAGCTTGTGAGTCGGTGGCACACAATCTTCACCAATCATGTAGATGGTTCACAAGCGTTTGATCTTTGGCTGACTGACTAGTAAACCTCACCTGCTATACTAACATGGGAAACGGGTTAGGCTAAGGTATGTGGCGGCTAGTAACCTCGCCCGCATGTTGTAGATTAGAACCAAGGCTTCCTGAAAGGTGAATTCATCGCGTCAGTGGCCCCTCGTCCCTTAAAAGTAACCTCAGAGAAACCGTTTTCTGAAACGAACATGACAAGTTACCTCACATGTATGATGAATAACGTTAGCTGAATTCATATTATTTTGTAAAAATGTTAAGTTTGGATAAACCAAAACATGATATGACCAGTTTATGCAATCTGCACCTGTTAATCTGACTGATGTAAGTAGGCGTGTAGGTGAACTAAGTGTTGGGGAGAGGGGTATCTTAGAATGCCAGCAAATAAATGTGATAAAAGAGATTATTGATTAAATGGCTTAAAGTGGAGTATATGTACCCACTGGTGGAGAATTGAAACATCATCAGTCGCTAGGGTTTGTTAAGATGAATCCCTCTATCTTCCCCTAATCTCTCTCTTTCTCTCTCTAGCATTCAAGTTTTATCATTCTAGCCTCATTCTGAGTATGGTTCACCTAATCTATATTCTGCATACTCCTTCGAATTGTACCAAGTCTTAAAAACAGACTCAATCAATATCACGGGAGAAAATCTTTTTTAAGAAGACAAAGTGGAAAGAAAGAGGATTCCATGTCTGCCTAACCGAATTTATCATTCCAAAGTTAAATACAAATCATCCATTCAGCCACTGGGACCCGATTCAATGGCCCATGAATTCTAAGTCGTGACCAGTAAAGTACATCCAGTCAAGTATGAGGATGGATTTCCTGCCAATGACATGGGTTGGTGGTCGCGCTAAATCACGAATTGGAAGGAGTTAGAATACATGGGCTGGTCATTGAATCAGATCTCAGAGGCTGAATGGTATACGAGCCAACTTGCCTTGTAACCGGAAGGTCCTGGATTCGGACCCCACAGTGTGGGTGCGTACTGCCGATGATTCCCAAAAACACTAGGATGAAACAGCTGTCCAGTACTCCTAGCTGGTTTTCAATGGTTCTCTAACTGATATCAATCCGTCATCAACTCGCAAAAACAAAACTAACCCTTAAAAACCAAACTATAGAAAACAAATCATCCGCCCACGTATACACATAATCAAACGAATGAATAAAGTTACTATGTTTCAGGTATTTATCAGTGTAACTCAGAACTTGACTTCTTAGAAGCCATGTTCGCACAAAACGGTTACCCTAACCGATTTATTGACAGTAGCATGATAGATAAGCAGTCCAAACTGGTCACGAACTCAGTTCCGAAGATAACCTCATTCATGAACTTGGAATTCAAAGGTGATCATCAAGCTTCAGATATGCTCAAAAATCGTCTCTCTAAATCAGACAGTAAGACGTTCTTTGCAGAAAAATTACAAATGACGTTAATCAGCCGCAAGTTGTTCTCTACCTCCGCCTCCATGTGCATCTATTAGTTCACCTGCTCTTGTCGAGCAATGTACATTGGCCGTAGTCAGAGGACGCCGATGTCCACAAGGAGAACATATTCCAGCATAGTTTTACAAGGGAGAAAGGAAATGTGTGCGAAGCTCTATTCTAGAACACCTGATCGACTCCTATCACTCTGCCAACCCTGACCACGATATTAGGATCATCTACCGAATCCATGTTAACTTCCCGCGTTTTCTCCGTTACAGACTTCTAAAGACAGCTGAGGCCTTGGCGATTCATGACTCTAAGCCAGACCTTTGTGTACAAAAGAAGTATGTATAATGCCTACTTCTGTCTTGGCCGTAGGGGGATAAACAATTATTTATTTAGTTATTTTATGTACCTTTCCCTTATTACTACGATTATTATTAGCATTATTATTACTATTAATATTCTCACTCTGAATTGTTTCCACTTGTCCCACTTGTCATTCTAAATGCAAAATTATTCATTTTTATTTTTACAATACTGAATTCTATCTTATCAAATTTCACACCATGTTATGTAACATTTTATATTAGCCCACTAATCCTATAATTATGTACCCCTTTCCAACATCTGTACACCTTATGTATTATTCTATATATGACATGAATTATTTTGCCACTTGACATTAAACTATGATTATAATCACAAATATTTTAATTACATTTCATACTAATATTATTATTTCATGTACTCACACCTTTGATTCAATTCCCTCACTGGATATAATTTCTTAAAAACCATATTGATATACGATTGTACAGCTTGATAATAAATTCGTTGAGGAGAAAAGAGTCTCTTCGCTGAATATTGTGTTCTTAAAATGATAAGACCAGACCACTTCTAGTTTGTGCATTCTTCTCTCTTCTCTGACTACAGATCCTTTTGAACAATGATGTCATGTAAGGCAAATCAATTACACATTCGATTGACTCCGTTGATTCACCACAAAGCAAGAAAGACCAAATGGCTTGCGTACACAGGCATACAAAGCAGTGCTATCATCTTATTTCACAGGTGACAAGGTAGGTGCCTCCTGTTATCAATCAGTTGTAGACTTCAAATTGTTGAAATGATAGTAGAGGAACGAGGCTTTAAAATAAAGCCATTTCAAAATGCAATAAGCATCACAATGGCATTGGTAATTGTACTATCTGTCTGGGTTCAACAGAGAACTTGGCACCCAAGTGCAGCAGTTCGAGTTGCCACCTTCCAAATACCACACAAAGGTAGACAGGGAAATGAGTAAAGAGAATCAATAGAGTTTTGACAAGTATAAGAGTGAAACAGAATGAGTAATGGTAGAAAGGAATATGAAAGATTACAGAGACTCAATACATCTGCGTAAGCCATTGACAACGATTTTGAGCCATGTCACCTATTGTCTCCAGCCATTCATTCTTAGAGTCCCGAGGGCGGGCCCCAACCCGGAAGTCTGCATCTCCCTCCCTACCTGACTCAGTTTAACTGTCAAGGAATTCATAGATTGATGAGGCCATGTTTTTGTTGGCCACCACTTACTCTTTTCCAACCTGCACCTATATCAGCTAGTAATACCCGTCCGTCGGGGGAGGCGACGGTTAGGCATGCGCAGCACGTGACCTAGCCATCTCAATTGTACTATCACATTCAATATGAATGATTACAGATCATCTCTCTCTCTCTTCACAATGGGCATAAATTAAGGATGACGACTTCGACTAAGAATTGTGACGTTTATATCATTTCGGCTGATTTTCTACTGCATCAGCTCATCAGAGACAGAGAGAAAAACAACCTCCAGGGCCAGGCTGGAAAAGAGCTAGCGGCGGTCAAACAAAAACATGGCACCAATCAATGAAATCCACAACAGTTAGTCTAAGCCACGTAGGAAGATGTAGACTTCCTGGTTGGGGTCCTCGGGATGGTAAAAACCAATGTCTGGAAACTATTGGTGACATGGCTCAAAATCGTTCTCAATGGCTGGCGCAGAGGCATCCACTCCTTGTGACTTATGATTTCCAATGAAACTGTTTTGTTCTCTGTTATTACTATACCTTTGTCTCACACCTCTGTTTACTGTCTATATTATGCATTTCTCCTACTTTCTTCTCTTGCTTTGTGTGCTACAGGGATTGTGGCGACTTGAACTGCCGCACATATGTGCAAAGTTCTATGTCGAAAACCGACCGACCGACCGACAACCTCTGAAACAGAATGATGATACCGTTTGGTGTATGTATACTGTACAAATACGCCGCCCTTCTTACTTCATTTTATCAAAGTAGATCAGTTAAACAAAGAAAGAGAATAACATTTTCTTTAAAAAAAATTCATTCATAAAAAAAGATCATATTATGTTAAGAAGGCAAAATTTAGAAATAAAAACAAAAAAACAAGCTGAAAATGTCAGCAAAATATTTTCAGAGAATCAAAATCAGAGAGAATAGTAAAAAAATCAGAGATTCATTCCAATTGAGAAATTGCATAAATATTTATGCTAAAGACAAAGAGATAGATAGCTAGATAGGTAGATGGATAGAATAGATCTGAGCAATAGTCACGTCTTTTATCCCGGTTCCGCATATTAAAACAAGAAAGGCGTAAATCATCATCATCAGATCAATGAGACATAATTGGCTGGGAATAGACCAACTTTATGTCGACAAACACCTTTCCACCAACCTTCATCGATTTTCTCAACTTCAGTTATTGTCTCACCTGTACAAAAGGTCAGTTCATCATCTTCACCTAAAGAATCACATAAAGTAAGAAGAACAGGACAACAGGGAATAAAATCCAATCAATAAAAATAATATTCACATTGGTGTTGAAAATTCGAATCTTGTTCTTTATGCTAAGAACTCAACCAAATCAAAAGCATCTACCTGAGATAGACATCTTCTCTATTATGACTCAATGGTGGTGGTGGTGGTGTGTTATATACCAGTCTATCACTGAGCTTTCGTGGAAAGTTCTCCACTGAACAGTAAATTTATCTCAACTCTCAACATTCACCACCAAACATTCAACTATTATAAGAAAATCATACAACACACATTCGAACAAGAAGAAATGAATTCGCTCAGCACATAGATCAGCAAACGAGAGAAACAGTCCTCCAGTGTTTAAATAATTTCAATTAGAACAGCAAAGAGACCTTTTTTGATATGATTAATTTCATACTATTCACTCATATTAATCAGTAGTAGACGTCGTTATACACAATTAGCACACTTTCTTCATTGTGCTTTATCGTATTAAGTAGATCACATTATATGACCTGTATATTTCTGCTTCTCAAAGAAGCCTATGTTGAGTACTTAACTCGATTTGTGTAATTTGAGAGTGATGATAGAGATTCCAGAGCACATTGATCAGATGATGGATGATGAGGTGAGACGATGATTATAAATAATCGTGAAGAAAAGACTTCTCAGATTCAACGTCACAGAATGGGAAGACGGTAACTTCCTTTATCCCTGTGAGAATTGAAACTGTGCTAGTCAGTGCTGGAAGTCAGAGACTTCATTTCATTTCTTCAATATACAACCACAGCTTCATATCTGAATACTTATACTACTTTTCTAAACCTAATAAGCAACACAGAGCAATTGTACGTGGAGATAAGCTAAGGGATATTATATTTCCAGGCATTGTGACTCAATCGAACAGTTTTTTTTTTGGATTTCAGAAAGACAAAAAAGCGTCTCCTAGACATAGTTTGATACGCCTTACTAATGATGATGATGATGGTGAGTGCTGACTAGGTGCAAAATCACCTTGGAAATGCAACTTCACCCTTATATGAAATTTAACTTTTCAACGCCATGGTTAATATCATCAAAACTTAACCATGTCTTTCTAAAGCAGTCATAAATTCAAGTGAATGAATACACCTGGATATCATGATGCTGATGATGAATACACGTGTAGGCTTCTCTCTCATTCATTCATTGTACAAATCAATACATATACAACAATAACTACTACTACAACGTATATAGAAACAGAAGGCTAACGCATATTATAAATGTAAGCGTAGTCACTTGGGAACTCTGAGTGTAGTGCGATGGATGCAGTTGCATTCTACATAACTTGGTTTTCAAATATTACACACAGTGATGATGATGATGTAGTATTAAGCACTGGATGACAAGGTTTCGAGCATAAATTATTGTCAGACGGCTTCACAACTAGTCATATATATATATATATATATATATATATATTCTCTCCGTCTTCTCCTTGTTGCCACTTTCCATATCTCCGGTATAAGCACTGCATCATTTCGACTGCACTTATTCTGTGTTGAATCAATAAACAAAGATTCAGACATACACTTCTCCCTCAAGTGAACCGTATTACTTTTCAAAAGTACTTTCAGCTTGTTCCACCCATCCTATTGTGTTATTACAAACAAGTGAATGCCTTACAATAGCTGAGCTCTGTTTCTTCTAAGTTATTTAACTTAGCAGGGTCAGTTGTTTTGGGTCTAGCTAAATGTTTATGTGCCAAGAATCTAGTTGATCCTGATATACTATTTTGACGGCTTATGTAATTGACCTCATTCACAGTCAGCATTACATGGTATTTGGTATATTAGATTATTTTTCCTAATTGGATCTACTGGGTCCTTGAACCGACAAGGTTTATCTCTGAGAGAATTAGTTGGTTGGTTAGCTTAAAAGCCAACTTGAGTCATTACAGCCTCAATGAGAATCCTGCAGAAGGCCTCTGATGTTCCTTCTTTATACAGCAGTACTATAGATACTTTGAATTCTAAATTATTTTCATTACTTTCATTACTGATCCAATTTTTTTCTACGGTTTCTCATCCATTTCTGAATAAATCCTCGTGGGCAGTTATTCATCAGTAATACTTCCTCTATTTGTTCGATTTCATTATTTAAATCTTCTGGCCCACTTACTAGTTAATTAGACCCTTGGCCCGGTTATGTGCAGACATTTATCTAAATATATTCACCTTCACCGATTCTCGATAGGAGGAATTACAGTGTAAGTGTTTATCAGAGTGTGTGTATGTGTGTGTCAGTTTTCTATAACTGCCAGCTAGTATCTAACCTCCCACCATCTTGTTTTCGTTTGATTCTACAGTCTATTATAGGACATAATTGACATTCAACACGCACTATACCTCATCAACAGAGATATCTATAGACATATTTCGACAAAATGTGCACGTAATGTGACTGTTGGAGACTGTGGGTGTATCTATGCGCGTATAACACAACACAACACATCACTCTCTCGCATCATGACAGTTTAAATTAAACAATGATTAGCAATAATAATAATAATAATAATAATAATAATAATAATAATAATGGTGACGATAATGGTGATAGAGAATAGAATAGATGGCAAACAGGAGCGTGAACACGAATACATCCATGAGAAAACAATTCACACCACCAAATAGTCATGGTGACTGAATGTGAAATAGTGGTAGGAATATAGTCCTCTAGATATAGTAGATAAGTCTATCTGATATAAGTAGGGATGTGATGTATCCAGGACAATTTGATCGCTGTTCACAGTCACACCAATGAATTTAACCAAACTTCCTTTATAAAGCCTCACTCACTGTTGCGTCCTTCTCACTCAGAGCCATCACAGATGACTCGATGAATAAGACAGGATTCAGTGGTTAAACTCTCTCTCCCTCGCGCGCGCGCTCACTCTCCCCCTAATTGTATCAATTTCTATATTACTCCTACCTAATACTACCACACCCAGTTGCTCAAACATTTCTTGGACAGTAAACAATTTCTCATCAAACCTGATCCATCCTATGTGAGTCAGCTACCAATTCCCGTCACTCGAGGAAGGCGATCGATGGCTAGGAATGCTTGAAACATGTCGTAGCCATTTCACTCAATCGATGTAGCTTCACAAACCATGGCCTCAATTTTACTCACCACCATATTTTACCACCTAATACGGGACCTAATAGGACACAGACACATACGACGAAAGACAACTGGTCTTTTCATATCACCCATTTTCAATGGCCATGTCCCAATCACGCAGATGTAGGAGGACGGAGAGAACTGATACTGTGCAGTACACACGTCCTTTGGTCGACAGATAGCCAACCGGATGGATATCACGTCTACTAAGGTAGAAATGGCATAAGTTGGCTGACAAATGCCAAACCAGTCATCGGTCATTTTGTATCCGTGCCGAGATTTCATCATCGATCAGTCAGTCCATTGGGCCTGAAGCAACTTCCCCCCTCCCAAAATGGCTCAAGTGGTCAACACGCTCTACCACTTCACTTCCCTCTGTTCATAAGCTACGAGTCAGTTTATTCTAGTTCAGTCTTGTAGCATCATATTATATTTGATAGGAGTAAATCGCATGTCAAACATTCGAAGACTGCTGCTTCGCAAGGTGTTCAGATGACTCTGCATTTTGTCAGCGTCTTCGCCTAGAAGCAGGACCATATCATCTGCATATTCTAAGACAACAAGACTATTTGCTGACAACAAGCCAATCCTTGAGTCGATGAAGTCAGTTAGGGTTAAGTTCATTATTACATCTGGGCTACCTTTCTGTTACATCTACATATTTGCATCTAATACATCATGTTTTAATTTTTAATTTTAACTAAATATGATCACAAATCGTATCAAATACAGTAATGAATTCTTTAAATGTTTTAAACCATATGACTTTCATGCATCTAATAAAACCAAGAGAAAACATCATGGTGGTTGGCAACGTGCTCTCAAACGGACACCATTATATCGCACAATTATTCCTGTTATCGTCAGTTCAAACTGCCGTTCACTTCCCAAAAAAATTATGCATCTCCAGTCTCTCTTATCATCCGATACTTATCACAATACGGAGATAGTCGCATTACAAGAAACATGGCTTCATGATCTTTATGACGACAACCTGGTTTCTCTAAATGGTTTCACATTGTTTAGGCAAGATGGAATATGCTCTAGAAATAAAAGAGGTGGTGGTGTCGCAACCTTCATTCATTCTCAGTGGTGTGTGTCAGTTTCCTTTAAATGCCAGCTAGTATCTAACCTCCCACCATCTTGTTTTCGTTTGATTCTACAGTCTACTATAGAACATAATCGACACTTAACACGCACTATACCTCATCAACAGATATGTGCGTCGGTGGCACAGTGGTTAGAACTCTCGCCGACCATGCACATGGTCCGGGGTTCGATCCCCTGCCGACGCACACCCGATATCTATGGTCGGCCTGCAAAATTTGGGCTACCGATATCCATGCTGAAAATTCCATACTTGTGCCAAAAATACGGTGTGGAATCAAGCTGTAATCAAAAATAAAAAAAATCTATAAACATATTTTGACAAAATGTGCACGCAATGTGACTGTGGGAGACTATGGGTGTATCTGTGCGCGTATAACAACAACACAACACACAGACCCTTTCTCTCTGCATGACATTCTAAATTAAACAATGACTAGCAATAATAATAATAATAACAGTAATAATAATAATAGTGACGATGATGATGGTGATAGAGAAAAGAATAGATGGCAAACAGGAGCGTATGTGAATGTCTTGGAAGCCCAGGCAATTGACGGGCTTGCGTTGAGTGACAATCACAGGTATTTCTCACGGCATCGTTCACATCAAAATATCGCTAGATAATCGTCTCAGTGATAATTGTTCTCCAGTTAAAAAGAGAATAACCCCATGAACTGGCTGATTTCTATGAGGATCAGGTGGGGGTGAGGGTGATTAACACGAGGAGAAAACGGCTGTGGTTATGGGGTACGAGAATAGCGAGATAGCTGGAGTTAAAACATTCAAACTACTGAACATAACGACGTCACTTCGACAATATACAAGCGACTATTCACTGGAAATGAAGATCATTATGAGTACCCCCAAAGAGGATCAGTGCTAGCACAAAAGTTGTCTCTAAGAGCCGTCTGAATAGAAATGCTACAGCTTGTTGAATAACATTCATCTAACGTTACATTAATCAGTAAATTAGTGAGAAATGCATCTCAAAACTGACTTTGTCTTGTAGGATTATGTTAATGACAATTAAATGGAGCACATTCATTACAAATATGTTGACCTTAATAAATAAGATAACAGTAATTAGATATTAGATATCTTCATCTTTTTATAACAAAAATTAGATTCTGTATCTAGTCATGTACTTTTTTTATCTGGTTCACAAATTTTATGATAATAGAAGTGACACTATTATTATTAATATTTTTATTTTAACATCACTAGCATCAGAGTTAAAGAATCTCATTGAAAGTCAACAGAGTATAACTGGACATTCCATATTAGTTTGTTAATTAGATGTTTCACTGACTGTGTGACAGCACATTGAATAAACAAACTAATAATATGGAATTACTTACTACCAACCACAGTGCCCAAGTTTTACACATCTATTAATATAACTCATTCTGGAGTGAATTAAGGACGCACTGGATACAGAACTCCGCCAACCAGAACAAGCTGGATTCAGGAAAGGCAAATCAGGTGTTCTGACCAAATTACAACTCTACGCATCATCATCATCGAACAAAGCATGGAATGGCTGGCAATCAAACCTCTACCTCAACTTACTCCATAGACTTTGAGAAGGCCTCCGATAGACAGCGTTGACCGCGAAGTAATTTGGAAACTACTCAAGTACTACGGCGTACCCCAAATATTCATCAACCTTATTCAACAGCTGTACGACAAATGCACATGTCAAGTCATCTACAACGGAAAACTCAGCGAGGCGTTTGGAGTAAACACAAGAGTCAGACAAGGGTGCTTATTATCACCAATGATATTCATAATTGTGGTGGACTGGATTATGCGTCAAACAGTGGGAAACGAGAAGACTAGGATATCCTGGACCGACGTGAAGAACCTAGAAGACCTAGATTTCGTGGATGATTTATGTTTGATGTCACACAAAATCGAAGACTTACAAGCGAAAACCGACAAACTGGTCGAAGAAGCAGCCAGAGAAGACAGGACTCCAGGTGAACATAGACAAGACGGAGGTCATGAAAATAACCAACCAACAGCATCAACAACAACAGCAACATCCAGCGCCAATCACCATCAACGGGAGGGATTTGAAAGAGGTTACTTCAGTCACTTATCTAGGCAGCATTGTCTCAACTACAGGAGGAATGGACGAGGATGTCGAATCGAGAATCGGGAAGGCGAGAAACACATTCATCAACCTCAAACCAATCTGGAAATCTTCGTCACTCAACTCAGCATCAACAACAAAATGATTCGGATTTTCACTACAAACGTCAACTCAGTCAGTTCTTCTATACGGATCAGAAACTTGACGGCGGGTCACAAAGAATATTTCCAACAGCCTGTTGCACACCTTTATCAACAACTGTCTTCGCTGTGTACTCAAGATCAGATGGCCGGAAAGAATCACCAACAAGAAACTATGGGAACAAACAAAACAGGAACCAATCGCCCAACATATATGCAGGAGAAAGTGTAGATGGATTAGACACTCGCTGAGGAGGCCGTTGGGTGACATCGCGCGTCATGCCAGTGCTCGAGTGGAACCCGAAAGGGAAGTGGCGAGTAGGACGTCCAAGGGTGACATGGAGGAGATCGTGTGAAGAAAAGTTGAAACAGTATGGGTTAACATGGATGCAGGTAAAAAGTACAGTAGAAGAAAGAAGCAAGTGGAGACGTGCATTTGAAGCCCTATGTTCCACTAGGAACCCAAGGGAACAATAAATAAATGTGACTCTGCTTCAACAGGATACACTGATGACTACTATATATATTAAGAATTGAACTGAGTAGCCTTCAGATTACTAGGCGAACAAATTATTATTCTGTCATCAACACAGGATCCAATTAGTTCATGAATTCTGACTACTATTAAAGTGAAATGGTAGGGTGTGTCTGTTGAACACTTAACCCATTTGGGGAGGAGGGGAAGTTGCAACAACCCCCAATGAACTGACTGATTACTGACGAAATCTCAGAACAGATACAGACGGCTCGTTTGCCACTTGCCAGCCAACTTACGCCAACTCTACCTTAGTAGACGTGATATTCATCCGGCTGACTATCGACCAAAAGATGCGTATACTGCTCAGCAGTCCGCCCCATCCTCCTTTAGGACTTGCTATGAGACATGGTCTCCATTGAAAGTGGAAGACATGAAAAGACCGGCTAGCTATCTTTGATAATAGGTGTCTGTGTTCTATCTCCCATCTTAAATGGTATAATAAGGTGAGCGATAGTGAAGTGAGGCATCCGTCGAGTGAGTGCTAGGTAAGTAGGGGAGATCAAATGACGAGGTTGTGCAGTTACCTAGATTTAGTGAGATGGTAAGAACGTGTTACACACTCCACTGAGCCATTGATTGGCTTCCTCGATAGGCAATGTTAGCTGACATAGGATCAGGTTGAAAGAAAGAGCTAGTAGTGCTTGATCTAACTGAAATATGGCTTCATCAGTCAATCAAATCCATAATAGTCAGTTTAAGGCAGTCAGCCAACCAGCCAACCAACCACCTACGTAGGGAGGCGAAGACTTCCTGACTGACTGGTTGGGGTCCTCGGAATTTGTAAGTAAGAACCTTTGAGAGCTGGAGACAATTGGCGATATGGCTCAAAATCCTCGTTGTCAATGACTGGCGTAGATGCATTCAATCTTTGTAATTTGTCACATACAATAAAATTTATTATTATTCTTCCTCCATTTTACTAATCTTTTTCACCTCATACTTGTTGTTTATTATGTCTCATTTGATGAATCAAGCTTCACTTAATCTCGTCTCTCGACTTGTCTGCACACCTCTTGAAATGCCTCCCATATGACCGGGCGTCTTACATAGCCTCTCATGAGGAAGTCCTACTCACTGCCTTCACGTTACGGAGGTGTTTCTCACCAAAGTGAGAGGGCGAAAGCGGATGTCCGGCGCTCTTCACCGGATTGACTGTCCATTGGATGACAGTCTAGGGGAGATGGCTAAACCCTGATTCCAAACCTCCAACGACTGGCGTATGAAGCTCACTGGAGCTCACCGGCAGACGTATGGACAAAGGGCTTGTTGGATGTCTGGCCCCATTCAAAAGGCGTATGAACCGAACTCCAGTCACCGGCTGCCAATGGATAGTGGACTCCCTACTCCACTCCTACTGCCTTGTAGGTCACACTTGGTTGTGTAAAGGCTAGAGCTGCACTCTCAAACAAAAGGCCGAGTGATTCTGGGGACATCACTCGTACCAAATTCTCATGAAACTTCATGAACTCTCTTCATCAGATCGCCGCACCTGGGCAGCGATGATTCAAGATGTTCATGAAGCCGGCTCATCCTCCCATAGGAGATAGCCGAAGTAAAGAAAAGTAAAGTAAGTAATTTGGAGGAGGAGTGGCAACTCGAAGTGCTGCATATTTGAGCAAATTTCTATGTAGAAACCAATCAGTCGGATTGTAGGTCGTGATTCAATAGCTGAATGGTCTACGAACTCGCCATGTAACCACCACCAAAACCTCTTGGCTTCAAATCTCGCACTGTGGGTGTGTGTACTTCTGAAGAATTCCAAACTACGGAGTAACATTTGTCAAGGACTCCTTACTGGTTTTCTGATGAGTCTCCAACTGATGTGAGAGCTCCTGATCTAACCTGTAACCAATTAAATCCCTGAAAACCAACACATGGTAATCAAATAGACAGTCAGAAAAACATTCAACGATTCAAAACACCAAGAAAGAACCATTATCAAAGGCCACAAGAAAATTCATCCTACCATATATAAGCGAAAATATCTCTGAAATAACAGCTAGAATACTGAAACCGTTTGATATAGATATAGCACACAAGCCAGTCAAATCGCTTAATTCGATATTATGCAAACCGAAAGACACATCCAACAGAAAAAGGAGATAAAATTAATACCATTTACAAAATAAATTGTATGAACTGCAACAAGCATTACATCGGCCAAAGTGGGCGTCCCCTTTGAATTGGAATTCAAGAACACAAATCAGCCGTGAAAAGACACGATATATATTCTTTAGTATCAATGCAAATAGACAACTATGGACATCAATTTGATTGGGATAATGTCAAAATCTTAGACAGAGGAAACACCAAAAGTGCAGTCAGGGAATTCCTAGAAGCCTGGTACTCAAACGAAAATGCAATTAACAAGCACGTTAATATAGACGAAATATACCAACTAATCACAAGCAACTCAGGTGACTAGAAAGTTTAAAATCCAAGTGAATAGAAAATGGTCAGTACACATATGTAAAGATAGTTACTAGGAGATGCAATTATATCACTCATGAAGAAATTTAAATCATTTCACTTTGTGCTAAATATTGCGCTGAAAGGGGATGTTGTCCAGAAGGACGACGAAAGCTCCGCAACTAAACCAACCAGCTCAGAGAACACTATTAATTGCAGATCATCCACGTGAGCTACAAATCTTCTCTATTATTCAATGATTCAACCAATATACTCCACAATATCTTAATCCTTCAAAGCTAATCATCTCATATCATCGACAATATTCGACTGAATAATTTTATGACATTTCTATTTTTTAATTATTATCAACATTTACACCTGATGCATAGTAATCCACGAAGTGGTTGGGTTGGTCAGGTCAACTGAACAATGATTTAATCACTTCGTGGTCATAAATGATGACAATACACTTATCTAATTGTCTGTCTGTCTACCCGTCTATCATCAAATACGTGAGTAAATGATCAACTCATTTCAATCAATAATATTGTTTTTTGACTAATCTGATTAAGGTGTAATAAGTAGTGTTTACAGGTCAGATTGTGAAAATTATATTTCTTTATCAACTATGAATGGTCTTTCTGATGCTGTTATGTCATCCGACTTACTGAGAGACTAACTGTGAAGTTAACGCTGAATGTGTATTGTCTAGTTATGCCAGTTCTCTTTATGAAGCTAGTGAGTCGGTCGGTTTGTTGGTCGATCGAGAGTTAGATCAATTAGAAGAATTGGATGTTCTGAAATCGATGAACTTCTTCATATGAGCAGTACCAGTTGTTGTTGTGGTGAGGCAGACAAGTGGAGTTGTATGCATGTGTGTAAATTTCTCTTTTGAAAATATATCACATCTAAAGTATTCAATATATTATATTGAGCCCTAATTGTGAATGTATTAAACGATTTATGAAAAGGGAGTTATTTTATGAACTATAATAACATTTGAACTGGCTGGCTGGCTGGATTCAACATAGAACTTGGCACCAAAGTGCAGCACTTCGAGTTGCCACGCTCCAAATAGCACACAAACGTAGACAAGAAAATGAGTGAAGAGAATCAATAGAGTTTTGACAAGTATAAGAGTGAAACAGAATGAGTAATGGTAGAAAGGAACATGAAAGATTACAGAGACTGAATACATCTCCATAAGCTATTGACAACGATTTTGAGCCATGTCACCTATTGTCTCCAGCCTTCATTGATTCTTAGAGTCCTGAGGGCCGGCCCCAACCCGGAAGTCTGCATCTCCCTATCTGACTCAGTTCAACTGTCAAGGATTTCATGGATTGATTGATGCCATGTTTTTGTTTGGCCACCGCTTACTCTTTTCCAATCTGCACCTATATCAGCTAGTAATGCCCGTCCGTCGGGGGAGGCGATGGTTAGGCATGCGCAGCACGTGACCTAGCCATCTCAATCTATGTAACTTCAAAGCCTCGTCGATTGATTTTCCCTCTTTGCCCAACACTCTACGCCTAACGTCAACATTACTTACTTTATTATACCACCCACCTAACGTGAGAAAGAGATCGTAAACATCTGTGGTCAAAAAGAGACAATCTCTTCATGTCTTCCGCTCTCAATGGCCACGTCTCACCGCCATAGAGAAGGACGGAGCGAACTGATGAGCAGTACACACGTCCTTTGGTTGGTAGCCGGATGTCACGCCTACGCCAGAGATGGTGTAAGTTAGCGAAAGCAGCTCGAGCTTTTTGGATCCATGCTGGGATTTCGTCACCAATCAATCCGTTGGTGCTGATACAACTTCCCAAATAAGTGAAGTGGTCAACATGTTCTATCACTTCACTCCCTATCACTAATCTAGGGGTAGACGTAGTCCAGTCCTGTAGCAGCATCTTACATTTTACAGGTGATGGATTTACATCTGTGAGGCTTGAAAGGATAATGATGACAGGTCTGTTAGATGGGTAGTCTTACTGTAAAATTCGCTAATAGAACTCAGTCAACAATGTATTCGACTGACTACTACAAGAAAATATCAATTGTGAACAGAAGAGCTCACCAGTAACATCTATAACTGTAGTATTGAGTAATGCCAGTCGTGGTTTCTGGGATGAAATCAATCACAGAGAAACTACTGCACATACACCTTGGTAACAAGTGCCAATATTCAGATTAGAGGAGTTGTGGAGATTTCGCACTGATTACAATTTTTAGATTTTCGTCATGAACCAATGTATCAGTTAGAGAGATCACTGAAAACCAATGGGGAGCATTGGACAGTCATTTCAGTCTGTTTAGGGGACTCTTCATCAGTGAGCACCCATGATCTCACCCATCTGGGAATGAACCAAGGACTTTCGGGTTACCAGGCCAAGTTCTGAATATCAGTTGCCAGCAACAATGATGCCTACTTGGTTATTTATTATTTTTATTCCTTTACGTTCCTAGTAGAACATACTGGCTACAAGCTACAGTTTTGAAGTTTTAGTGGCAATGGTGTTTTATTTTTATGGGGTAAGGTTGCTAGCCTCACATCCAACCTTACTCCCTTTTTACCGGGCTTACTACTGGCAGGGATAAGGAGTGGTGTCAGTTGGGGATCAAATCCTAGACCATAAGCCTAGTTGATGAGCGTTCCTACCGCTGAAGCATACACGCACATATGTAGTCTGGTGTATCGGAAAAAATTCATTTCACGATACCAACAAAGAGATTGTCTATTACACTCAAGAAAATAACAGTCACAGGCTGAGAAAAACCCAATATACATATTTCATAAATTATCGCAACAAGAGACACAAGTTGCTGATAGATTCAAATAGGTCTAACACACAAAATACTTTGGTAGAGTTAAATCCTCTGATCACACTTGTTCATCCCATATTTTATCGATCTCCAAGAAAATGTTACTTCTAAGCTAGTACAGTCTGGAATCAAGTATTAGTTTTGTAGGGATTTTGTTTGATTGGTTGGAGGATTTCATCATGAACTGACATCAGTTAGAGAACCATTGGGAAACTAGCTGGAAGTACTGGACAGCTGTTTCGTCCTAGCGACTGGACCTGGGGTTCTAATGGGAATCCATGACCAGTAGGGTACAGCAGATTGAAGGTGAGGCAGTAACTCATCGAAGAAGACACTGAGAGGTGGTCGCGCTATAACATGAATTGGCAGAAGTTAGAATCCATGGGCTGGCCATTGGATCGAGTCCCAGTGGATTAATGGTCTACGAGCTCGCTAGCCTTGTGGACAGAAGGTCCTGGGTCCGAACCCTGGCGGTGGATGCGTACTGATGAAGAGTTCCAAAACCAAGACGAAACAGCTGTCCAGTACTTCCTGTAGGTTTTTCAATGGTTCTCTAACTGATGTCAGCTTATGGTGAAATCCTCCAACCAATCTGAAATCACTCAACTCCAACTTTTCTACAACTTGTTAACCCATGTATCTTACCTATCCTACTTTACTGTTCCTCACCCCAAGTCTTTCATGGGCTACTCGAAAACGACTATGTCATTTTGAGAAGGATATTAAAGGCTGTCAGTAGGGTAAGTGGTGTGCAACTTAATTGACAAACATCTAAACTCATGCGAGATATGGTCTAAAGCCATATTGTCTGACTGTCAACACGCAGCCACTCTATTCTCAACTCTCCTCGCCTTGTGTCTCTCATCTGGTAGAACTAGAAGTCAGTACAAAAGATCATATATGCTCGTACCACTACTACCAAGTATAGGAAATCAACGATACCATATTTGGCCAGCCTGTGTTCTATGCAATAGAGACAATGTGTTAAGCGCGAAACTTATCATTATTATTGTTTCCTTTAATTCCTAGAGGAACATAGGGCTTCAGCCGTGCGTCTCCATTGCGTTCGGTTCTCTGCTAGAGTCTTCACCTGGCTCCAAGTCTGTCCACACGTTTTCATCTCCTCTTCACATGACCTCCTCCAAGTCACCCTTGCACTGACGACCAACTCGCCCCTTCCCTTTCGCGCCCCACTCAAGGGCTTGTCTAGTGATGTTACTCGATGGTTTCCTGAGAGCATGGCCAATCCATCTCCATTTCTTCCTGCATATTTGTTTCACAATCGGTTCCTGGTTGGTTCGTTCCCAAAGATCCCTGTTGCTGATCTTTTCTGGCCATCTGATCTTGAGTATTGAGCGAAGACAACTGTTAATGAAGGTCTGTAGTATAGTAGCACTGACTTCACTCACACTGGAGTTGAAAATCCGGATGTTATTTTTGATGCTGAGTGTTGTTGACCTCCACACAGACTTGAGAGTAGTGAAAGCTTGTCTTGCTTTTCCGATCCTTGCTTTGATATCCTCGTCAGTTCCGCCTGTAGTTGAAACAATGCTTCCCAAGTAGGTGAAGGAGGTAGTTTCTTTCAGGTTTTTTCCATTTATGCTGATTGCTGTCTGTTGTTGTTGGTGGTGTTGGCCAGGGATCTTCATCACCTCTGTTTTCTCTTTGTTCACCTGAAGTCCTATCTTTGATGCTTCTTCTGCTAACTTGTTGCTTTTCGCTTGCATGTCTTCCAGTTTGTGTGAAATCAGACATATATCATCGGCGAAGTCCAGATCCTCCAAGTTTATTGTGTGAGTCCATTTTATGCCTGTTTCCTCATTGCCCATTGTTTGTCGCATTATCTACTGCAATCAGGAAAATCATTGGCGATAGTAGGCAGCCAGCTTGTCTTACTCCTGTTGGATGAGATGTATAATTGTCGGTGGCACCCCATAGTAGCGAAGTAGTTTCCAAATCACCTCTCGATCGACGCTGCGCTATCGAAGGCCTTTTCAAAGTCGATGAAGTTGAGATAGAGAGGTGACTGCCATTCCAAGCTTTGTTCAATGATGATCCGTAATGTGGCGATCTGATCAATGCATGACTTGTTTCTGCTGAATCCAGCGCGAAACCATATTGTTAGCAAAATAATAATCAGCCGTTTTATTGTCTCCTATATTTGTAGTTGATTGTAGGTTGATTCTATCACAATTAACTGACAATCTTAGCTACTAACCTTATGCTTATTATTATTATTTACAATTTTTGTGTGTGTGTATGTATATATATAAGTGGCTTCACTGTCATCACAAATACCAAATAAACACTGCCGTTAACAATCAATCAATCCTGTAATAATAATATTATTATCTTTATAATTTGTGTTCAATGTGTTGTTCGTTATTCGATAAAATGAGATGCAATCAGATTGTACCAAAATGCTGAAAACTTCATACTGTAACATTAGTACTGTTTTGCAATAAAGCATATTATTATTATTGCTATTATTAAGAAACCCGAATAACAGAATAACTAGCCGGAATTTCAAAAATCAATAATAATAATAATAATAAAGTGAAACTAGACGACACGTAGGAATGAATACTTACCGGCAACATAATCATACAAGGCTATCGCTGTGAACATTTCTGGAGTTTGACTACACGTAACAGCATCAGTGTTGGGCTATAATTAAGAAAAAAGGAAGTGAACATATAAATACAATTAAACAATAATAATAATCATATAACAATCAAAAAATATTGTAAACGAAAAAACTGTAATGAGAAAATTGTCCGACACGCTCACTTTCGAATTAATGACACCAATACAACACACACACACACAGAGGTCTGTATAGATCTGTTTACAAAATATCCTGACCTGGCCATTGAGAGTGGAAGACATGAAAAGATTAGGTGTATTTGATTATAGGTGTCTGCGTTCTATCTCCTGTGTTAGGTGTCATAGGGAGAGCAATATTGAGGTTAGGGATTGATCGAGTCCTAGGTAAGGAGGGAAGATCAATCGACGAGGCTGTGAAGCTACATCAACTGAGATGGTTAGGACATGTGTTACACATGCCTGAATAACCAACACCTTCCTCGACGGGCAGTGTTAGCTGACATAGGGTCAGGCTGGATAGGAGCTGGCGGCAGTCAAACGAAAACATGTCACCAGTCAATGAAATCCACAACAGTTAGTTTAAGCCAGTCACGTATGAAGGTGTAGACTTCCTGATTGGGGTCCTCGGGACGGCAGACACCAGTGGCTGGAGACAGTTGGTGATATGGCTCAAAATCGTTCTCAATGGCTGGCGCAGATGCATCCACTCCTTGTGACTTACAATTTCCAATTAAACTGTTTTGTTCTCCGTTATTACTATTCCTTTGTCTCACACCTCTGTTTACTGTCTCTAATATGCATTTCTCTTATTTTCTTCTCTTGCTTTGTGTGCTACATGGAGTGTGGTGACTTGAACTGCCACACATATGTGCAAAGTTCTATGTCCAAAACAGACAGATAGACCTGACCACAGGTGTTGACAAATACAGTGGAGCTGTAACTCATTGGTCTAGGCGTTCAACTTCCTACCACTGAGTCACAGACGGATTCGAATCCAGTACCAGTTCTGTCTGTCTCTTTTCAACATAGAACTTTGCAAAGATGTGCAGCAGTTCAAGTCGCCACATTCGATGTAGCACACAAAGCAAGAGCCATATCACCAATTGTCTCCAGCCATTGGTGTTAACCGTCCCGAGGCCCCCTAACCAGACAGGAGTCTACACCTCACTACGTAACTGATCTAAACTAACTGTTGTGGATTTCATTGACTGGTGACATGTTTTCGTTTGACTGCCGCCAGCTCCTATCCAGCCTGACCCTATGTCAGCTAACACTGCCCGTCGAGGAAGGTGTTGGCTAGACAGGCATGTGTAACACATGTCCTAACCATCTCAGTTGATGTAGCTTCACAGCCTCGTCGATTGATCTTCCCTCCTTACCTAGCACTCGACCAATGCCTAACCTCAATATTTCTCACCACCCTATTATACCACCACTTAACACAGGAGATAGAACGCAGGCACCTATGATCAAAGACAGTTAGCCAGCCTTTTCATGTCTTCCACTCTCAATGGCCAGGTCTCACAGCGATAAAGGACGATAAAGGAGGACGGAGTGGACTGCTGAGCAATACACCCGCTCTTTGTTCGATAACCAGATATCACGTCTACCCCAGAGACGGCATAAACTGGCATATTCGAAACTAACCCTCTGTATCCGTGATGAGATTTCGTCAGCAATTAACCTGTTGGGGCTGATGCAGCTCCCCAAGTAAGTGAAGCGGTCAACGTGTTCAACCACTTCACTCCCTATTTTTAAGCTGGAAGTGAGTCAATGTCGTCCAGTTCTGTAACATCCTCTTACATTTGGTGGGAGCGAATCGCATGTCAAACATTTGTAGATTGCAGCTGAAGGTGTACAGAAGACTCTGTACTTTGTCAGCGTCAGTTACCTAAGTTTAGGCAGCCAGGCAGTGTGTTATTAGCTCTTATAGAACAGGTATGGGGAATAAGAATACAAATGGTTACCGAGTAACTGTGACAACAAAAATGTTTCAAATATTGTGGGATAATCCTATGACGAGGTTTATATATGCCTGGACAAAATTGCATAGAAATCCAGTTCTAATGAGTAAATCATCAAATGCATGAAAATGTGTAAAATCTAAATTTCGCTGTCTTTTCGCGTTGTTTTTACTATGCAAGATGAATTCCTAGCTCCCATGTTAGGTGGTAAAATCTGATGAGGTTGTGAAGCTATATAGATTAAAATGGTTACAACACGTGTTGCGTAGACTAAGCTACCGCCTTCTACGACGAGTAATGTACGCCAATATGGAACTACACGTTACAGAAGAGTTACGGGTGTTCAAACCATAACCTGATATCACAGTTTATGAAGTGTTGGACAATTGCTTTGAGCGCGATGTTGGGAGGTGTAGACGATTGTCAGGATTCTAAGAACCAATGGGTGGAGACTATTATAAATACGGTTTAAAATTCATTCCGAATGGGGCGTATGTATTCTTACTCTATGCGACCTCTCAGATCCATTCAAACCAAATGTCATTCCATGTTACTATTCTTTCTTCCTCCCACATATTTCTGCTTATTCTGGTACTTTTGAATCCCTTTTTCCCCTTGTCCTTTATCTACCTTTGCGTGCTACATAGACTGAATGGAAACTTGAACTGTAGCACTTCTACCTGACTGCTTTCAACGTAGAACTGTGCACACATGTACAATGAAGAGAGTAAAAAGAGATTCCAAATGGAGAGAGATAATAAACAAAAGTGTGGTTGAGATAAAACGAATAGTAGCCATGTGGAAGAACAACACACTTCTACTGGATATTATAAGTTACAAAAAGTGAATGCCTCTGCGCAATTGAGAACGATTTTGAGCCATATCACCAATCGTCTCCAGTCTTCATTGGTTCTCACCGACCTCGGAGGACCCCAACCAGTCAGTCAGGAAGTTCACACCACCCTAAGTGGCTGACTGGCTGGCTGCTGACTATCTTAAATTAACTGTTATAGATTCCATTTACTGATGAAGTCATGGTCTGGTTTGACCACCACATGCTTGCTCTTTTCCAACCTGATCCATCCTGTGTAAGTCAGCTGACATTCACCGTCACTCGAGGAAGGCGATCGATGGCTAGGGATGTATAACACAGTTACACATGTCCTAACCATCTCTCTCAATCGATGTGACTTCACAACGTCTTCGATCGACTTTCCCTCCTTACCTAGCAGTCACTCGATCGATGCCTTACCTCAATATTACCACCAACTAAGACGGGAGATAGAACGCAGACATCTACGGTGAAAGACAGCTGGCCAATCTTTTCTTGTCTTCCACTTTCAATGGAAACCATATCTCATAGCCAGCGATAAAGGAGGATGAAGTGAGCAGCAGATACTGGTGAGCAGTATACACGTCCTTTGGTCAATAAATAGCCCGATGGATATCACGTCTACGAAGGTAGAAATGTCGTAAGTCAGCTGGCGATTGCCAACCCAGCCATCTGTATATGTTCTAGGATTTCATCAGTAATCAGTCAGTCCATGGGGATTGATGAAACTTCCACCCCACCCCCGAAATGGTTTACGTTATCAACACACTTCACCATTTCACTCCCCTCTGTCTTCAAGTTAGGCATGAGTCGATGTTCCACTGAGTTTAACGTACATACACACAAGGCAGAGCTGTCAATATAAAACGAACCTTTGACGGACAGTTAATGAAACACTGATGTCTGAAAGTGACTTAGATTGCTGACTGACTGATTTCAACGTAGAACTTTGCACCGAACTACAGCAGTTCGAATGATTTAAATTACCCACTTAACTTAAGGCAACGTTTTTAACATGAACACGAAATACGAATACCATAAAACACCATGCATGACATATGCCTTTCAAAAAGCGCTTATCACCTAAAGTTGTTTTTATCAAAATTTCTAATTATAAATAGGGGGAAAAATAATAATTAAAACCACCTCTTACCTGATGATGACCAAGAGAATTTCTTTGATAGTCATCATGTAATTCATTAGCATCATTACTCTTACTGACCTCCTCTTCCTCCTTCTCCTTATGACTTATTCGATTGGATTCAGATAGGACCGATGTGTTGTTTGATATAGCTGTGGTGGTAGTAGTGACAGGATTACTGCTCGGGGGATTGTCATGCTTCTTCGTATCACCAATAGACGACAACTGAGTAGGAGGTTTCATGGAATCATCAGTTGATTGGGAGACCTGTGTTCACAGAAGAAGGAAAGAAACAACCAGAATGTATTCAAACGACGGATAAACAAGCTGACAATGACAGTGGAAGACTTATTGCAGCAATACACAGTGTGTGCGTGTGTATAAGTGGATGACTCGCTACAGGAGTGAGTTCTCTGGAGTTCTAGTGACAAGTCATGACCAGTAAGGTCTACCCAGATGTCACGTGTGAGGATGGATGTCCCACCGACGACATTGGTTGGGATCGCGTTAAATCACGAATTGGAAGTTTTTTTGATTATAGCTTGACTCCACACCGTATTTTTGGTACAAATAACAAATTTTCAGCATGTGAAATCGGCAGACCAATTTCGCAGGCCGGGGATCGAACCCTGGACCATGTGCATGGTTGGCGAGCGTCCTAGCCGCTGTGCCACAAACGCAATAAATTTAGAATACACGGGCTAGACATTGAATCAGGTCCCAGTGGGTGAATGGCATACGAGCTTGACTTGTAACTGGAAGGTCCTGAGCTCGACCCCTGGCAGTGGGTGCGTATTGCCGATGATTCCAAAACTAGGATGAAACAGCTGTCCAGTACTTCAGTGTTGGTTTTCAATGGTTCTCTCTAACTGATATCAATCCGTGGTCAACTGGTAAAAACAAAACTAACTCTTACAAACCAAACTATAGAAAATCGCTATAATGTGTTTTTTATAACTGAAATAATAATTGTTAACATGACATGAAAGTTCAAGAGTGTGAATATAGACTGCACAGGGGGTTTATAGTCTGTCATGATGATTCTCACCTAAATTGTATCTTAAAAGAGTTTAACAATTGCTACGCTTTAATTAAATTTACAATGGAATTAGAAAATAAATCAAAGATCCAATTTCTGGATGTCGAATTGACACAAGAAGAGACGATGGTGGAACTCTGAAAAGAAAACACCATCATGATGGAATGGCCAAGTGACAAAATTTCACTATTATGGATAAAATTTGTTTCGATAAAGTTTCAAAGTGTTATACAGTAATATTTATCGACGGCATCTACAGTTTTACCACACATGGAGGGGACATCTGAGACTCTCCATAGGCAGGAATTAGGGTGCCATTTAAATCTACAAACTCACTCAGGCAGGACAACCTCTGTAGGTTAAAGGACCCTGCAGGTTGGCCCAATTAAACAAAATAATATAATTTACAAAATACGTCGCAATGACTGTGAGTTAAGTCAAATACATAGGTCAAATTAGGAGGTCGGGGGTAGTCAGATTGTTGGAGCACAAGAATTTAGCTAAGGTAAGAATGGTTGACCCCGAGAAGATAAGTAATTTAGAAAAGAGCTCAGCAATTGCATTGCTTGCATTAACTGATACCCATCGAACAAGAGGTGACACCCGTAGATTAGTGGAAAACGCTTCCGCTTTTGAAATGATCTGTCGTGGGTTCGAGTCTCAATGGGAACACCATCACTCACTCACTCACTCACTTACTAAGGATGGGTATAGGTACGTCTAGCTGACGAATCCCAAAGAGGACGAACTGCATATTCCTCGATCCTACTGTAAGTTACCATCTACCATCAAATAACAAAATCTCTGATGAACAAAATCAACAAAAAATGACTAGAGGATACGAAGAGATTAGTATCTTTAATTTCAGGAATCGGGAAGATTCAAGAGTCCTCAAGATAAAAGCTACAGCTAGAAGTCATGTTTATCGACCAAGGTTGGATCAATTTGAGAATGGTATACAATGAGCTCGGTGCTTTCCCCTTTCTCATTTAGGTTGTCATACCCACTCTAATACTGCTTTCTTTCTCATTTATGCGATGTGTGTTTGTGTGTGTACACAGAGGGGTTTGGCATTTAAACAATCCTGAAAGGAGCACTTTAATCATAGACCATATGGTAAAAATCTGTTTTCATAGATCAATTAAAATGATAATTTATTTCTCCTGGTTACCATCAGCCCAAACGGGTTGGTCGCTGACGAAATCTCACCGCGGATATAGATGACTCGTTTGACATTTGTCAGCCAACTTTCGACATCGCTGACTTAGTGGAAGTGATATACATCCGACTGGATATCGACTAAAAGACACTTGTACTGCTCATCAGTTCTCTCTGTTCTGTCTTATGGCAGTGAGATATGGCTACTGATTAAAAGTGGAAAACATGAAAAGATTGGTTAGCTGACTGTCTTTGATCATAGGTGTCTGCACTCCATCTCCCGTCTTAGGTGGTGGTACAATAGGGTGGTGAGTAATATTGAGGTGAGGCATCAGTCGAGTGAGTGCTAGGTAAGAAGGGAAAACCAATCAACGAGGTTGTGAAGTTACATCGATTGAGAAAGATGGTTAGAACATGTGTAACTGTGTTATACATCCCTAGCCTAGCCTAGCCATTGATCACCTTCCTCGAGTGACGGGAAGTGTTAGCTGACTCATAGGATGGATGAGGTTGAAAGTGAGAGCTAGCACGTGGTGGTCAAACCAGAAAATGACTTCATCCGTCAATCGAATCCATAACAGTTAGTTTAAGGTAGTCAGCAGTCGGCCAACCAGCCACGTAGGGAGGTGTGGTCTTCCTGACTGACTGGTTGGAGTCCTCCGAGGTTGATGAGAACCAATGAAGGCTGGAGACAATTGGTGATATGGCTCAAAATCCTTCTGAGTGATGACTGGTGCAGATGCATCTCACTCTTTGTGATTGGTCATATCCAATCGAAGTACTCTATTGTTCTTCCATATTACTACTATGGTGAGAGCTGTCTGCTACCCAAAATGGGTAGACAGCAATATTTACGTCAATACCCTCGTCCCAAATCTTGGTCATGAGAAAAAACAAGAACAAAGACTAACTTTGAGGAACTCAACAACCAACCACAGAAGACTTAGCGTGGGCGGATACGATTAGCAGGCATATTGACGGACTGTCTAAGAAACTGCAACAAAGAGATGACAGAATAACCTTCAGTAGGAAAACAACCAATCAGAAGACGTTACTTCTCTGCTAAAAATAACGAATGATAATGTACATAAAAAAATGTACATAAAATATCTCTTGATTTTCTCAGTAAACGATCTGTTGCCTGGCCCTTGTCTTCTGTTGTTACAACCTTATTGTACTAATTAATACAGGAGATGGAACGCAGACAACTATGAGCGAAGACAGCTAGCCGGCCTTTTCATATCTTCCACATTTCATGGTCATATCCGACAGCTATAAAGGACACAGAGAACTACTGCGCAGTACATAAGTCCTTCGATCGATAGCCAGCCGGATATATCACATGTACGCCAGGGGTGATGTAAGTTGGTGCAAATGTCATACGAGCCTTTTGTATCTACAATGAGATCTCGCTAGCAATCAGCCCAATAAAAGTGATGTAACTTCTCAAGCAAGTGAAGTGGTAGTGGCGGTAGTTTGAGACTCTTCGGTTTGCAGTCTATACTCATAACCCCCCCCCAACCGAGGAGCGACCGCAAAGCCACCTTCAGTTTACAAGGCAAGCATTCAGCATTATCCAGCCAACTTGAAACCACGCGAATCCCTGTAAGACCAACACGTGAAAATTAATCGAAATGTTACTGTTTTTATTAATACTAACCGCTCTATTTGTATCAAGCGATACTGTGGCTCCCTTCGATGAGGATATTTCTTCTAATTGTTCTTTTTCCATTTTTTTACGTTCAGCCTCCCAACGAGCACGTTCTTCAAGAACACGTTGTTGAGCTGCAGACGGAGCAGATGAATTCGTCGACGATGTTGTCTTCTGTTCAAATCGCTGACGTATACTACTTAGACTGTTACCATCTGGTTTAGAAATAGCCGCTAAATTTTGGAGGTAGAATAGGAGAAGAAAATACACAGGAAGGAGTTTATCAGGAAAGCACAACACACACGACATTTTATTACTCTAAAATCTCAGTGTACAGATCCACAGCACCTATAGCACAAGGAACAACATTTGAACTTTGTTTAATATTAAGACCAAGTCAGTCAGTTCTTCCATAGACTTGACACACATACGTCACTGAGAGCATTTTTAAAAGGCTGTAGCACACTTTCTTCACATTAACACCTGCCTTCCCTCCATTGTTATTATTCTTATTATTATTCTCTTTGGTTCCGAGTAGAACATAGAGCTTCAACAGAACATCTCCACTTTGTTCTGTTCTCTGAAGTCTTCTTCAACCGGCCGAACAATCGCCCAAAAGCTCTTATCTCCTCCCCTCACCCCACACGATCTCTTCCACGCCAGCCTTGGATGCCCTAGTCGGGTTACACTCGAGGGGCTGGCGTGGAGTGTCACTTGAAGGTCTCCTCAACGTCTCTCATCCATCTCCATTTTCTTCCACATATTTTTTGACCAATAGGTTCTTGCCTGTTGGTTAGTTCCCAGAGTTTCTTGCTGTTAATTCTTCCTCACCGAACAGCTGATCTTCAGTGTAGAACCAGTGAAGGAGGCAGCTGTTGGAAATGCTTTTCGTGACGTGTTAGCCGAGTTTCTGATGCACATAGAAGAACTGACTGACTTAGCATTTGTGTTGAAAATTCGAATTTTCTTCCTCATGCTGTGGAGTGCAGAAGATTTCCAAAGTGATTTCAGATTGCTTACAGGATTTCATCATGAGCTGACATTGGTTAAAGAACCATTGGAGAACCACCTGGGAGTACTGGACAGCTGTTTCGTCCTACTTTGGGACTCTTCACAGTATACACCCACCGACAGGGTTCGAACCCAGGAACTTCTGGTTACAAGGTGAGCTCGTATACCATTAAGCCACTGGGACTCGATCCAATGGCCCATGAATTCTGACTTTTGCCAATTCACGATATAGCGCAACCCCTAGCCAATGTCTTCGGCAAGTATTTGTCCTCACACCCGACCTGCTGCATCCTACTGGTCACGACTTCCTTTAGATTGATGAAGGTGGCCGTCTTGCCTTTCCGATTCAGACTGGCTTTGACATCCTCATCCGTTCCAACTGCCTGCAGTTGAAACAATGCTGCCTACATAAGTGAAGGAAGTAATCTATTTCCCTCCCTTCCCCGCGTACTGATGACTAAATAATCAGAAAGGATAAGCAACAAGGAACCATCCAACAAAATAGCGCCCAAGGAGATGCATTGGAAATACTGTGATGAGGAAACTGCTGAACGACATCACAATTCAGGCCCTCAAGTGGGACTCGAATAGGAGGCAACGATTTGGGCGTTTGAGAGTGACATGGAGAAGATCATGTGTGAGAAAGAAATGAAATCATAACAGAAGTCGTGGAGCCAGAGAATCAAGTGTCTCTGAGGCTCTACTACCCACTAGGAACGTAAAGAATGATTAGTATATAATAACAATAATAATAATGCAAATCGAATTAGGTGTGATATCTTAAGAATACCTTTCATTTGTGATGGATGCAGCTCTGTTTTATTCGTTTCATTCCAACCAACTGAAGAGGAATCCACCCGATCAGTTTGTACACCGAATTTTCCACCGAAACCTTTAGCATAATCCACTTGAGATGGATGACACTCTGGCTTTTCATGATGATCCCAGCCTAAAGCTGACTAGATTAGAAAGGACGAAAGAAAGGAAAAAATTAAGCGATAAAAAAATATTTTATTGATGGTGGTTATCAGTGGAATCTATGAGGCAACTCGTCAACTGATGGATGTACTTGAATTTTTATGTTCCATTTATCTTTTATTTTACTTTATTCCTTCACGTTTTAAATAGAATACATCTGCACCAGCCATCACTTAGAACTATTTTTGTGGTGAGAGCTGTCTACTAGCCAAATTAGTAGACAGTAATTTACGTCAATATTTACGTTCCCAAGATTTGTCGTGAGAAAATGTGAACAAAGATTGATTCAAAACCGACCACAGCATACTTTGCGTAGGCGGATGCAGTTAACATATAGAGGATTTGATATTCAAGAAACAGTCACAAATAGATGAAAGGTTAACTTTACGTGAGAAACAACCAATCGGAAGACTGTGTTTGTTTACTTAAATAGCCATAGTAATGTACATGAAAATATATAAATATGCGTTGATTTCCTTAATAAATGATCTGTTGCCTGAATCTTGCCTTCTGTCATTACATTTTGAGCCATATTACCAATTGTCTCCAGTCTTCATTGGTTCTCACCATCCTGAGGACCCCAAGCAGTCAATTAGGAAGTCTACACATCCCTGCGTGGTTTAAACCATCAGTTATGGATTTGATTGACTGATGAAGTCATGTTCTGATTTGACCATCACGTGCTAGCTATTTGCCAACCTGATCCATCCTGTGTCAGTCAGCTGACATTTCCCGTCACTCGAGAAAGGCAATCGATGCCTAGGCGTAACACATGTCTTAACCATCTCTTTCAATCGATGTAACTTCCCAACCTCTTCGACTGATCTTCCCTCCTTAGCTAGCACTCACTCGACCGATGCCTCACCTCAATATTGCTCACCTTATCATACTATTTAAGACGGAAGATAGAACGCAGATATCTATGATCAAAGACGGCTAGCCTGGTTTGAGTCAAACACGTAGGGAGGTTCGAACTGTCGGGTTGGGCTTCCAAGGATGTTCAGAACTAATGGATGGAGACTATTGGTGTTATAATTCAAGGTTATTCTCAATGGCACAGATCCATTCACTATTTGTGATCTCTCATATCTATTGAACCCTCATGTCTTTCTATATTACTATTCTTCATCCCTGACATTTCTGCTTCCCGACCGAAAGCTGCTACCTTGACGTGGTGGTCGGGCTTGAACACCGCAATGACCCAACAAGCTATACTGGCTGAGAATTATGTCGCTTGAGGTCCTGCCATGCCAGAAAGGTTGTTTGGATAGCGATTAGACAAAAAGCAGTTACCCAACCCAATGCTATGACTTCAAATAAATCACAAAATATCATGCCGGATCGGTCGGGGCCCGGATTAACAACGACCGCGCTTCCTGCTGCCGTGTCACAGGGCAGAAGTGACAAATATGCTACTGAGACACACCAAACAAGAAAGAACAAACAAAAACAGGCCGCGTGTGATCGGCCTCAAGCAGTTGTTCCTTGGGCTCTGCGGTCACGCGACCAACTTCCACTGTGTGTGGGCAGGCGGGAAGTAACAATCGCCCTCACAATCCGAAATGCACGCGAAACCTCTCTAATCCTCACTCATCTTTGTCTTCATCTTCATCTCTATTATCTTGCCATCCTTCTACTAATGCAACTCCTCTACTTGATGGCTCTTCACTTCCTCTTCACTCTGTGTGCACTGAAAACATTGCTGCTTATTAAGGTTCTTTCATATGTCTTCTTTCTTCTATCTATTTATGTGTGTGTGATAGATGTAATGCAACAACTTGAACTGTTACAATTCTGTGTAAAGTTTCAAGGTATTACGACAGCTTCGCAAAGACGCTCCTCATTAGTGTCAAGAGACAATTCAGTTGGGAGAAAACACAGTTCATTTTAAATTAAGAGCTTTTTTTATAGAAATCAGCTTGAAGCATTTGTAATTCAGTCCAAAGTCGATAATATCTTCCTTCTTCTAATTATTGTTGTTTATTATTCCCTTGAGTTCCGTGAGTGGAACATAGGGCTTCACCAACACATTTCCATTTTGTCCTATCTTCTGCAGTCCTCTTCAGCTGGGTCCACGATTGCTCACAATCTCTCATCTCCTCCATGTCACCCTCGTACTGACGACTCACCCACTCGACACTTCCCAATAGGATTCCACTCGAGCGTTGGCCTAGCGCGCGATTTCATTCGACGTTCTCCTCAATGTATGCCCGATCCATCTTCATTTTCTCCTACATATTTGTTAACCGATCAGCTCTTAATATCTGCCTTAATAATACTCTTTTTCGGATGTTTCATGAGGAAATAAATTTCCATGATATAAGCCATCAGGAAGGATCACTTATTTACGGACTTCTTTATGCGCTGAGGGGCTTTATTTTCTACTACCATTATCCATCCTTCTTATCGTTGGATAAACTTCCCTTTTACCCCTCTATGTCTTTCTCTCTCTACTGATATATACACTTATAATATTGCCAACTTCTGCTGTGCTAACAATTCAATTTTGTCACTAGTCCTCAAATCAGGCCTGAATGAGAAACGGGAAATTTGAGGGTAACATGGAGTAGATGATCGTGTGAGAAGGAAATAAACGCCTATAGGTAATCATGAAGGCAGATACACAAAAAGACGCCACAGAATAAGAGTGAAATGGTGATATCGTGATGAAGTCTTATGTTTCACTAGGAACCCAAAGACTCAAGTGGTTAAATGGTCAATGGAGCTTGATCTCATAACCTCTGAAAGTCCCAGGTTTCGTCGTCAGTATACACTACTAGAAGAGTCCCAAATTGGGATGAAACAGCCGTCTAGTGCTCTCTGATTTTCAATGATATACTCTAACTGATCTGTTCGGTTCTTGACAGAATATATGCTGAAACAATAACCTCTAAAAATTGTATTCCTGACATATTGCACACTTCAAACGCCTAAAATAAGGTATAAAACTAGTATGTTACTAATTGCTACTAATTGCATTTCCGCGCCCATGCAGCGCTAGTGATACTACCAGGCTACTCAAATCCCAGTCGGTGAAGTGGGAGGGGGGGTGGATTCCGACACGAGATTCACTGGTTGAAACTGCAAGAGCTTAGAGACCAATCAATCAGCCATAGATAGCTCCATCCAGCTCTATCTGATAACAGTTGAATAAGCAAAGGAGGAAGGGGGGAGAAAGCGTTCCATTAATCAATACACAATATAATACATGTTTTGGAATGCTTACCTTATCTTGTCTGTCTTTTTGAACACCATATTTACCACCGAATCCAGTGGAATAGTCTTTCTGTGATGAATGCTTTTCTGTCGTCTCTTTATGATCCCAACCAACAGCTGACTTAAACAACAAAATAATGTACACTTATTTATACATAAATTAAAAAGAAAGATATATATATATAATTGTAGAGCCAGAAGAGGAAATTATCGGAAAGGATATTCTTTGCTCAATTATTTTGTGTTTTATAGATGTCTGAATGAATATTTTCGCCATAAAATATTTGACTGTCTGTTTGAAGCATGAAGAGAGATAAAGGCCTTGTATCTGGGTTACTCGTAATGCTAAGAATCAATTAACTGGAGACTGTGCACAATGGTGGAGACGTACTGACTCTTTGTTGTCATCTGTATTTCGAACTTCTTCACTACTAACCGCCGTTCATTACCTCTCTCTCTCTCTCTACTTTTGTGTGCGTTTCTGAGATGTGAAGGAACTTGGTTTATTGGACTTTTGTGTTAATTTCTACATTGCTAAGTCAGTCAGCCAGTCAGTCAGTTAAGCAGCATATATGTCAGCACAAAGCACAAAGAAAATCGCCCAACCAATATATAAAGGACATCTCAGAAATCACTGCAAGACTCTTCAAACCTTCAGGAATTGACGTTGCACACAAACACCAACAAAGTCACTTCACTCAGCCTGCTCTATGTCAACCAAAAGACTCAACAACGAAAGAAGATAAAACTAACACCATCTACAAAATAGATTGTATCAACTGCGAAAAACACTACATTGGTCAAAGTGAACGTCCCCTTCGTCTTCGCATGCATGAGCATAAGCTAGCCGTCAAAAGACATGACATCCACTTCCTCAGTCATATCACCGCATACAGAAATCCACGGAAATCAATTCGACTGGGACAACCAGCATTCAAATATTAGACAGAGGAAACACCAAGAATGCTAGAGAATTTTTAGAAGCCTGCCTGGTATTCCAGTGAATCATCAATCAATAGAGACAACGAGATAGACAAAATTTACCAACCGATAAGAAGGAAACCTCACACACAAAAGGGTCAAAGTTCAAGTCAGGGAAACAATCAGTTCCAATTCAAGTAACCTAGAGGGTATGAAAACACACAAAAACAACCAGTCACGTTCAGGGTGATCACCAGGAGAGATGACAAATAAACCCGTGGAGAAATCTCAGAAGCTCACTTCTCATTGAAGTATGCACTGAAGATGTTGCCTAGTGATGGGACAATGAAAGCTTCGCAAATTAACTATCCAACTCAGAGAACACAACCACATCAACATATATGTCAGCTTCTTAAGATACAGACGCAAATCTTCACACACACACACACACACACAGAGAGAGAAATGAATACCGCTCATGATTTAACAATTATGCACAGTGAAGAAAACTACTCACCTTATCTTGACGATCAGTTTGTACACCGTATTTACCGCCAAATCCTTTAGCATAATCCTTTTGTGAAGTATGCTTCTCTGTGGTTTCAACATGACTCCAATCTACTGCAGACTAGAGAGAGATGGAGAGAAGCAAACAAAGGTGAATATTCATTCTCATTTAACACTCATCATCACATGAACACGTGATAATTAAATCATATGCTCAAAAATAAATCAATATATTTGATGAAATAAACAATCAATAAATACACGCCTCATAAACTCAACACATACACACATTCATTATATATATGAGTAAAATTATTGATAAATACTTAGCAACAGACAACAGAATGTGTGAAAAGTCTGAGTATGATGTATTTCAGTGGAGTAGAGAATTACTCCTGTCTGTATGGGTGGGAAACAAATTGATTTTTATACGGATATTCGCCAATGATATTGGCTGGCGGCTAGCAGTGGCAGTACATACAGCTCAGGAATTGACACAAGTCAAAATATTCATGGACTATTGGATTCTAATCCCACTAGCTGAATAAATCGTCATTGGATTCGCCTTGTAACACCTGAAGGACTTGTGCGGGTGTGTACTATTGACTGAAGAGTCTCAATCTTAGGGGGAAGTGCAGTTGTTCAATACTCTCCGGTGCGCTTCAATGTGAAACCTGTCCTCTCCGAGCTGTGGATGTGCGGCGACTCTGCGTGTTCGAACATAGCTGTCTCCGGAGGATTGCTTGCGTTCGATGGCATCATCGCGTGAGTAATTCTGAGGTTCGGAGGCGTGTGTTTGAACACAGTGGTGGAGATCACCATTCATTGAGTGTCGTCATCTGGAAATACCGGCTCCGGTGATTTGGACATGTGCTGTGAATGTCATCCCAGAGGCTTCCGTACAGGTCTCTGTTCGCTAGCCAGCGCTGGGACGGGATGGAAAAGGCGGAGGGGTGGTCAGCCCATGACGTGGCGTCGTGGGATGAAGGATATGTGTGCTAGATTAGCATCGGTTGGTGTGTCACGACTCCCTGGTTGGGGTCCGCGCGATAGCTCGAAACGTTATCGGATATGGCCAAGAATTGTAATCAATGGCGAACCTGCTGCAATTTCTTTCTTTCTTCACTTCCTGACGATAGTTAACGAATACTGTTTGAACTTATTAAACATGACTGTTTTCCTTCCAGATGAAGTTGTTTATCCGTTTTCTACTTATATTTTTACTTTTAATCTATGTTGTTTTATTATTATTGTGTGGCGCATCTTTCTTGGTGCCATATTGTACCAAGTTTTCTTATGCGTTTAAATAATAATAAATAATTATGTTTCTCTAGGGCTTCAAAAAAACATATCCAGTTTTTCTTTGCTTCTGCGGTTCTCTTCACCTAGCCCCACGATTGTCGACAATCTTTGATCTCCTCCATTTCGCCCTCGAGGTGATTCCCTACTCATCGTTTCCCATTCAGGTTCCACTCGAGTTATGGCTTGATGTTAGAACGCGATGTAATTCGATGGTCTCCTCAGTGTGTGCCCAATCGATTTCTATTTATTTTCTACATATTTGATTGAGCAGTCGGTTCTTAGTTGGTGTAACTCCCATATTTTCGTGTTGTTAATTCTTTCTGATCACCCACTTGATCTTCAATATGATGCCAGAGAAGGTGGGCAGCTGTTGATAAAAGTCTGGGGTGGTCTGTTGGAAAAGCTTTTCCTGACACCCTAGACAAGTTTCCGACGCACATAGAAGAACTGACTGACTTAATATTGGTGTCGAAAATCCCAATTTTCTTCTTTATACTGTGGTGTGCAGAAGACTTCTGAACTGATGGAGGTGCCTGTCTTACCTTTCCAATTGTGACTGGTTTTGACATCCTCATCCGTTTTAACTGTCTGTAGTTGAAAGGATGGTGGCTTCCTAGGTTGTAGACTTTTATCAACAGCTGCCCACCTTCTCTAGCTTGACATTGGAGGTCAAATGGCTGTCACCAGAAAGAATTAAAAACAAGAAACTATGAGAGTTAAACCAACTAAGAACCGACTGCTCACCCAGATATGTAGAAGGAAATGGAAGTGGATCGGGCACACACTGAGGAGACCATCGAATTACATCGTATGCTAACATCAAGCCACAACTCGAGTGGAACCCGAATGGGGAACGATGAGTGGGGAATCACCTCGAGGGCGAAATGGAGGAGATCAGGGATTGTCGACAATCGTGGGGCTAGGTGAAGAGGACCGCAGAGGGAAGGACAAAGTTGATGTGTGCTGTTGAAGCCCTATTTTCTACTCGGAACCCAAGGGAACATCTTCCTTTATGTATTAAGTATCAATTAACCCTCATAAAGGACCTGGTACAACCGAGGGTGGGTAGACTTCGGTCTTCCTCCTGAAATGCTCCCATGTAGTCAAGGTAAGTCCTATTCACTGCCTTCACGTGGCGTTGAGGTTGTTCCACGCAAAAGTAAAAGGGCGAATCCGAATGTGTGACAACTACAACCAAACTAGTGAATATACTGTTCTACATAAGAAGGGCAGCTGGAAAATCCTGATTCCAAACATATGGTGTACATGGGTTCTAGAATCCGAAAGGACCAACTGGTGTATAAACCTGTTTCGGTTACCGGAAACCATGGGAACGTAGCTCCTGACGCTGATCAACTACCTAGTGGATAAGACTTTAAGTTAAAGGGTAGAGGGTAGTCCCCCCTGAAGACCAGGTCACTTCGATCTAGGCGGCCGAGCAGCTTCCAAACCTTTAAACAAACTATAAGATTTTATGCGGCGAATCTCTTTCGTCTATAATACACCAAGTTTGTGCTTAAATTGTATTAGCCTCTGAAAACATACAGATTGTCCTATATCATGAGTGCCCATTATTATCTAAATCTAGACAGGTGTTAATATAAGAATAGAACTTGTACACTGTGGTAGAGTATAATTCCATTATGTATAGTGGTCTATTATTGAGTAATAGGGGGTGACATAATTGATATGATTACTCTGAAGTGGCTTTAGAAGTAGAAATTTAAAGTTGTAAATTACGTGGTACTCAACGACCCAAAGATAGAAATTTGATAAGGTTAAAATTGCTATTGAGTGAGAAGAAAGTCGGTAGTTGAATGTCAATTTAACAATTGTGAAGAGAGTGTGAAAATGCACGAAAGGAGCATATGAGAGTGATAATAGTGAATTAATTATTAGAGCAAAAGCAAACTAGAAGTAAAATTAAAAAAGGAAAAGAAAAGATCGAATTCTTTTTTACAGGGAACGACTAGTGAACAGACTAAGACCAAGGTAGAATAAGAGACTAGACAAACTTTTTCTGTATACAGAGTTCAGGGGTTGTATTGATGAATTGTCAGCGCCTCCGCCATACACAAAAGCCGAAACTTGACGCCCTTTGTACCACTTAGCCTCACCTTGTGGATGATCTTGAAAAACGACTCTGGTGGAGCTACATGGCCTGAGTTCACCAAGCGCTGGCAATTCATCAATACAACCCCGAACTCTGTATACAAAAAAAGTTTGTCCAGTCTCTTATTCTACTTAGGTCTTAACCTCTTCACCAGTCGTTCCCTGTGAAAAATTTTGATTTTTTCTTTTCTTTTCTAATTTAAAATTTTACTTTTAGTTTGCTTTTACTTGAATAATTAATTCACTATTATCACTCTGTACATTTTCACACCCTTTTCACACTCGTTAAATTGACACTCAACTATCACCTTTATTCTCACTCAATAGCAATTTTAACCTTATCAAATTTCTATCTTTGTGCCGTTGAGTACCACGTAATTTACAACTTTTAACTTTCACTTCTAAAGCCACTTCCGAGTAATTCCATTATGGGTAAATTTTATTTTGATAAAGTCTCACAGTGTTATACAGTAATATTTACTGATGACGTTTCGGTCACAATTTATTGCTCACAATCATATCAAGGTCATGATATGATATAAGCGATATGATATGATTATGAGTAGCAATAAATTGTGACCAAAACGTCATCAGTAAATATTACTGTATAACACTGTGAGACTTTATCAAAATAAAATTTACCCATAATGGAATCAGACAGGTGTTACTGTAGCTTAAAATGCCTGTCTTCCTTTTTCCCCATCAACGTAAAATATTTTTGACAGGGTTCCATTATCAACTGACATCGGTCAGAGGAACATTGGAAAACCAGCTAGGAGTGCTGGGTAGCTGTTTCGTCCTAGTTGGGGACTCTTCAAGCCAATCACTAAAACCCGATCGAATGGCCCGTCGGTGAATTCCAACTTCTGCCAATTCACGATATGACACAACCAACCACTAGCCAATGTTATCGCTAGCGAGTATTTGTCTTCACACACCACAAACGTATTACAAAAAACAGAGTACAATCCTTTAAAGAAAGAAGAAAGAAAGAAAAAACTAACCTTATCCATACGATCTTGTTCAACACCGAATTTTCCACCATATCCATAGGATGGTTTAGGTGCAATCTTTAGTTTAGCTAAACGATCCGCCTGTTTCACTTCTTCTCTTAATGCTGCCATACTTTTAGAGAAATGCAAAGATATATGTAAGCATAACATCATTATATATATGTTTATCTAGTTGGATAAAAGAGTGGAAATATATCAAGTTAAACGAGGGTAAGATAAACACCCTGGTCAGATCCTTTTAGAATGCCTGAAATGCACTCGACAGGCTATGTTAACCAACATTGGATGAGGTTGGTAAACGGTTAGAGGCGTAGGATGTGAGGTAAGGAGGGTAAGTCGATCGATAAGGTTGTGAATCTACATAGACTGAGACAGCTAGGGATACATGCTACGCATACTGAGGTATTGCCTCCGTCGACAAGCTGAAATAAGATTAGGTTGGAAAAGAGTTAGTTCATCAAGTCTTTGAAAGTTGGCTTGAACCAGCTACATAGAGAGGCATAGAAGCTCCCTAATTTGGGGTCCTAAGGATTCTAAGAACCATTATAGCAGCCGGAGACTATCGCAAATATGGATCAAAATCGTTTTCAGTTTCGTAGATGCATTCACACATGCTTTCCTAATCGCAAATATTCACTGAACAATCACAAACTCAGCGAGGCGTTTGGAGTAAACACAGGAGTCAGACAAGGGTGCTTATTATCACCAATGATATTCCTAATTGTGGTGGACTGGATTATGCGTCAGACAGTGGGAAACGAGAAGACAGAGATATCCTGGACCACCGACGTGAAGAACCTAGAAGACCTGGATTTCGCGGATGACTTATGTTTAATGTCACACAAAATCGAAGACTTACAAGCGAAAACCGACAAACTGGTCGAAGAAGCAGCAAAGACAAGACGGATGTTATGAAAATAAACAAACAACAACAGCAGCAACATCCACCGCCAATCACTATCAACGGGAGCGATTTGAAAGAGGTTACTTCATTCACTTATCTAGGGAGCATTGTCTCAACTACACGAGGAACGGACGACGATGTCAAATCGAGAATCTGGAAGGCGAGAAACACATTCACCAACCTGAAATCAATCTGGAAATCTTCGTAACTCAGCATCAACAACAAAGTGATTCGGATTTTCACTACAAACGTCAAGTCAGTCAGTTCTTCTATACGGATGGATCAGAAACTTGGCGGGTCACAAAAAATATTTCCAACAGCCTGTTGCAGACCTTCATCAACAACTGTCTTCACTGGCTCTATACTCAAGATCAGATGGCCGGAAAGAACAAGAATCAACAAGAAACTATGGGAACAAACAAAACAAGAACCAATCGCCCAACAAATATGCAGGAGAAAGTGGAGATGGATTGGACACTGGCTGAGGAGGCCACTGGGTGACATTGCTCGTCAGGCCCTCGAGTGGAACCCGAAAGGGAGGAGGCAAGTGGGACGTCCAAAGGTGACATGGAGGAGATCGTGTGAAGAAGAGTTGAAACAGTATGGACTAACATGGACGCAGGTGAGAAGTACAGCAGAAGACAGAAGCAAGTGGAGACGTGCAGTTGAAGCCCTATGTTCCACTAGGAACCCAAGGGAACAATAATAAATAATAATAATCACCTGTTTGTTTTTTCCACAATTCTAAACTTTCTTCTCCATATTTCCGTTCAATACAAACCTTTTTAAATCTTATTTTCTTCGTCTTTTGTCTACATTCGTGTGCTACACATGGCAAGTTGAACACTGATGCACTTCTGTGTAAAGCGTTCTACGTTGAAACTCAGTCAATTAGCCTCATTTGAAAGGGAGACATGGGTCAATTTTATTTTTGAATGTACAGAGTTCAAGTGGAGCTATAGCTCATTGGTTTAGGTATTCAACCTCCAGCCTACCAGTGGGTCACAGCTTCCAGCCCCACTAACTCCATCTTTCAAGATTCGGGCAGTCAGTTAATAAGTATCACTAGTCTTCACACACACACACACACATAATGCATAAGTAGCTCATTCCTCAGCTGCATCGAATTGTAAGTGGTTACTGAATAGCAATCTCATCTCATGCAGAATTCAAAATAAAAAAGTCTCTCTAACAACCACATATGATTTGCATAAGAATTTTAACTGACTGGTTTCAACACAGAACTCTGCATAGATGTGCAGTTGCCACACTCCCTCCATGTACTACACAAAGTAACAGAAGAGAGTAAAAAGAGACTCAACAAAAGAGAGATAATAAACAGAAGTGTGAATGAGGGAAAAAGAGTAGTAGTAGTAATATGAAAGAGCAATAGACTTCTATTGAATATGACAAGTCACAAAGAGTTAATACATCTTCATCAGCCATTGACAACTGGGATTTTGAGCCATATCACCAACTGTCTCCAGCCTTCATTGGTTCCTACCTACCATTCGGTCGATCCCCGGCCGACAAACTCCTTTACCTCGCTAAGCCAGAAATAATGCTAGTGAAGGGGAAAGGTTGGGCATGAGGCTAGCAACCCCATCCTGTAAAATAAACACTACTACAGAAACTTCAAGCCACTAGCTTGAAGCCCTAAGTTCCACTGAGGAACTCGAAGGATAAAAAAAGATTCCGAAGACCGCAACCACACTGGCAGGAAGTCTACGCTTCCCTACGTGACTTAAACTATCGGTTATGGATTTGATTGACTGATAAAGACATGTTTTCGTTTGACTACCACTAACTAGCTCTTTTCCAACCTGTAACACAGTTACACATGTCCTAACCAACTCCCTCAGTCGTCGACTGATTTTCCCTCCTTACCTAGCACTCACTCAACTGATGCCTCACGTCAATATTGCTCACCTTATTATACGATTTAAGATGGGAGATAGAACACAGACACCTATCATCGAAGACAGCTGACCAGCCTTTCCATGTCTTCCACTCTCAATGGCCAGGTCTCACAGCCAGCCATAAAGGAGAACAGAGAGAACTGGTGCTATCCAGTACAGACATCCTTTGGTAGATAGCCAGCCGGATATCATTTCTTCGCCAGAGATGGCGTAACTTGGAAAATACTAAACGAGCCTTCTGTATCCGTGTTGAGATTTCGTCACAAATCAACCTGTTGGGGCCGATGCAACTCCCCAAGTAAGTGAAGTGGTCAACACGCCCTACCACTTCACTCCCTCTGTCTCTGAGCTAGGAGTGAATCAATGTAGCCCAGTCCTGTAGCATCATCATCTTACATTTGACAGGAGCGAATCGCTTGCCAAACACTCGAAGACTGCTGCTCAAGGTGTACTCTGCATTTTGTCAGCGTCGTCACCTAGGTGGGAGAACTATGTCATCCGCATATTCTAAGTCAACGACATTATTCCCTGATGGTAGCAAGTCAATCGCTGAGTCGCTGAAGTGAATTAGGGTTAATTCTATTAGTACATCTATGATGAAACTAAACAGATATAGGGACAGTGGACATCCCTGACGGACACCACTGGTTGTCACCACTTCAAATGACAACTCTCTCTCTCTAGGCTCTCAACTCGCTGGCTGCAAGAGTTCGAGTAGACTGCCTTGACCAGTGCGATGTATTTTCTCGGCATTCCTTTTACAGCCAACCATCGGCATAGTACCTCTCCGTTGACGGGATCGAATGCCGCCTTTACCTCAAGAAATATAACGATTGTTGGACGCCGGTAAATATGCCTATGTTCCAGAATCTTTCGAAGGTTGAGGATATGATCAATGCACCGTCTTCTTGGTCTAAAGCCTGCCTGTTTCTTTCGTGAATTACTTAGTCAATGTATGATTATTGAGCCTAGAACTTTAAATACCATATTGGTCAAGCTAATCACCCTGTGATTATCACAAGAAGACTTGTCTCCTTTCTTCTATATCGGGATAATCAATAACTTACACCAGCCCAACGGGACTTCCTCTGATTCCACGACATTGCTTAATACCTTAGTTAACGCAGATAGTGAACTGTCTCCACCGTACCTAAATACCTCTTGAGTCATTCCATTAAGTCCCGCTGCTTTGCCTCGTTTCAGACTAGAGGCAGCTATTTGAATCCAACGTTGATTTGGCGATGGAGGCCACCTAGTTAGGCGGACCTCAACCAAGTAACCTACAGCTTTTTATGTGATTTAAATTAGTAGTCGGTTTAGCCCAACTCCCCTTCAAACTCTAAGTAGACTCGCACTGCTTGGCATGTGCACAAAATGAGACTAAGTAATCTCAATCGGTGAAGCTTCATAACCTGATCTATTGACTAACCCTCCTTACCTAGCAGTGAGACACGTCACGACAATACCCATAGGACAATGATTTGTCAAACTGACTAGAAATAGACACTGTGTAAATAAAACACTTCATAATGATCTCTGAAATCAGCTGTTTTAAAAGGTACTCCTTAAAAGGTACTTTACTACGGCGTACCTTATTCAACAGCTGTACGACAACGGCACATGTCAAGCGATCCACAACGGAAAACTCAGCGAGGCGTTCGGATTAAACACAGGAGTCAGACAAGGGTGCTTATTATCACCAATGATATTCCTAATTGTGGTGGACTGGATTATGCGTCAGACAGTAGGAAACGAGAAGACAGGGATATCCTGAACCACCGACGTGAAGAACCTAGAAGACCTGGATTTCGCGTGTGGATGATTTATGTTTGATGTCACACAAAATCGAAGACTTACAAGCGAAAACTGACAAACTGGTCGAAGAAGCAGCAAAGACAGGACTCCAGGTGAAAATAGACAAGATGCAGGTTATGAAAATAACCAGCCAACAACAACAACAGCAACATCCAGCGCCAATCACCATCAACGGGAGGGATTTGAAAGAGGTTACTTCATTCACTTATCTAGGGGGCAGTGTCTCAACTACAGGAGGAACGGACGAGGATGTCAAATCGAGAATCGGGAAGGCGAGAAACACATTCATCAACCTGAAACCAATCTGGAAATCTTCGTCACTCACCATCAACAACAAAATGATTCGGATTTTCAATACAAACGTCAAGTCAGTCAGTTCTTCTATACGGATCAGAAACTTGGCGAGTCACTAAGAATATTTCCAACAGCCTATTGCAGACCTTTATCAACAACTGTCTTCGCTCTATACTGAAGATCAGTTGGCCGGAAAGAATCACCAACAAGAAACTATGGGGACAAACAAAACAAGAACCAATCGCTCAGCAAATATGCAGGAGAAAGTGGAGATGGATTGGACACTCACTGAGGCGTCCGCTGGGTGACATCGCGCGTCAGGCCAGTGCTCGAGTGGAACCCGAAAGGGAAGCGGCGAGTGGGACGTCGGTGCAAGGGTGACATGGAGGAGATCTAAGAGGAATTGAAACAGTATGCACTAACATGGATGCAAGTGAAAAGTACAGCAGAAGACAGAAGCAAGTGGAGACGTGTAGTTGAAGCCCTATGTTCCACTAGGAACCCAAGGGAACAATAATAATAATAAAAGGTACTTAGGCATTAATACCGTTTGTGAGTGATTAAGACTCATTGAATCAATTAAGAAACACTCCCCACATCCGTATCCTAATAAAATCAAACAATAAAATTGCATAAAACACTTACTCTATAGAAGCTTGATGTCCAGAACCAGCAACAGTTTTAGAACCCCATCTTTGCTCTTTTTCAGTTACATCATTCTATATTGAAATATATTGATTAATTCTATTCATATTGAAATGGTGTAAATACCACAAAATCAGGTTCCGTCTCCCAATCATCTTCATTTGTGTTATTATTAGGCATTACTCAGTTACAACGATGGAGGATTTTATTGATATTATGTTGAGAATTCGATTATCTATATAGAAAAGAAAATGTATCAATTTTATCTGTTCAAAAGAATGTCCCAATGTCTATATTCAAATTGTCAGTAATGAGATGTGATTTCTACAAAGACTCAGTGTTTTCTTTTTATTGAAACTTGGAATAGGCTTCTACATGAGTTTTCGTTATGGAATAATGCTGAGCTCGCATCTCATTTCTATAATGACATGCTCTCTGGAGATAGTGTCAGGATCAACTAAAAACTCTTCTCTTAGACAGTAGTACGTGTTGAAGTGCCGCAAGGCACTACTCAAGCCCCTGTTATTTATTTTTGTATATCAATGAGTTATCTGTGTCCACCGATTCCCCTATGGCCCTATACGAAGATGACTTAGAAATTTGGAGGATGGAGCTGAAGGGCAACAGAAATACGTTCATATTGCAAGGGGACCCCAATAAATTGTTAGCATGGTACAAAGAATGGGTGCTCCCAATCAAAGTAGCGAAATGTGCAAGCATGTGCATTGGACAAGCAAACGTCAGCTCCTACGAACTACAGGGAATGACACTCCCATCAATTCAGACCCATTTGGATTTAGGTGTCATAGTAAGTCACGATTTAAAAACTACAGCACATTGTCACGCAGTGGCAGCACGTTGTCTCAGACCTTTATCGGCAATTCACAGAGCCTTTACTAGAATTACCACAGATATGCTCACCTCTTTATATACATCTCTGGTGGGGTCAACACCGGAAAACTATATCCAGGCAACCAGTCCTTCTCTTAAAGGGGATTCATATATCCTAGAAAGTAAGCAACACCTATGACTCTCAGCATGACTAATTTATCATATGACGAAAGACTAAACAGTTTAAATCTCTTCTCCCTGCCATACCGTAGGCAGAGAGGAGATTTAATTACAATGTTTAAAATTTTAAATAATGACTACGGACCTGATCTATTCTCTCTTTTCCTTCCCACCAGGTGGGAACACCTTGGAGGACATAGCTGGACAGTTCAAAAGCCAAAGAGAAACTATATTGCTGTAGAGTACTGGTTCTTACACACACCGAGTCATAAACTCCTGGAACCGACTTCCAGAAAAAGTGGTGTCTGCAACCTCAGTTGATTCATTCAAGAAGGGTTTGGACAAGCACAGAAATTTACTGGAAAAGGATTAACTTTCTATCCTTAACCAATAAATCTGAATCTGAATCACAGGTCATTTCAATAATACCATACTGATACTGTGGTGATTCCACAGCAATGTCATATAAGATTTACAACAATCACAGCAGAACTTTAATACCTTTTCACACTGTATAGCGTGCAAGTAAATAACTTTAGAATCTAGCCTTAAATGTTCATTTTGACACCTGAAGCACGATTATTCATTACTATAAGTCATTCGATAATATGCACACAATTCAACTCCTGATGCTTAAATTTTAACTAACAGTTTTTTGGATAAGGTAGACCTCGACATAAAAGATAACAACAGAACATATATCATTATATGATTGCTTCTCCAAAATATGGAGATCAGTATGACAATCTAAAAATAAACCTTAAAGGCAACTACATCCATTTGAACTGTATTTTAGAAAATCAAATTTAAAAACTATGAACCGCATCACATAAATCTTTTTTTATTATAGCTTGATTCCAAACCGTATTTTTGGTAGAAGTATGGAATTCTTAGCATATGATATCGGTAGCCCAAATTTTGCAGGCCAACCATTGATATCGGGTGTGCGTCGGCAGGGGGTCGAACCCCGAACCATGTGCACGGTTGGCGGGAGTCCTAACCGCTGTGCCACCGACGCTAGTCTGTCTTGTTTTCTATGACAGAGAACATTTGCAAAACCGTCATTATAAAAAAAATTCTGAGTGCTTAAGCATGGATAAATTGTGGAAGTCCGTGTTCAATGAATTAATCGCTATCATTATTGTTGAAAACTGAAGGTCGATGTGCATAACTATATTCAGATTCAGATGATAAGGATAGAAGGCTCTTGTGGCCTTTGTTAATCCTTGCAAAATATATCTCTACAGAGATTTAACTTCTCTTTGAAAGCGTTCACCGATGGAGCTGATACTACTGAATCAGGTAAGGAGTTCCAGTTGTTGACCACTGTGAGAGAATCTAAATTCTGCACGTATTTTAATCGTCCTCGGTTTGAGCACCTTTTTGCGGTGACCCCGTAAATGTATCCTAGAAGGGGAGAAAAGTTTAGAAAGGTCAGTTCCTAAATCACCCTTAAGTATACGGTATGCTAAAATTAGGTCGCCTTTCTTCCTTCGGTATGATAACGGGGAGAGATTTAAATGCTCCATCCTCCTATCATAAGGAAGGTGTGAGATACCATTAACTAATTTCGTTCCTACTCTCTGTACTCTTTCCAGGATATGTGCCTCCTTTTTGAAGCATGGACCCGCCGCTTGTATGCGGTATTCTAGATGAGGCAATTAAAATAAACTTTCAGCACACTTAAGTTCACATGACATCCAGACGTCTGGAAATCTATGGGAGTGTTTACAGTATTAGAATCCTTCAATACAGTACTGTGAATACTACTAACTACGAGTCTATTGATTTCTCCAAGGCAATATTACAGCTAGATATCTACACCAAGACAAAAACGAATAAGTTACCAACGTCCCAAGCTGGCAATAATGTTAAACTAATTCTGAAGTGTGAATCAACAATGCAATCCAATACTGGAAGGGATGTTTTATGGGCTTGAAGAAACCTAGTATGCACTGAAGTTATGAGGTCGGGTTATGTGGAAAAGCAACCGAGTAAAATTTTTCACGAAATATCAAGTCACTTGATATCCCCATAGAAAAACATCGTTAGTTCAGAAAAAAACTTCATGGTTATTTTGGGACAAAATTTGAGGAGTTTATACAGATTTTGGGGTTTCTTGGGAAAATTTGGGGGACAGATCTGGAGGTTTTTCGGGGATTTAGAAGTCATAAAGGGAAAAACCACGCATTTCACTGAAAGTTTTACATTGAGTTGCCCCAAAATTGTGCCCGAAATTTTATAGTGTAAGCTTGGGCATCCACCCACCTGCTATAATTAATCCTGAAAAGTGAAGGTTGAGTAGTATTTCAAGGTTTTTAGTTAGCGAAACTCAAATAACTCAGTTTACGCAAATAAAAATATTAAATACTGAGAGTGACAACAACAAACTGAAACCAACGCGCAAAGAATAAAGTACGCGGGATAACCAATATCGCTGGGCGCTAACGTGAAATTCAAACTTCAATCAGCATTTCACTCATGCAATGTATATATGAAGGGCTTTTATAAACGCTTTTGAATACTTGATCCACGCCTATTGGTGTTAAGTAATGGTTTGATGTAGATGATTTACCAACACTCCTAACATAACCAATATTGTTTTTGCGAGGTAGTGTAAAAGAAATTGATTTCTTTGTGTTCACCTTTTGGCCATCAAGTAGAAGTTCCAGGTCTTCGGTAATATTTTGGGCAGTATGTCTCACCAAGCGACTATTGTACCTTTGGTTGACTCCACGAGGATAGTTGCTGGGAATTGTTACATGTAGTTTGTAGAATGTGGTGTGTCAAGACCGTGTAGCTGCTGTGAATGGAGTTGATCCTTTCACCCAGCAGCTGTCCGGTGTGGTTGAAAAGAGGGACAATAACAATCAATAATAAGTGGTAGTAACAGCAGATATAAGTAGTGAAGCTTACGTCTACTTAAAAAAAGGAGTATCACACTGATAACTAAATGTGATGTTCAATTATAAATGCATATATATTTATGCAAATAATAATACAACAAGTGAATGAACAGGTGGGATAGCCAGGAGGATGAGACAAGGGAGAATGGACAATTGTAAAATGACGAGTTTAAATGTATACCCGGTAATAGCATGTTTTAAGGAAATAGGCCACTTAGATGCAGTCCTCCTGTCGCTGGACGATTGACCACCATCCTCTTAAAGCTGATCATGGGCAATGCAGTAGCCGCATCTTCTGGTAAAGAGTTCCAGGGGCGGCAAACTTGAATAGAAAGGAAATGGTAACTCACTGGACTCCTTGCTCTCTGATGCGCTGTCCTTTGTAGATTGACACAAGGAAGCCCAAAATAACTTTTTGTTAGAATATCTTTGGGTAATCCCGGTTATTTTTGATCTTGTGAGCAGTAATTAGGTCCTGCCTAAGCCAGCGGTAACTAAGCGTTAGAAGACATAATATCTTCAGCCTTTCATTTTATGGTTTTATTCCTGAGACCCATCACTCCTTTCGTTGCCCGTCTCTGAACTGTCCCTTCTGAGCAACGGAGCAACAGTGACATTGTGCGCTTCAAGATAGGGTTTGATGTTTGTTTGGTTCAATCTCAGAAAAAGTGAGGACACCCAAATGCCTACGCGTAAAGTATGTAACCGTATGTGCCATCTCCGCGCTACCGTGTCATTCGCGCCTGTGTTAATATTTTTCAGTTATAGCTAGACCTAATTGGCGTTCTGAAGTTACTCAGGACAAGTCATCACTGCATAAGAGGTAACTTAAATTCAGCAGCCTTTAGGTACATGTTGAACTACTTCGATTTGTTTCAGATTCAGAGTTACATCACCAACAAGTGCCCAGTGTTCCAGAACTTTCAGGTCCACCTTTATTTTATTTGATTCTCCCACACATTTGATTGTTCCTCAAATTTTTAAGCCGTCAGAATAAAAGAAAGCCAGGCAGTTTATACGATGTTTCAGGCCACTGGTAAAAATCAAAAACATCAAGGGTCCTAAGGCAGAAATATGTGAAACCTCTTAAGACGAACTGTGCCAGGATGATCAGACACGACTGACCTAGGTGTAGGAGTCCACTTCGTTCAAGTCCTAGTCCATGAGAGCAGCAGGCCTCCAGTACCCGCCTGGCATATTTGGTATTAGGGAATTCCATGCTGAACTTTGTCAGATGCCTTTGCGAAGCCGAGGAGGATCAAATGGAATGCAATATTTAAATCCCAACATGATGGCCAATCATTACAAGCAAATAATAGATTTGCCACACAGAATCTTCTCGTGATGAAATCATGTTGTGCTCCATGTAGTATATTAGCCCCGTTGAGGCGTTGTTTGACATGACCATCAATTAGACTTTCCAGCACCTTCAATGCCACTGCGAGTAAGGCAACCAATCTGCAACCCTACACTTAAAGATAGGAGAGTTCTCTTGCACTCCTTCAGAAGTTTTCCTGAATCGACGGACTGTTGGAACGGGTCACACGAGCTCCTGCAGAAAGCTTCTGCTCCCAGCTTCACAACGGATGGTTGAATGTTACAAACTAAGGTCGTTCCAGAAGTGAATTTATGCAACTTCCTTAGTAAGACTGCGGGGTTGATCTGGGATGTACCCATTAGGTTTTCTCTTGGTAAATTGCGAATGTCGATTTAATGGCTTACGGCGGCAATACCCTGATTGCTATTTGGTCGAAATGGATGTCTCAGCCATTTCCGAACTAGTGAGATACTGACCACTCGAACCATCTAGAACTAATGCCTGATGATTAATAGGCATTCTTTCCAAAATAATTCGGTGCAGGCTCTCGGGGTTCGGAGGGGTTTCCCAGTAATCTTTGCCCGGAATAACTTCCTGTCACTCTTGATCCTTGCATTACGTCAGTTCCTGAGTTCTCGATATGCCTCATTCTAAGCCTTACTCTTGAAGCATCGCCATGTAGACCAAGCTTTCCGCTTTGCTTGCAGAATACGCTGTTTGCCTCTCTCCAACCATGAGGATCATTTATTGGGTTGTAGTGGGATTACAGGGACAGTAAATGGCATTGCTGTGTGAACGATCCTTTTTACCATTTCCTAACGTCCCCTTACTCGTTGCCATTCCGCGTCAGACAAAACAGTTCGCATTTCGTTAATAATCATAATGATAGTATATTCTCATTTTTTACATGAGGGACGCCAGTTTACAGACATCATCAATATGATAAATTACATATACGATTAGTAAGCATATTTAATAATAGTAATTTAATAAAATACATTTTTTCCTACCTGTGTAGGACACACCAATTGTACAGGCATGGATAAGTATTATTTAAATTACATAAATTTGGTTCATGGTAAAATTATAAGGTTGCAGTCATTTTGTCTATGGGAGCAATATGATAACTAGTCATTCAATGGAGCACATCAAGAAATATAGAAATATTGTCTTCGCATTAACAAAAAAACCGAAGTATGTTTTGGATGGATTACAAATACTTGGGAAAAAATAAAGCTTGAAGTAATTCCTCCATATAACTTTGGTGTGTACGGCATCGAGTCTTATTCTTGATTTATATCCAAATTTGATAATGATTTAAAATAAGTAATGCACTTGTATACTTTTGTCAGCATTTTCTTCGTAACATCACAAGTTAATAGTACTCAATGTAGGCTAATAATAATGACAGTTTATATTTTCTTATAAACGGGTGTTTTCAAGAGATGCAAGCTATTTTTGCAGACAAGATCAGTTATGTTGTAAGTTACAATCATGAAGTATTATAAATCAATACTTTTTTATTGGTATAAAGGTATATTTCACAACTGTAATCCAGGTTGCGTAATGCGTAATTCACGAGGGAATTGTAAGATATGGGACCAGTAATGTTTGCAGATCATTTGTCATTGTAAATGGGCAAATATCCACATTCTTCATTCTCATTCAAAAAGTCAAATGGAAGCTGAAGTGGTGAGACAAAAGAAGACAAACAACAACAACGCAAAAGAAAGCAAGTGGAGTACTTAGGGAGTGATTATTATGTATATATACATTTATATTCTGTTTAGTAATTATAGTTATTTTGGTGCACTAACTAACTATTCCCGTTATGCTAACTTTTATATTGTGTGAACTAATATTATTGTCCTGTGTAAAAATGTCTATCATGTACTTCCAATAATATAAAAATTTATAATTGTAGTTCGTTGTAACTACACGTTTGATGAACTTAAAATATCTACGTTGGACGAAAAAGTGGGTGTAGGATTCAGACGCAGAAGTGCACTGCCATCTTTGAACAGTCTGGTGACTGAGGAGATGAACACTGCGAGTGTGTTTGCATCACGCACATCAGCTGGTAGTCTATTCCAAATGACTGAAAACTTATTTAAGAAGAAATTATACCGCATGTAAGTCTGGCAATGCTCTATAGCAGCTAGGTTGTGATGATTTCTAAGATAGGAACTGATGACAGCGGTGGGTTTAATTATTGGCTCGGAGGAGTGCACGAGCAGATTAGTTAGCTTGTAGTAAAAAATCAGGTTTAGCTTAAGACGACTTTTCCAGAGTGGTTCTAAACTTAGTCTGTCGCAACGTTCATAGTATTCAAGACCACTTTCTAAACCAAGAATTCTTAAGGTGAATTGCCGTTGCACTCCTTCTAACGTAAGCTTGTCATTTTGTCTGAGTCCGCTAAGAATAAACGGGCAGTATTCTAAAATAGGTCGGACACATACTTTATATAATAAAACCCTAGTTTCACAACAAAAGAAATTGCGAGTTATGCATCCTAGGAGCCTTCGTGTTTTACGTCTGGCATAATCAGTTTGTTCAGAGAACGTTAAGTTACTAGAGTATCTGATACCGAGATCTACGACTGAGTTGAGCTTGGCTAGTTTACGCCCATTTATTTAAAGATTCAGGTCAAGGTTACTGTTGCCGATACAAATCCAGACACATTTGTCATTGTTGAAATTTAGACAGGGTTCAGCACACCATGTTGCGAGACAACTCAGTTCAAGATGTATCTTATTTACCATATCGCTTAATTCATGAGCGTAGCAGGAGTAAACGACTTTGGGGTCGTCAGCATATAGGAATGATTTTCCTGAGGTGAAGCAGTTGCAAATGCTATTAATGTATACTGTAAATAAATGTGGACCTAGGACACTACCTTGCACAACCCCAATTGTGACCTGTCTAGGATGAGACAATACAGATCCAACCTTGGTTATTTGTACCCTATTGCTTAGAAACGATTTTAACCAGTTCAGTAATGGATTGCGAATCCCACATGAATACAGCTTCTCAAAGAGAATACTGTGAGATACCAAGTCAAATGCCCTAGATATATCGAAATAGAGAACAACAACTAGCTTGCGTGCTTCGCGACTACTAGTGATGCAGTTGAAAAAGTCGAAGTGGCAAGTAACGCAAGACCTATTTTTGAGAAATCCGTGTTGAGACCTTGTAACAAGATCTTCCTTAAGTAGACAGTCTGAAAATTGATCTTTGACAACTTTCTCCATGATTCGCGAGACAAATGGGGTTATATTTATAGGTCTGTAATTGCGGACGTTTGCCTTATCACCGGATTTATAGTGTGGAATTATGAAACTAGTTTTCCATTCATTAGGGTAAGTGCCAGTGTCCATAGATATTGAGAAGAATTTAAGAAGTAGTAGGGGTATATCACACCCACTGTTTTTGAAAATTATTGAAGCAAGGCCATCCGGTCCCGTGCTAGTGGAAGGTTTCAGGCTTTTGACTGCTTGTTCTATTAATTGGTTGGTGAACACTATGCTTCCGAGGAAAGAGCTAGTAAGGGGGCCGGTTTCACCAGGAATGCGCGTTTCTAAACTGAAGTTTGCAAACCACTCACTGAATATTTCACAGATAGTGGCAGGCTCATTGTAGATAACTTTGTCGTGAAGTAAATAAGGGATGTCCCTCGTCGACTGTATTCGTTTTTTAAGAAGTGTTGTTAAGTTATAAACTTTGGAGGTGCTTTCAAGTGCCCTTAATTCTTCGTCGGGGTCCTTTCGAGAGCGTTGGCGCTTGATGGATTCAAGAGACTCATGGATTGAGTGCAGTAGTGATATATCCTTAGTGGAATAGTACTGTTTCTTCAACTTCCTTAACTTATTGCGGCATGCCCTCGGAAAGTATTCGGCTTGGTGTCTACTTAATTTCACTACCTTCTTAGGAGCAACAGTATCTAGACAAAGGATAACATTTCTGTAAAATAGGGACACTGCAGCCTCCAGGGAGTCAGTGGTAAAATATTCATCCCAGTGACAGAGTCGAATGAGTTCTTGGACTAATCCCCAGTCTGTATGTTTGTAACTACGACATATCAAGCTCCCTGAATCCTGTTTTTTCCCGTATTTAGTGGTGAGAGAGGCAGAGAGCAGAGTACCATTCTATGGCCACTACTGGAAAATCTGTTACCAACACAGGTGGAGACTGGGATTGTGTCATGACAAAACACAAGGTCCAACATGTTGTCACCAAAAGTAGGTGTCTGTACGTGTTGCTGCCATTCATAACAATTGATAGTGGCAAGTAATTCGTCGAAGCGTTGGGGGCCGGAACTACTTAACCAACTGACTTCTGGAAGATTGAAGTCAGCTTTGCTATAACTTGAACAGGGTCACGTAGCGTCCGACTGTAAGCGGTAGAAAAGAATCAGATGGAAAACTATGACCACATGGTCAGTGCTAATCAGACGTGGTTATATCAAATGTGATGGGTTGTGGAATATCTGATTATTTCGCTGAGGGTGGGGACAGAAGGGGATTATTAGTGTCCTTTGGTATTACTAATGACAATAAATCAAAACAAACAAATGGATGAAATAAAAAAATCAGAGAAATGGAGGGTCAGTGTCAGTCGAAGTGGTTATTTCGATGAAGTATATTGGGATCAAGCCTCTGTTGTTTATGACACTTATGCTGCTGTACTTTTCTTACAATTTAACGTTTACGAGAACCTGTCCTGATAGCTTGTACAATAATTGAACAATTTACACTTTTGAAAAATTATTAATTTATGATACATCACGATTGTAATTTATAACACAAGTGGTTGTGCCTGTAAAAATGGCATGCATCACTTTTAAACGCCAGTTTATAAGAAATATAAATTACTATTATCATTAAAACTGCGGACAGATGTGGTCGTTATAACATCGGCAGAAAACTGAGCAAACTCCTTTTGTGGATACCCTTTGCACTCTCCTCGAGCGCATATTGTAAGGAGTGCTGAAGTGATGATGTGGATGAGGATAAACATTATCGTGATGTATTTTCGCGCACTGTATGGGTTGTCGCGTTCACGCCCATAGAGGCGTTATAATCGTTCATTTTTTGAAAATAGATTATATTTGACTAGTTTTAAGCTTCTATTGCCGAGAAAAGCAATATTTTTCTGTATTGTATTTGCATTAATGGGTAAAATTGTCCTGATATCCCAGACAATTTATTGCTAAAAATGCCATCCTTTATAAGAAATTTAGCATAGAAAGACTAGTATTTGCGTTTTAGAGCCCTAAAGCTTTGTTATTTGTCAGTTGTTTTAGATCTTATGGTTGTAAATTGACTACATGCAACGGTTGTTTTCATAGCAGTTATTCTATAAGAATCGGGCATTTGAAAGAGAAATAGCCCACAGACATAAATGTGCGTCGGTGGCACAGTGGTTAGGACTCTCGCCGACCATGCACATGGTCCGGGGTTCGATACCCTCCCGACGCACACCTGATATCTGTGGTCGGCCTGCAAATTCGGGCTACCGATATCCATGCTGAAAATGCCATACTTGTACTGAAAAGACGGTGTAGCATCAAGCTGTAACCAGAATAAAAGAATAGATGTACGTTTGGGGGATGTTAAGAACTTTTATTATCATCCGTGATGATTGAAATATTCCATAACATATCGAAGAGATTATGCAATGAATGAGACAACCTGCTGAATTTCCTGATGATTAAATCTATTTAGATGAAGTTTCTAGTTAGAATTGCTCAGGCGAAGATAATAATAATATTTATTTCACATAAATTAAACATTTACATGATTAACATACCGTTTGTACAGGCATGATCATATTCGACAAGTACAATTTGAAATGGAACACCGTTTTTTGACATCAAAAATTGGAAAAATGGAAAGAAAACCTCTAGAAACTTTGTTAGAATAGATTACAATATACTGGTTCAAGTCTAATTTATAGTCTATAATATACTTATAGTCAGTTAAATTCATGCGGGAATTATGAAATGTTGCGTTAATGGAAGGTAAGAAGAGAGGTGATTAACATGTGCTAAAGTACGACATACAGGTTACAGGCCTTGTGATCATTATCATTTTGTCAATTGATAAGCGTTCAAATATTTAAAAAAAAAACAACTCCATAGTAGAGGGTAAGTACAGCATTATTTTGGTAATAACAGATACAAGGGACCAACTTTGCGATGACAAACAGTACTCAGAATGGAATTTCTTCCGTTGTTCGTTGTGTCTGCCAACAACATTCTGAATAACGCTCAAGTAATAAAAACGTAGAAAGCAGCATTACTGTTCATTTGCAGTGCATCAATGCAATACCTTCGAGAAGGAAGAAGAAAACAGAAAGAGAGGTGCAGAGGCAGCCAGCAAATAATAATAATTTAAGCAAACAATATGCAATAAACGCAGGGTTTATTCTCCTATTTTGTTACTAATAATTTAGAGTCATTGAGTTTTATAGTGTTACATACTAACAGTTGGTTCAAGTTTGTGGTAGTAAACAACAACAAAAAAATATAGAATAACAAATTTTTTTTAAAAACAAGGGCAAAACGAATAATGATTTTTAAACCTATATAGGATAATGGGAATAGAAAGTGGAGAGGCTAAATCCAAACGCCAAATTACATAAAATATGTAGAAGTGATACTAGTTTAATTTACACTGTCACATGGAATTTTGGGGATACCCTAATTGCTCAGTGCATAGCATGACATCAGATTATGTTGATATCACTGTGCACCGGGGCAAGAAGAATAGTGT